>JANAVB010036019.1:5140195-5445195 GCA_029216955.1 Iris pallida
TTGGATATGTGATATTTAAAGTGTTATTTGATTTTAAATGATTTTGGATATATATATGGTTATATATAAAAGATTTGATTTGAAATGAAAAAAAAAAAAAGAATAAGGAAAGGAATAAGAAAAGAAAAAGGAAAATAAAAGAAAAAAAGAAAAAGAAAAAGAAAAAGAAAAAGAAAAAAATATATATAAACAAGTCCACCCACTCATAAAAGGGGCGGGCCCCACCTTTCCATAGTTGCTGTACAAGCAACAAACCGAGCAAAACTTTCCAACCGTGGGATTGGATTGGTATTAGTATAAATAGTAGTATTAGGATTTTCGTTCCACTTGTAATATAGATAACTCCCTCCATAGACCTCAAAACCCTAATCTTCCAAAACGAAAATTTTAGCAGAACATACCCTCTTCGCCTACGAGTTTTTCATCAGCAACGGAGGAGTTGTGTGCACAACGATCGGAGCATCAGAAGTCAGCCCCGCGTCACCCACGGAGCAGTTTTCCCACTCAAGGTACCCTACTTCCCGTTGACGTAACTTTTTGCTCGTAGCACCGATTTTCGATCTGTAGAATGTTCTGGAAAGTAGACTTGACCCTCTTCAAGATTCCTTAGGTGGATTTTGACATGGCCATCCAACTTCCTCGAAAAATCGAGACGAAGTTGGAGAAAAACCCACTTTTCTGAATATTAAAAACTGTTTTGAAATACCAACTTGTCGGCCACTTTTCTCGCTGTCCATTAAACTTTTGTAAAAACTAATTGAAGGCAGTCAAAGACAACATAACCAAGATTGTAACGCACCTTTTGGATTCACTTTTTATTTAGTATGTAGAGGGTTACGCGTTGTTAAAGTTTTTCGAAAAACTGTAAATTCTGTTTTCAAAAAGTAGAGAAACACTCCGATACGGCGTCTGTCCCGACAAACCGGGCAACGTGGTCGTGCACTATACGCATCGAAAGGCGCGTATGGATGTTTTCGACGTGTGGGAACTGACGGAACTCGATTTTATTGCATGTGCGCGACGAAATCAATGCGTATCCGTCGAGATACCCCGTATCGATTCTTTGCAAATTAAGTCACAAATATGTGCACACTTATCATATCGCGATGAAACTTGCGCCATCGGACTCAAAATATTTTTCTGGTCCTGTGAGCCAACTTTGGTCCGATTCTGAGACCGTTGATCGGGACGCTATTTTGGCGGGCCCACAATCCCACTCAACGGGCGATTTTGTGCACAGCCTACCGGAATCCAAAATTCGACATACCTTTGGGTTCGTCTCATCAAAACGAATCCGTAGACATATAGTTTGATGACTTTAGAGACCGTAGGTTCTGGCGCGCATTTCGGTGCAAAGCGGGTCCAACGACGGACATCGTCTTGACCCGAAATTACGATTTTGCCCCTGTTCCAGAATTTAACTTTTGGACAGGCGTTTCCTAGGCATATCTTTTATTCCAAACTCGTTCGTGATGTTTGTTTCAGCATCCGGAGCTTCTTGTGGATTTGACTTTCGTGTTGACGATTCTGATTATTGGATTTTGCTGCTTCTCGCACCACCCTCAGGCAAGATACCTTGCCATTATACTGTTTATATTCAGTCTGCATTTTATTATATATTACTGTCCATTTATTTCTAGTTCTTAATTTATTGCCTGCTCAGTGATATTAGATGTACTTTGTTATTTATCCTTTGATTGCATATGGACCTAGAGTTAAGGGACTACCGTTGTAGTGTATTGCATATACTTTGACACCGATGTGCCATGATATGTGTGAGATGAGTAGCATATAGAGGTTCTTGTGTGTGGGTTGATCCCCCATGCGCATGCGTTAGAGCTAACTGCTAATAGAGGCGTGTTAGAAGACTTAGCAGTTAGTAGAGGTACATGGTCGTGGATGCGACTTGACAGGTACATTGGGCGGGGAGAACATTACCTAATGTATGGTCTTCTATGCACTTCCTTTATTACCTGTGCGCTCCATCGGAGACGCAGGCTCCATGTGCCCTCTGACGTTTTCCAGAGCGTTATTGACGTAGCCCCTTGCACATGATGCCCTCTGACGATCTTCGGACGTTACGGACGTAGGCCCCTAGTGCCCTATATGGGGACTATGCCGATCCTATTTACAGCCAGGGCTCATGCGTCGAAGGATTGTTTCTCAAATTGCATGTTCACTTTAGTATGGATAGATTACCTTATTGTGTCTTGTCACTTTCTTTGATTGTGGCATATTTTATATTCAGAATTTATATGGCATATTTATTGTATCTTGTTACGTCCCTCTGAGGACCTGGTTATCTCTCCAGGTGTGTGCTTCTGTGATTTTACAGGTGTTCTAGCCAAGACAGTGATCTTCTCCATTCTTTCGAAGATGGTTGCGCTTGGTTTGTCTCGTTATTTTATCGATCACTTCTTGTACGTTTTATTTGAGGTAGTTGGTAGTGGACTTTGTCTCCGCCCAACGATTGTATACATGACAAAATTCAGAGTTGCTTTTATATCATTTATTTATCTAGTGGATGAGATTTAGTTATTATGGTTCTACTGCATTTTATAGCTTATGTATACATACAAGGTTTCCATATATTGGGGTGTACTTTGTATGTATGTAGCTGGCATGGATACGTACCTAGTCCTAAGTATTTTGGGACTAGGGCGTTACACTCGATAAAAGAATAAGCTTGCAAAACTAGGCTGTAATAGCAGCATTGGTCAAGATAGTCAAAATATAAGTAAGCGAGATTTCTGGAAAGGAGGTACAAATAGTTTGAGTTTTGAGAAAGTCAAATCCTTACCTGGTGTCATTGCTTATACAGTCATCCTACTAGCTTCTATCCCTTCGGTCTTAGTCGGCTAATGGGTTATGGAATTCTAAATTCTATATTCTAGGTAAACCTATTAATGTCAGTCACTCGCCTTGTTAATAGGTCACAAGGATCACAAAATACTAAATTGAGAGATATGCTACCGCCTTATAGAGCTTCCACTAGTACTGGCTTTGGGTCCTAAGGGATATACAGGACATCTCCTATCCTCTATAGTATCCTAATCTTGTGATCACATCTAAAAATTATTTTACCGAGAATTATGCCTCGCCCATATGATCTGGCTGTGGCAAACTCTTGGTTTCATGATTCAGAGACGATATGCTATCAGGTACTCTACCTTATATTGACACTAGGGTATCTAAGACCTAAACGGGTCAACGAGAACATAGTTTTAGCAATGTTCCATAGACTATGACACTTCGAAATGGTTTCATTCCTATGGGTTGTGCCTTGCCAGTGTGCTGCTGGCTACAGTGAACCCACACTATCCACTCTCAATAATTGGCGACAGTGCGCTGCTGTCTAGTCATCGCAGTCATTTAATTACTCTAACTATATTCCTAAGGACTTCAAGGAGTTGCTAGAGTTTCAAGCTAGTGGATTATGATAGAGCGTAAACATCTACCTATGAGTCTCAATCCTTAAAGTAAAAAGGTTGACTTGGGAGAAAATAACTGAAGACAGGAAAAATAAGAACCTCCTAACATTTATCTTATATATATTTCAATGATTGAGAAAAACACTTTAAATCAATCTACCTCAAGATTCACATAACAGAATCATGAATTATGATTCAAGTCTTTATAGCAAATAGAATTTAAAACAGGCAATTCTAACTTATGATATAAGATTATATCTAATAAAGCAAAAGAAAATTAAACAGTTCATCAAGATCAAAGCCTTAATTATAGGTAAGCCTAACTTACCAAGTGAATAGCATATCTGCATGGGGTCATTTTGTCATATCAAAAGATAATAGTGTTTCTATAGAGATCGGGCAAGTTATCTGAATTCAAATATAGCATGGCCTATCTAACAACCTTAACTACCCAATTAGTCAAATAATTAAGGGACCCTTATCCTAGTTATTCTCCTAAATCATTTTAATCCTAATTGTGAATGAGCATTTCCTGGGCGCAGGCTCGTAATATTACGACTAACGTACCATCAAAAGTTCGCAATATTTTGCAAAAACTGACCTGCATGGGCCACCACAAAAACTTGTCACGACCCGCACCCGCTTTTTGGATACGAGACGTGTCCAAGCCAGCCTACATCGCAGAGTCGGCGGTAGAACGCTGTCAAGCCCGCAAGAATAAATGCTCAAGAAAATAACATTTGATGCTCGTTCATATTTCTAAATTGTTACAACATTTACAACATTTATAATTAAGAAATTACCGAATTTTACAATTAATGAAATTGATACAATTGCTTTCTATTTCTAGGTTGTCTTCAGCATACCCAAGTTCTCCCAGTGCTAAGAGTGATCGCGGTTAAACCTAAAAAATGTTGGTTTCAAGTCAGGAATGGAACAAGTACATAAACCGACGACAATGCAAAACACAATAGAATTAACAAGACATGAAAATAGCATATGGAATATGAAAGCTAGTAAGAAACTGATGATGTAGCACGATAGAGAAGTAAACAAGGAAAAACTAATAAAAGACAACTATCTAGGTGGTGTGAAATATCTGTTTCGACATGTGAACGGCTAGGTGGTAAATCCGGCTCACTGCACGTGTCGTGTGCAGCTGCTATCATGCAATAATAGACATTTTGGTGATATTTCTGGGTAGTCCACATGTGTACTAAGATATTTCCCCTCCCGACTACTTCGTGTGACGAGCGTGTCGACAAGCAGCAAGATATATGTATAGACATGAAATGAAAAGACTACTATGAATCGGAAAGCAATCAGAAAGTGCACTTGCCTGAGGTCCTTAGCTGGAGAAACCAATAATAATGTACCACTCAACGAGCCACAATCAATCAACACATGTAGAAGTCTCCGGATGCTGAAATAAACATTACCAACGTTCTCAGAATAGTCAAATTAGCTAGGATTGCCTGTCCTTAAGTCCAATTCTGGACACAGGGGCAAAACGGTAATTTTGGGCAAAACGGTGTCCGCAATTGGACCCGCTTTGCACCGAAAAGCGTGACAGAGTCATAGGTCTCTAAAGTCATCAAACTACATGTCTACGGATCCAGTTTTCCGATATGAACCCAACCGTATGTCCAGAGTTGGATTTCGGCGGGCCGTGCACAAAATTGCCCGTTGAGTGGGACCATGGGGCCCGCAAAATGGTGATTTTACCAAAGGTCTCAGAATCGGACCAAACTTGGCATACAGGACCAGAAAAATGATACGGTCCTGCTGGCGTAAGTTTCGTCTCGATCTGACGAGCGTGCACAAAGTAATTGGAGAATTTGCAAAGTGCACGATACGGTGAATTTCGACGGATACGCATCAAATTCGTCGCGCACACGCGACCAATTTGAATTCTGCCAAAGCCCACACGACCATAAAACCGTTACGCACCTTTCGATGCTTACGGTGCTCGACTGCGTCGCCCGGTTTGGCGGGACGCACGCCGTATCGAAGCATTTTTTACTATTCTTAAAGTTTCTGAAAACTGTTTTCTTAAACTTCAGATCCGAGAATAATTGAATACAACAGGTGAAAAATTAAACTACAAAAAGGGAGTTTCAGTTCTACAGGTGATATATGTGTTCTGTTTAGTAAGTTGTTCGAAAATCCTACTAGGTTGATCCGAAATCATCCCTAAACAGGGCTACCTGGACTGTTTTACGTCATGATTGCAGACAAGTTTTTCGTCAACTTCGTGTCAGTTTTTATCTCGATTTTGATTCGATATAATGCTAAAATATTACATGGATTCGAAGATGTATAGGTTGTCGAAATATCTGAAAAGTTGGATCGAGTAAAGATCGATCGAAGGTGCAATTATTATGTCGCAAAGTTGGACCACCAACATGCCGTTGCTGCTGTGTTGTCAGCGCCTGTCACGCGCGTGGCGCGCGCGCGCGGCCAGCTCCGGCGATCGCCGACGGCGCGCGCAGGTGGCTAGAGACGGCGCGCCGGGGATAGGGTGGTATGCGCGGTCTGGATGGGTTTAGGTTAGGGTTTCCCTTCTTCGAACTTCTCTCCCTCGGCTCCTTACAAATATATATATAGTTAATACTGCTGTTAGCTTGAACTGAAGGGGGAAAATCGGTTCTGAGTTCGGGTATAGGATTTGGGGAGAGCCCAAAGGCTGGGGGTTTTGGTTGGGGCTTGGGTTAGGTCGGGTTCTGTTGGATGCCGAGAGGAGAGGGGTCGAATGTGGGAACTGGCTTTGGGTTTGCTACAGCCTCTCTTCTATTTCCTCTTCTTTTTCTTTTGCTTTTTCTTTTTATAGTTAACTAATATATTAATATATATCTATATATATATTCATATAAATATATACCAATATCTATATATAAATATATTCACATACAATAATTCAATTAATATCTTTATATACACTATATATCCATATTCACACATTTTATATTATCAATATATATATATATACGTACACGTATTTCTATATATACACATATATGTACACTTGGTGATATATATATTTATATATATACACATGCACACATTTTATATCATATATTTATATACATACACCTTAACACGTATATAGTATATATATATATCTACATAAATATATATCCCTTTATATTTTCCTATATATTTATATATATCAATATATATATTCATATGAATGCTGGTATAATAATATCCATAAATCTATTTAAATTACCAATAATACCTATTCCTAGATTAGGGTCTATTTTATAATTATGAATATAATAACATTTTTGACGAAGATAATACAACCAATAATAAAATAATATTATATAATAGTAATCATAATAACATTGAAAATAATAATAATAATGATAAAATCACAATTCCACTAAAATAAATAATAATAAAATATTTTAAAATTTTTGGAAAGGGGAGCTACAGATTTTCAGATTGGCTGAGATCCCGACGAAGCTACAGATAGAGGCACGCCGCCATGGGGTGCACCAGCATTATTTGTACCGAAGAAGGATGGGTCAGTACGGATGGGTCAGTAAGGATGTGTATTGACTATAGGGCACTCAACAACCTCACGATCAAGAACAAATGCCCACTGCCGCGGATCGACGATCTTTTTGACCAGTTGAGCGGAGCTCGGGTATTTTCCAAGATTGATCTGAGGTCGGGATATCACCAGGTGAAGGTGAAGGGGGATGATATTTCCAAGACCGCTTTCAGGACGTGGTACGGGCAGTTTTAGTTTTTGGTTATGTCGTTTGGGCTAACCAATGCACCAGCAGTGTTTATGAACCTAATGAACAAGGTGTTCCACCAGTACATGGATCAGTTTGTGGTGGTGTTCATAGACGACATCTTGATATATTCCAAGACCGAGGAGGAGCATGAGGAGCATCTGCGGATAGTGCTGGAGACTCTCAGGAGGGAGGAGCTTTATGGAAAACTCTCCAAGTGTGAGTTTTTCTTGGACCAGGTGGACTTTTTTGGACATGTGGTAACTGGAGATGGTATCTCAGTTGACCCCAAGAAGATTGTAGCAGTTGAGGCATGGGCAGCACCGACTTCAGTTGTAGAGAACAGGAGTTTTCTGGGGCTGGCAGGATATTATCGGAGATTTGTGCAAGATTTCTCCTGGGTTGCAGAGCCGTTGACTCGGTTGACCCGGAAGGATGCTGAGTATGTTTGGTCAGAGGAGTGTCAGGCATCTTTTGATGAGTTGAAGAAGCGGCTTATGATAGCTCCGATTCTGACATTGCCTTCAGGATTAGGTGGTTTTACTATTTATAGTGACGCTTCAGGGAAGGGGCTGGGTTGCGTCTTGCAGCAGCATGGGAAGGTGATTGCCTATGCTTCCAGGCAATTACGTCCCCATGAGAAGAACTACCCTACCCATGATCTGGAGCTGGCAGCGACAATTTTTGCTTTGAAGTTGTGGAAGCATTATCTGTATGGGGAGAGGGTGGAGATCTTCACAGATCAGAAGAGCTTAAAGTATGTGTTCACTCAGAAGGAGTTGAACATGAGGCAGCGCAGATGGCTAGAGTTGATGAAGGATTTTGACATCCTACTTTAGTATCACCCAGGGAAGGCCAACGTGGTTGCCGATACCTTGAGTAGGTATCCGACAGCCATGTGTTTGACCATGGATCGACATTTGCTTGCAGACTTGGAGAGCCTTGGGATTGAGGTGATCGTGCCTGGGGTACAGATGCAGTTATGGGGGATGCAGATTCAGTCGGACTTGGTGGAGAGAATCAAGACGACTCAGTTTGAGGACGTTGCTCTGCGGTGTCTCCAAGAGCAGGTTCGAGCAGGATTGCTGGAGGGCGAGTTTTCTCTTGCAGAGGATGGTGTCTTGAGGTACGGTACCAAATTATGTGTCCCCAGCGGAGAGCTCAGGGAGCAGGTTATGCAGGAAGCCCACAGATCTCAGTACCCTATACACCCTAGTGCTAACAAGATGTACCGAGATCTGAGGGAGCATGTTTGGTGGTCCGGGATGAAGTGGGAGGTGGCTTGCTTTGTAGCTAGGTGCTTGGTCTGTCAACATGTCAAGGCAGAGAGGCAGCGGCCCGGTAGATTATTGCAGCTGCTGCCCATTCCTGAGTGGAAATGGAAGCATATCACTATGGACTTCGTATCAGGATTGCCGCGTACACCAGGAGAAAAAGATGCAATTTGGTTCATCGTTGACAGGTTGACCAAATCGGCCCACTTCTTGCCATTCAAGGTGGGTACGTCTACAGAGAGGCTGGCGGAGATGTATATGCGGCAGATAGTCAGGATTTACGGAGTTTCGATCAGCATCGTCTCAGATCGGGATAGTCGCTTTACTTCTCATTTCTGGAGGAGTCTGCAGACTAGCTTGGGTACTCAGCTCAAGTTTAGTACCGCATACCACCCCCAGACGGACGGACAGTCAGAGAGGACTATTCAGACACTTGAGGATATGCTGCGGATGTGCGTCTTGGACTTTGGAGGCTCCTGGGAGGATTATCTTCATTTGGTGGAGTTTGCTTACAATAACAGTTTCTAGGCCAGTATCGAGATGTCATCTTTCGAGGCTCTGTACGGGCGTAGGTGCCGTACACCCTTATCTTGGGATGATGTTGGTGAGCGAGCTTTACTGGGGCCAGAGGTGGTTGTTGACGCAACCGAGAATGTGAAGCTCATCAGGGACAGACTTCGGGTGGCGCAGGACCGACATCGGCACTGGACCGATAGCCACCGGAGGCCTTTGGAGTTTGAGGTACAGATTAGAGTATGATTAGATTTAGGTTTGATTATTTGTGTTTTATTAATCATGTTTGTTTATTATAATTAATTTAGACCTTGCTTGTGATTAGGTCGGAGACCAGGTTTTCTTGAGGATATCTCTGACTCGTGGTAAGATACATTTTGGTGGAAGTGCCATGGGGTACACCAGTGTTGTTTGTGCCAAAGAAGGATGGGTCAGTACGGATGTGTATTGACTATAGGGCACTCAACAACCTCACGATCAAGAACAAATACCCACTGCCGCGGATCGACGATCTTTTTGACCAGTTGAGCGGAGCTCGAGTATTTTCCAAGATTGATCTGAGGTCGAAATATCACCAAGTGAAGGTGAAGGGGGATGATATTCCCAAGACCGCTTTCAGGACGCGGTACGAACAGTTTGAGTTTTTGGTTATGCCATTTTGGCTAACCAATGCACCAGCAGTGTTTATGAACCTAATGAACAAGGTGTTCCACCAGTACCTGGATCAGTTTGTGGTGGTGTTCATAGACGACATCTTAATATATTCCAAGATTGAGGAGGAGCACGAGGAGCATCTGCGGATAGTGCTGGAGACTCTCAGGAGGGAGCAGTTTTATGGAAAACTCTCCAAGTGTGAGTTTTTCTTGGACCGGGTGGACTTTTTGGGGCATGTGGTGACTGGAGATGGTATCTCAGTGGATCGAGCATATGGAGGAGATTTTTTGATCCCCTTCCAGGATGAAGCTGTTCGTCAAGAAGAGGCGGGCCGTCGTGCTACCGCGAAGTCCGAAGCCGAAATTGCAGCTCTAAGGGATAATATCAATCGATTGTGTATCTCTTAGATTTTTTTTGTTTGTAGTTGTTTCTTTTTTAGCCGTCAAGACTCTTGTATCTTTTTCTCCGTCTTCTGACAGACGTTTTAATAAAGAATCTTTTGGCTTTCAAAATTTATAAATAAAGTTTTGCGAAATATCAGAACTAGAGGTCATATAGACATAGTAAGGATATTTCTGGTGGGTATTCTGCTGGGCAATTTGATGTGGACCTATTATCCATTTTATATTCAGGGTTCTTGAATATAGATAGTAAGTTGAAAGAAGCTATTAATAGAGGTAATATGGACGTAATAGCAGAGGATGTTCTATATTTGTCCAGAGATAATATGGACGTGGAAGGATATATAACATTATGTAGGAGTGGATAATTCAGAGGTAATATGGACGTGATTATCCTTGATAAATGCTTTTCTCAGAGGTTATATGGACGTGGCAAAATATTTCTTAATCATTCCACTGGAGAAATAATTATCGAAAAAAAGTTTAGAGGTAATGGGAACGTGACTTGTTTTCGTCAAACCGAGTTTGGGCAAAGTCAAAAACAGAAATGATTCCACTGGAGAAAAAATTTAGAGGACCTATTATCCACGGCGTACTCAAGACTTTTGAAATACGGATAATAGTTAGATAATTTTTCGAATCACATAAACATTGTACTGTAGATTTATATGACTGAAAATATGTAAACATTGTTTACAAAAGGTTACACATAATATTTCTCAGGAACTTGTCGTTGATAGGCATCATGAGCAAGCTACCAACAGGCTTGGTTAGTAGATACGCACCGTTAGAATACACTGATTCTATAACGAAAGGACCTTCCCATTTAGGCTAGAATTTTCCTTTTGTGTTGTGCGTCATGACCATTGGTCTTCTCACTGCTAAGACTAGATCACCAACTTGGAAGATTCTTTCCTTCACCTTTTTATTAAAGGCTCTAGAAAGGCGTGCTTGGTATAGCTCAATGTGCTGCTGAGCTAACAAGCATTTTTCGTCTAGCGCTTCGAGCTCATGTAGTCGCAAAAGGTAGCTTTCTTCGACAGTCAACTCACTGGATAAGGCTACTCGAAGAGAAGGAATCTAGATTTCTAGGGGAAGAACTGCTTCACTCCCATAAACCAGAGAGAATGGCATACTACCTGTTAGAGTTCGAACTGTTGTACGATAGGCCAAGAGACATTCGCCAAGATTCTTATTCCAATCGTGCTTGTTTGAAGATACGAACTTCTTGAGAAGTTTAATGATGGTTTTATTGAAGGATTCTGCTAACCCATTAGCCGCTGGATTGTAAGCAGTAGAGGCTATATTCTAGATTCGATTCTTATCGCAGAACCGATAGAATACATGGCTTGCGAATTATGGACCATTATTATGGATGATCCTGTGATGTAGGCCGAAGCGTTAGATAACATGATGTTTGGTGAAACTGATCATGTTTGATGTCTTCACTTCGGTGAGCGGTATAGCTTCCGCCCATTTGGAAAAGTAATCGGTTATAGCTAGGATGAACAGATGTCCTCTGGAAGATGGCGGACTGATTGGGCCTATGACATCTATACCCCAGGCTTTAAAAGGCCAAGATTCTATCGTCGGGTGTAGAAACTCCAAAGGTTAATGAATGAAGTTAGCGTGGAACTGACAAGCCCTATACTTTTTTGCATATTCAACAACATTTTCTATCATCGTGGGCCAATAATAACCCATTCGTTTGAGGCGATCATGTAATTTGGGGACTGGTTGATGTGCACCACAAACTCCGTCGTGAGCCTTCCGGAGTGCATATTCGGCTTCTGTGTCAAATTAACATCGTAACAGTAGCCCATCGTAAGAGCGTCGGTATAGTATTTTGGTAGTTGTATCATAGTAAAATCTGATGGATCGCCTTTGGACAAATACTGCTTCTTTTGGGTCCTCAGGGAGGATTCCATAGATAGCATAGTCTATGAAAGAAAATCTCCAGTCTTTAACGTCGAAGTTTGTTTTCGTTGTGTAACTGTGATGAATATGCAAGGCGTCTTTCACACAGAATAGTTCTCGACCAGATACTGTGATCGACTGCTGAGTATTGGTAGGAATGGTCAGGGAAGCAACGAGATTGGCTAAAGCATCTGCTTCTATATTCTGTACTCGAGGCACATGCTCGATGAAGAATCCTGCAAAAGTAGAAGCCAATTTGATTGTCGCTTTGTGATATGGGATAAGATCTTCGTGATGAACTTCATAATCCCCTCGGACCTGACTAACTATTAGCTTGGAATCGTCGTAAGCTTCTAGATAGTCAACTCCTAGTTGTTTTGCCAGTTGAAGGCTGATCAATAGGGTATTATATTCGGCCACGTTGTTGGTGTAGGGTTCTACGAGAGAATATGCACAATGTATAACCAGATGGTCGGGTGACACAAGCACGATGCCTACTCCGGCCATAATATTTTCTTTAGGTCATGTTCTTGATGTACCGTCAAAGAACATTCGCCAAATGGTGATTTCTTCAGTTGCGGTGTTAGACTCCACTACTTCGTCGGGGATATCGTCGTAAAGTTTGGACGATTCTGGCACCGGATGAGCTAGTAGGAAATTAGCTAACGCTTGGCCTTTTACTGCCTTCTGAGGGATGAACAACATATCGTATGGAGTCAACAGCATTGCCCATGTAGCTAAACGGGAATTAAGAAAACCCGGTTTAGTCATAAGTATTCTGAGAGGATTGACTTTAGATATGATGTGGATAGTCTGCCAGACACATAGTGGCGTGTCTTCTGGATAGCAAATACTAGTACAAGACATTCTTTTTCTACAGGTGTGTATCTGTGCTCGGCACCCACCATTGTACGACTTAGGTAGTAGATAGTCGGTTCATGGCCGCCTTCATTCTTCTGAGCTAATAGGGTGCTAAGGGACTGGTCCATAGTACGGACATATAGTAAGAAGGGCTTCCCCATTATTGGAGCCACCAATACTGGGGGCTTGTGAGATACTTTTTGATATCGTCAATTGCACGTTGACATTGTCCAGTCCTGACGAAAGATACACCTTTCTTCATGAACTGAATAAACGGTTGACACCTTCCACAAAGGTTCAAAATGAATCATCTGATGTAGGCTAGCCTTCCTTGAAGTCCGTGTAGCTCTTTGAGATTTTTTGGGGATGCATATCGAGGATAGCTTTCACTTTCTCTGGGTCAAGATATATACCCTTTGAAGTGATAACGAAACCAAAAAACTTGTCGCTGGAGACTCCCAGAAAAGACTTGGTTGGATTCATCTTAAGTTGGTGTGCACGCATTAGTTCGAACACCGTTCTCAAGTCTTGGAGGTGGTTACCCTTGAGACGACTTTCAACTGCGATGTCGTCTACGTAGCATTCCACTATTTTATGCAAATAATCATTAAAAATTGTGTTCATAGCCCAATGGTATGTCGCTCCTGTATTTTTCAATCCGAAGGGTAGCTCGCTGGTATGTTGCCCATATATTTTTCAATCTGAAGGGCATCACCGTATTGCAGTATACCTCCACAGTGTTCGAAAAGATGTGTGCTTCTTATCGTCAAGGAATATCTTGATCTGGATGTATCCTGGGAACCTATCCATGAAGGACATTCGCTCGAAGCCACAAGTATTGTCGATTATTACTTCGGTGATCGATAGAGGAAACTCATCTTTCGGGCATGCAGAGTTCAAATCACGGTAATCGATACAGACTTGAACTTTATCGTTCTTTTTCATGACTGGAACAATGTTAGCGACCCAGTCAGGGTGTTTCTCTTCGTAAATTAATCCACTTGCAATAAGCTTCTTGACTTCATTTTCGATGGCCTCCATGATATCTGATCGGAATCGTCGTTGCTGCTGCTTCACTGGCTTAGCTTTAGATGAAATATTTAGGCGATGCATAGCAACTTTAGGGTCCAAGTCTGGCATATCTTCATAGTTCCATGCAAAGACGTCAATGTATTCTTTTATAAGCTGTATAAGACATTGTCGTTCATCGCCAGACAGACTTTTGCTGATGAAGATTGGTTTGAGAGATGATTCATCTCCTAAATTGACATGGATGACTTCAACTTCAGTAGGTGGTTCACGTTGTTCAAAACGTAACTCCCACCTAGTATCCATCTTTTGAGCCCATTGTTCAAGCTCGATAAATTGGACATTGTCTGCAATTTGGTCAACTGACACCATGTTGACAGAAAAAATTGCTTTGAACATGTCTCCAATGCGGGAGTCTGAATCCCAGAGGCAGGAATCAAAAGAATGAGAACAACGATCTGCTTCGACGTCTGATCTTTCAGGGGTTGTTGGAGGAGTGACATAACCCAAACCAACACCATTTTGTTGATAATAGTTCTCGGGTTTGTCGGAAGGAGCAAAGTGACGTATTGGCAACCATCGTCCCTGACCGTAGTTTAGCTCCTAGTCGTTTTTTATATCATTTCCCATGTTCTAGATGATATTCTTGGCTTGGCAATATATCAGAAAAGTTATATTTTTCATAGTCATAGTCAGCTTCAGTGTTGTGATTGGGAGAAGTAGAGTCCAGAACGAACTTTCTTTCACCAATTATTCGACCGAAGATGATTAGTTCTTCACCCTTCGTTCTAGCTGGAACGATGAAGTAGTAGATATCTTCTGGCCAAACTTTTTCCCGCAGATGAGGCATCGTGACCGGCTTATAGAGGTGTGGTCCTATGCTGTGCTCTAGAGCGTATATCGTATCTATATATTGGTTTACAGATTGGTAGACATTGAAGTAATTTAAAGATAAACCTTTAATTAGAAAATATGCAAGTTCTTCTTTAGGGATAACATCATCCACTGAAGGTACATTATTATGAGTATTGATATACCCATTGAGAGGATCATTGTCTAGAACATGAGCCACAGCCTTGGCCAAGTTTACCACATAGGGTAACTCTTCAGGATTGGAAGGACGGACTTCAACAGGTTCCACCCGAGGTGTTTTGCGGAGAGTGATGGTCAATGGTTTGACCTTATCCGGGTTCTTCTTTTTAACCCAGATTATGAGAGGCTTTGGAGTACTTTTTGGAGTAGTACGTCCTTTGACTCGGATAATCAGGGGACCATTACTGGAGGATGAACTCACTTCATGTAATACCCAGTTTCTAAAATAAGGATAATTTTGAAATTTTGTGTTTTGATTTAATTAATTATGATATTTAAATAATAATATGATTTTTAGTGATTTTTAATTATTTTAAAACTATTTAAAATCATGACTTGTAATTTTGGTGTTTTGCTAGTGAAACCGTAGAGACTGTCTACCCTAGAGCCTAACCATGTGATTAGGGTACTTCATTATTTTAGCTTAAGGGTATTTTGGTCATTTTGAATTAATTGAATTTAATATATATTTATTTGGAATTTAATATAATTAATGGGATGGTATGATTTTAATATCATTTAATTGATTGCCTTGTGTTGTGTTTAGCCTAACCTAGATTACTTAACCAAGATTAGTCCTAGTTAGTCATGGTTAGACTAAGTTAGATTTGGGATTGGTCATGGTTCGTCATGGCTAGTCATGATTTGTGATTTGGCTAGTCATTAGTCATATTGTTTAGTTGAGACTAGTGATAGGCTACCTAGGTTTTATCTAGCCATTGATTTGCTTGGATTGATGGAGAACCTTGGATCAACCCTAGCCCTAGATTTTAGGGCAGCCATCTTTGGGATTTCTCCTATTTAATCCCTCCCAAAAAACCTTGCCTCTTTTATTCATTTTCCCATTTCTCATGAACAAGGTGAGCTCCAACTTTATTCATTCATAACTTCTGCATTTCTCATCCTTTTTCAACCAAACTTCTTGCATTAGGATCTAATCCACGAATACTCTCTGTCCATGGTGAATATTTTCAGTGGAGGAACAATTTGGAGCTTGGGGATAGCTAGGAGAAACCTTATTTTGAAGCTTTTCTTTGAGAACGAACACATATAGGTAAATCTCTATTCCCTCCACCAAATTTTGATTTCTTTGCATGGATAGGAAGCCCTAGGTGTCCTCTCTCTGTAGGTATAGATTTTGCTAGGTTGTGTGTCCTTTACGTGTCCGTATCGGACATGTATCAAAGATTGTATTCGTGTGTTTGTTGAAACGCCAGAAAGGAAATTTTTATGTTGTTTTCGAAAATTATTTGAATGGAAATATTGTTTTATATGTGTTTATTTATTTCGTGTCTTACTGAGCATGTTTCTGACACTTTTCGTGTCCAAAATTGGACACACACGCACGCACAGGATACAACACTGCGCCCGTGCAGTCCCCTGCTGTACGGGCTCGACACAGGACACGACACAACATGTGACACCACAAAAATTTGTCAAGTCGTGCGGGAAATCACTGACACAACACACACAAAATTTAGAAGGATTTTGTAGAGCGGTTTGGGAGAAATCCCAACCGCACTGTCTCGACCACACGAACACACGCGCGTTAAAACGCCACTGACACGCGGCTACAACTATGACACGACACCACGTGGACACGTTTCAGGCACGTGGACACGTTTCAGGCACGTGGACACGTACCTCTATCCTAGGCGTACACGTGTACACGGCCACGTGTCACCACGTGGCCTGTGTCGTGCAATGGACACACGTGCACGCGTGCACGACACTGTCAGTGCACAGTCCGTGTCTGTGTGCGTGTTTTGTTGTTTGGACACGTTTGTGTCCACTTGGTTGGACACGAACACTCCCTGTGACACGTGTACACATGTCTCGTGTATTACCAACTCTTAATTCATAACATTAATGTGTTTTGGTTATTCAAATTTGAAATTCCCTAATGTGGACTGTTACATGCTCTCTATTTTAATACACTGGGTTCATTCCAGTTCAGATTGTTTAAATTAATGATTTTGTCACATTAATTGATTGTACATGTGTATTAGTTCATGATTAGATTGGTTTTTACATATTAGACTAGGTTTTATGTTCAGGAATTTGATTTCGATGTTGAATTGTACTTTTGAATGTATAGGACTGATACTGAACTAAAACTGTTGTTGATACTTTGTTTTCTGATTTTTCATAAATTGGTATTTGGTTTCGATTTTGATTTTGGTACATATGGATTTAGGTTTCTGGTTATATAGGGATTTGAGTGTTGTTTGAAAAGAAAACTGGAAAATCTGTTTCCTGAGATTTCATTTCCTGAACTTCATCTCCCTTCTTAAACTGATTTGATGTTTAGATTTCCATGATTGATCCATTTACATGGTTAGTCCACTGTTAGTTAGTTCAATGGGTTAAATGTTGGTTATGTTATGATTAAAGTGGAATTTGTATACGGGTTGGGGCTGTCCAACAGTCAACTGATACATGTTCACTGTTATTGAATTTCTTGAAATTTTCTGATTAGTTTAAGGCTGAGTTTTAACTGTTTGATTTTGAATGTTATATATGTTGAAATATTTTCAGAGTTAATGTTGTGGCTGGGTTCACATTGTCGATTGGTTTGATGTTAACCAATAGGAAATTTTCGAAGTTAGTTTTTGGGATGGATTCATGAACTGTCGAATTGGTTCCTAGGTTTCCTAAGAACCAATTTCTGAGTATTGAAAACACCTGAACACTCTACATGCCACACACACATGATTCAATACCTGTCACTGTATCTCACTGATTTTGAAATCTGAGAAATTCCCTTTTGTATAAAAACCTGAGATTAATTATGAATGATGCTTTAAACTGAAAAAAAACTAGATAACATGTTAATTGATATGAAAACCTGAGAATGAAGGGTGGTGATTGTTCACAGTTGGTTTAGAGCTTGACTGGTATTTCAGTTTTCATATGTTATTAATAAGATTTCATATATTGTAAATTCCTGAGTTCACTCTTCACACACATTGGTCACTCCTCATACATCACTCCAACTAAACTGTTATTTTGGATGATTTATTGTCATGTTAATATTCCTATAAATATGGGTTGGTTGCATTGTCTATCCCTTCCCGTGTATGCAAGATTGAGTGACACCTGAACCCCTTAACTAGCTGCTGATTGTTAGGGCCCACACACACATGCACAAACTGACACTCTCTTCTAACTATCACACACACAGAAATCTTTAAGACACAACTACCTACTGTCATTCAGTCCCCATATTCCTAAATGTTGAATATGAATTTTTGCTCACTGTTTTTCCAATGCATTCCTAATGTTTCACACACTGTTTTCTATGATACACACTCATCAACACCCTCACATGTATCCACACTCTCATGACACTTTGCTCACACTCTTAACCCACACACAGAGGAAACACATGTACACAACACATTACCTTTTTCTATCCTTCTATGTATGTGTGTGTATATATATATATATATATATATATATATATATATATATATATATATGGGTGATACATATATTATCATGTATCCTATATATTATAATGTGTGTATTATATTATTTTAGATATATATATATATATATGTTAATATGTGTATATGTAGATATGTGTTGCTATAGGTAATATAGCCTATGGGCCTATAGCCTAGGGCTCATTACCTATGAGTGTGGCTTGAATGCCAGTTATATGTGCAGTTGGCTTGTATAGCCTTGGGATTGATGTAGAGTGCTAGCCTAGGCTTGGTTAGGCCTAGTGAGACTTATTAGACTTGTTTGGCTTAGGCATGACCTAGTTTGACTAGTCTAGTTGACTAGAGTTGGTTAAGAGTTGACTTTGGTCTAGTTTGACCTAGACAGCATGCAGATGCATAGTAGATTACATTTATCATCCCTTGTATACATCTTCACTTGTGTTACTCTAACTAGGAGTCAGGTATCTCATCTCGGACAGTACATTTACTTCAGACATTCAGAGACGAGGCGAGTACATTCTCTGATCATTTCATAACTTGCCTAGAATTATATTCCTGCTCTAGTTTACCTTATTTGATGCTATCACGATATTATCACGGATTGGTACTATATGGATCCCTACATTGAGATGTTATCCCCCTCGGAAGCATCAGATACATTATGTCATGGGTTTCGTGTACATCATGTATTCCTAGCTCTCATGTTATTCATGTTTCTCATGTGCTTTATGCTCGTTCATGCATGCTCGTGTACTCTCATGTGCTCTCATGAATTGGTCATGTTTCCCATGTATCTCATGTATAAACTATATTGCATGTGCACTCATTTATGAGCCTTTATGTGAATTTCATGTGTACCCATTTATGGGCCCCCCATGTGAGCTTCATGTGAACTCTTGTATGAGCTCTCATGTATACTTCATGTGCACCCATTTATGGGCTTCATGTGAAAACCATGTACGTAACATAACTTGTTTGGATCCTTGTGTATTGATTGGGGTATGGGGAGTATAAATAGTCATGTGAACAATTCCAAAGTAGTATAGCCATGTGCGCCTCTTTAGTATAGTCATATGCAAATCCAGCCGTTCACATGTCGACTTTGTACTCTAAATCACTAGTCACTGGTAGCTCTCTACTTATAGTAGGTATTTCTATTACACTTCTCTCTCTATTTACATAATGTACTTTCTTTTAGTTTCATGTATCGTACTCTCTTGCATGTGTATATTCTCTAACCTGTTATAATCTGCGTGAGATGTATTGTGCTTGCTCCTGTCCTGACTGGACCTGTTGAAAATTTTATAGAGGATGATGAGGAACCCTGCACCCCTTACTTTGGAGCTTGCCTAGATGACACTCGCAACCTGAACCCCTGGGAGGTTCAGGCAGCTGCTGAGGATGATACCCCTTGCATAGTATAGATAGCTTAGACTGTTCTTTTCATGTTTAGCTGTTGTCTTTGTTTTCAGAGTTGTATATTTTAGAGATGTTGAGACTTGTTATTTCATTTCTATTGTACCTCAGTTGAGGATTTTCTTACTTATTTTATCATGCCATATTCTATCTCTAGATTGTGATTAAGTTGTACCTCTGTGTTGGCCTCCTTATGTAGAGTATTCATGTTAGTTATAGTTCATGACCTAGAACAGCGTTCTACCGTCGACACTGTGGCATAGGCTGTGTACTGTTACGTACTCGTACCCTCACGGTGGGTGCGGGTCGTGACACTTCAGCTTCATCGTCAGCTTCGTTGCCGTCATCCTTGGAGGGCTGAGATTGGTAAAGTACTGAATCTCCATAGTAGGCTTCAATGCTCTTAAAAGGATCAACATAGGCAAACTCCGTCTTCACGACGCCATCGCTGTTGACGTACTTAAAGCACTGGTGAAGTGTGGAAGAAATGATCATGTCCTCGCGTATCTACGGACGTCCCAACAAGATATTATAGGATATATTGGCGTTGATTACATAGCAAGAAACTTATGATTGGAGAACACCAATCTGGCACTTGAGACGGATCTTGCCCAGCGGGTGGCTTCTTCCAGCATTGAAAGTCATGATAGTTGTATTGGTTGCAGATAGCTTGTGCAGAGAAATTCCTAGAATTTGGAGTAAACTTCTAGGAATGATGCTGAAGGAGGAACCTGGATCGATGTGCATCTGATCCACCTTAATCGCCCCGATATACCATGTATAGTACAGAGGTCTATCATGACGAATATGTTTGAGTAGCATGTCCTCTTATAAAAAGGTGATGTTGGGCAGCACTGCCATAGTACTGTGGTAGTGTGGACAGGAGACAGGATCTTCAGCGGGGGCTTTGACTTCAGCAAGATAAGAGTCGACATGTAGTAATGCTTCACTTAAGGCCTTTCGTGTTTCTTTGGAGAGTCGTAATAGATCGAACAGAGACAACCTGGCAGGTGTATTGGCCAGCTGTGCCAGTATGCCAAAGTTGTAAGGCCGATCCATACCTTCGGGAGTTGGCACCTTCAGAGAATTGTCAAATCGTGTCTCCTTTTGCTTGGCTTTGTCGGTAGTTGAAGGCATAGACGGACCGACTTCTGAACTTGTGGGGGTAGCAGAAGTTTGAGAAGGTACTGCTTCTTCTTGCGCAGGGTCATAAGTCCGTAGATAAGCCTTTCCAGATCGCGTCTCGCCAAATAGAACTTCGTAAATGGGAGAAGACACCATATGACATGATTTTTATTTCTTTTCCCTCTTTACTTTGGTAGATACCACCCCCTGTGTCATTTCTTACACGAGGTTTGGATGGACCCATATGATCTCACCACGTTCAGTCATGAGTGGCACCAAGGTTGAGTTGCGAGCTGGCGGCAGGTTGACAACTTCCATTACTGCCTTAGAGATTGGAACTATACCGTCTGGGACTTCTGTGGGAGGAAAGTCACCAAATTGAAGAGAGATCAAGTTAGAAGATACGACCTTGTCTTCAGCTTCGAGGTTGATAACTTGGTTATCGATAAGCTGTTGTATCTTCTTCTTCAGGACGATGCAATCCTTGTTAGAGTTGTGCACGTACTAATGATAAAGGTACTACTTGGGATCGTTGAGTTGGTTCACCTCTGTCGGACGTCGTGGTTCAGACAATGTCTGTTTATTACCCTTCGTCAATGTGTGAAAAATGGTAATAACGTCGTCCTCGTTAAAGGAGAATATCTCCTTAGGTTTGTCAGGAGCGCCCTGAGAATTGGAAACTCCCTTGGAAGTGTCAACCTTCAAGACTTCTTTCCCTTTACCCCCACGGACAGGGATAGTTTGAGGGTGCTTGCCTTTGTCTTCAGATTTGGGTGTTCTCAACCCCAGTAATTCCAGATTAGGGACGTCATTTTCAGCAGCATCAGCGGCCCCAATAAAAGCGGGCCATGTATCATACTTATGTATACACAGACAGAACTTCACTGTAGGAAGGAAGTTATGTCGATAAGTATCCATAAGTTCTGAGTCTGGTATACCAAAGGGCATCTTCAATGCTAGTCGTCTAAAGCATTTGATAAAAGAAATGACAGACTCAGTCCTCCTTTGCTTGGTCTCGATGAGGGTGGACATACTAACATGCATGCCGCTCTCATAAAACCTGTTAAGGAATAACCTCACCAAGTCTTTAAAAGAATTGATACAACTGTCAGGTAGACTGCAGAACCATTCAAAAGCTACCCCTGCAAGGTTCTAATAAACAGCTTTGACAAGAATAGATCATCCCTGGGTAAGTGTAGAGTCTGCGTGTTAAAGTATGTCATATGTTGGCGAGGAGAAGTCATCCCGTCAAATGAATTTAGCGTCAATAGCTTGTAGTTAGAAGGGCAAGTAGAGTTCTCCTATCCAGGAGGGTAAGATTGAGATATCCCCATCTTCTGAAGCTCGTCTTTGTGTGAGATGGTGTCGAGACGGGCAATATGATAATCAATTACGTCCTGTTGATTGAGTAGGTGTTAAGAAACGGCTGCTGTACGGTTGTCAGGCGTCGTTAGTGAAGGACGACCCCCAGTATTTGCAAGATTTGGAGGAGGCACAACGGAGTGATACTCCTGTAGTGAAGGAGGGTTGTTGCTATGAGCCGGACTAGCGTGTGCCGAGACATTTTGTTGAAGTAGAGAAACAGCCCCAACAGCTTGGACTGCCATGATACTGGTAAGTATATCAGTGATCTTGGCAAATGTTGTTTCAAGACCCTCTAGCCATTTGTTGGTCTGATCACTGGCTTCTTCAGGTCTCTCTCTCCATCCGCCATGTATGTAGATAATATGCGAAGACAAACAGAGGAAACAGTACAACTGCTGCTGATACTGTTTGTCTCTGAGTTGAAAAGTCCTTCGTCTTTAGGTAGGGAGGTAGATAGTCGTCGTCAGACTCGGAGAGATCATCGTCATCTAGAAGGCTACCCCCGGTGTAAAGGTCATCTGCTTCAGACTCTGAGGGAATACTACCCCCAGCTGAAGGATCATTACCTCCAGCTTGGGAGTCCTCGTCATCTATATGGAATCTCGTCCTTGACCGAGTACCAATATAGACTCCTTCAGATGTGATAGCTTGCTGGCTATTTGTTGGCCGGCTTCTTTCTCTTTTGTTCGTAGAATTGAGAGAAAAAGTTGGGTTCGTGGTTCACCTTCTTTGATTAGGGCTCCCGTAAGGGGGACCCCATGAAGACAAGTTGGATGAAACACAGCGGCTTTTCGTCATCAGAGTGATGCAGTCATCGAAACAGGGACTGCCTCTGAGGCACTCTTGTTGCTTTGGAGCAGCAACAGTTGATGACAATACTGGTACACGGATGTACACCATGGATTGTTGTATCCTTTCTCGCTTTAAGCTTATGATTTATCATGTCACGTAAGTCAGCTGCTTGCCATTGATTATAAAAGAACAGAACAATTATATGGGAGGACTGAACTTTTACTTCACAATACAAACTTGCTCGTACAAAGAAAGCCTAGGGACGAAAACCTAGGTACAGCAATCTAAGCACGATTGTTTAGTTTTGATTCTGGAGGGTGACGGTAGAGGCTCGAGAAAGCGACGGCCGCTCTGCCTTACTCCTTGGACGATCAGACGTAGCCTTGGCTCCGGTGAAGAACTGCTCTCAAGATGGGAAGACTCTCACTACAAGAAAATACAAGTTCTGCGACACAAGCAAAATGTAGCGCAAAGTTAGAATTGTGTTGCCAAAGTATTTCTGTGACATATTTTACTGTGTCGCACACGTGTCGGCATAGCCTTGTCTGGGAAACTATTTGGCGACACGAAAATAGCATGTCGCAGAAAACTTTCACTTTCGGCGACATATCATAATTTATTTATAATAATGGCCTTTGGCGACATGTCTTGTGTGTCGCAAAACTGATATATATTGGCAACATAACACATGTCGCGAAAAAAGACACCTCCTGCTACACAATCTAATGTCGCAGAAGCTAATGTAGCCGCCAAATATAATAACATTTTCTGCTACACAATGTTATGTCGCGAAAGCTAATTTATTTTTTATATTAATTTATCATCAGGACTAATATGTTTTTCCTACATAATTTTAAACATAGATATAACACCTGATTTCAAAAATAACTTATATAACATTTAAATTTGTATTCAAAGAACCTGAAACTAAAAACCAACACGTTGCCTTACACAACATGATATCCCATATAATATCTTCCAACATCTCTTCATAAAATAATCCAGTAATACAAAAATAACAACTTCAAGTAACACATTGAAGGAGAAACATATCGTATTCCACAAACGTACTGTATTTTAGCTAGACAACCATAATGTAAATAAAAATATATGTATTCAATGTATTCCCAAAAAATAGATACAATGGTTATCTTTTCATTGCATACATTAGTTTATCCAAAATAATGATAGATCCCATGATAAAACATATTCCCAAAATATTGGCTTGTTGTCCATGTGATCCTGCAAAAAGATTAAAAAGATATAAGTAAAACAAAATATATGGTAAAAGAATGACAAGTATATATGAAGATTAAAAAATATATGAACTGTATTTTGTTTTACACACAAAAAAAGGTTAGTAAAGAAAATGTTTCAACATGTACAAGATTAGCTAATATATTTACATTTACAAACCATGTACAAGATGAAAGGTACTGACATGTACCGAGCTGAAAAATCTACGCCTCTTTAGAATCATGAAGACGCAGAATAAAAGTAAAATCCAGAATGAAAATGACTCACTCCTTTTGCCAGAGAAACAAATCATGAAAACGAAATAGCATAGCTAGAGCTGAGCTAGAAATCATGAAAACAAATCATGAAAACATAAAATGTTTCAACTCACGCCCAGAATTGGTCCGTTTCCTAAAAATTATAAATGGCAATCTGATTTATTGTAAGCAGCTGGTTGTAATCATAGAAGATGCTTTGTACAATGTCTAGAAGCATCATACATCTATGCTTCCTAGATCAAAAAAAGGAATGCAATTTCTAAAAGGCTATGTAACTTGCGATTTTTTTACTTATATAGTAATATAAAACCAAGCAATCTGTAAAGATACATGAGAGAGATGTTGTGGCAAGTTCTTTTTTCCTAAACTTAATTTCCTTTCTTGGGGTATTTTATACAATTTCTTGCATTTACAAGCTTTGATTTGTATAACCTTCTCGGCTATAGTGCTCAGGGTGCATACAAGTTCGGGTTCTATGAGTTCTTAAAGAAATACTATTCTGACATGCTGGACTTGAGTATGCTGCCAAATGCAACTATACAAGAACTGGGGAAGAACAGTACACTTCTTTATTGACTTCTTGAAAATTGATCACAAGGAATTGGAATACAATGCTAAAAGGAAGAAGAAAACTAAAACTAAGAAGCTAAGTAAATTCATATATTTTCCATACCTCTCCCTCATCTAGTATTCTCTATTTTTAGAGTACTAATTCATTGCATTCTATTTGCAGGTGATTACAAGTTGGTGCTAACTGATCCAGATGGCAAGAGAAAAAAAAGAGCAGTAGGTCATGGTATTTAAGTGAGACATAAAGCAGGGTATTTATTTGATAAAGAAGAAAAAGTTTAAGGTATTAAAGTGAAACAAATGTGATAGTATAGGGCATTTAAGTGAAAAGTAGCCTATCTGAAGTAAAGATGAAGACGAGTACTATGGAAGATTGCAGACAACCAGATATTCTTTAGTTACAGTTGGATGAAGTTTTGGAACATATAGTACTCTGGAGTCTACTAAAGTGGAGAGAAAGTAGATGTCTACTTCAGTGTACAGAAGGTAGTTTGTAGTGAAGTTACTTAAAAAGCATTCTGGTAAAAATATACAATGTAATTGTTGTTATATGCGTGCTCGCCTTACCTCCTATAACCAAATAGTGGAAAAATAGCCATCCACTAACAACCGCTTCAGTAACATGTACAGAAGATAAAGACTGGTAAGATGAAGCCTGCACTCAGAATATATATATATATATATAGTAGAATAAAAAATATGATGAAAACAGAATTAGAGGACTAAAACGTAATTTCCTCCCACTGCTCCCACAGGTGGTCGATAATGCTATATTGAGAGACTTGTATGGGGACAAGTTGAGGCTCCTAACAAGCAAATCGATAGGACCTCTAATATTGAGAAAACAGGTTCTTACGTAGGTCTACGCAAGGCCTGGTGGGCCTAAGAAGAGCATAGTAGGACCTGGACGAAACTAATAGGCAAAGACTACCAGACATGGTGGAACAAAACACCCTTATGAAATTTAACTACAGTGACCATTGCATCCCTATAAATACTTGTACCAGAATCAGGGATGTCTGATAAATTGAACTACTCTTGAATTGAAATAAAGTCATGGAGCCTAAAACCTCACTCAAACTCTTGTGAGTGGTGAAGATTGGAACAGTTAATGAGTAAAATTGGACTTATAGCACTTTTGAGTCTATACATCTTTATCCAGGTCCGAGCATTGTTGTGAAGAATTGGTTGGTTCACCAAAATCTGCAGGATCATTAACATTATATAACAAGAGGCATAGTGAAGGAAGTGTAGGATTTTAGGCTTAAAAGTGGTTTTCTATTGCACAACATTACCAAAATCTGCAGGATCATTAACATTACACAACAAAATCTATAGGATCATTAACTGTAAGGTTTTCTATTTTGAGTGTTCTCTTTAGAAGGGAGAGATGATATTAAGATAGGCTTGATTAATGCTAATAAGCTGAGATTGGTTCAAAGATTTAGTAGATAATAAGCTATCACATAATTATATTACCAGTCCCTTGTGTGGAAGTGGTGTTGGTGTAATTTTCTGTGGAAGATCAGTATTAGTTGTTAGTTGTAGCATTCGTCGAGTTTCTGTGTAAACAATTACTAAAGGACACCCTAAACTTCAAAACATGATCATCACTTAAAAGGAACTATACTAAAGGGCTATGAAAATAATTCACAATATTACCAAATTCAGATAAAAGAAGCTTCAAATTTGTGGAAGTAACAACAAATACAGACCAATTTCAAAAGAAGTGTAGCACGAAGAGAGAGATAGAGAAAGAGATACCTAAAAGAAGTTGCCTAGCAGCCCTCAAGTGAATCATCCCCACATTGATCTGACGAAAGTAACCCACATCTTAATAGTGCCGCTTGGAACTTTTCTAGTGTCCGTTGTTGTATCGCAATCTGTTCATTTTGCGCCTCAAGTTGTTGTTGTTGTCTCACAAGCTGATTTTGTTGAGTTTCATTAAGTTCCTTAAGTGATGATAACTCTTCTCTTAGGATAATCATTTCTCCATCATTCTTCCTGGATGTAGTATTAGTATTCGAGGGCTTACGGCCTACCCCATTTCCTCTCAAGTAACCTGATTTCTTCCCCAATACTGCTATCGACATTTCTTCTTGTGACGTTGGGATTGCATCCGGCTGAGAACACATAGTTCGTAAATTTTCAAGCTCAACCTGACATTTTTAAGGGACACAAGTAAAGCAAAACTTAATTACTTAATGTTATATTTTTTTAGATTTATGTAATAGTTACACAAGAAAATATATGGTACACTTACTTGTTTCTCCATACATTTATGATCCAACCAATCATCTTTCTTCTTACTCCAATGAGACTCCTTAAAGAAATCGACAAAGTGAGGTATCTCCGCCTAGTTTCATGGAAATGGCAATTAAATATTATAGGATAACTACATAAAAACATAATAAAAGTTAAGCTAGAAACTACAAAAAATGTGTCACCTTCGTGGACATTGTTGCTGTAAATGACTTCGACCCGCAAGAATGATTCCATGGCAAACTGGAACGTGCTACTATATTTTGTTTTGATTGTTTCTACAACAAGAAACCAAAACCATGGGTGAACAGAGAACCAAAACCATAGCAAAGGTACAAAACGATGCATATACTATTAATGGTCCATAAATTATTTTTTAGGCTCAAAACGATGCATATATATTGATTGATCTTGAGATAATAATTCCATAAGATGATAAAAACACTAAGGCTATGGTAAGGCGTGATGCAAATTCTTTATGGAAAGATTTAGAGAAAAATGACACTTTAGATAATAATTCAGAGAAAAATGACACTTGAGATATATATGACAAGATCAATCAATAAAATTCCATAAGGTCAAGATCAATCAATATATATGACAAGATTCAGAGAAAAATGACACTTGAGATAATAATTCAAGATCAATCAATAAAAAAATTCGTTAGGATTCAGAATTTGCATAAAAAGATTATCATATTGACGCGATGACAACAACAATATCCAAGCATTTAATACATGGTTACACAATGACCAAGAAAGTGATGCTACATATCAAAAGACATCAGAAACTAGTGTTAAGCTAGAAAGCCAGGTGAATGAAGCCAGCCGAAAAGGAAACAATGAGGCTTCAGGATTTTGGTCCTCTTTCAATACAAATAGTACAAGTAGTGTCAGCAACACTGGGAGCACTAGCAGCAGTGTCGTCTCATCTACCAGCCGGTTATGTAAATATATCAGTTGGCATCATTTGAGCCCGTATTGTTTGTCCCTAACACGCCCCCCACCCCCCACCCCCCACCCCCACACACACACAGGGATATGTCGAACATTACTTGGCTTGTACTGAGTGTACAGAGTAGTACATGTGGTATAGCTACCACTTCTTCAAGAAATGTTAAAAGTACCCTAAGAATATTTACAGTTACTTTCATTTCTTGGACGTCACGCTCGCAAGTAAAATAAGAAGCACTAAAGGAGAAGATAACCTACCAACAAGATCCTAACGGAAATTGCAGCTAACCATGTTTGACAAAACTAAGTAATTTGATGATTGCTCTGATCTGTAGCTAAGCATGTTTGACAAAACTAAGTAATTTACAGTTACTCCTCCACTTCTCCAGTTATTCTTATGAATATAAATTTGGATTGATGAACACTTAAAGACAAGTTTGTATTTTTTTAAATCAAAATTAACCATTCGTCGCAGCCCAGTCCATTAAATTGCTATGTTTTAGAATATCACATCTTACACCTGTAGTTAATTGCACATAGTTCTTCTACAACCAGAGAGAACAAGTTGCAGGTCCCGTATATCAATTTCATTGAGTTTTCCATGGAAATATTTTCTTCATAGTAATTGCACCAAAATCAGCTTCAAGGTACAACCTGATTGCGCTTACAACTTTTGCTGCATTGAATTGAGATTCATGGAATTTGAATTCCAAGAAAACCAATTTTACTGGGTAAGTTGAAATGAATTAATTTAGGAACTGAACTAACCAAAAGTGTCTTGATATATATGGAGGGAGTTTAAAAGAAACTCTACATTTGTCTTCTCATATTTAATAGAAATGTTAATACAATTACATGGTATTAGAATTGGGAGGTCATATTTAATAGAAATGTTAATATAATTACCTGAATTGGGAGGTGTAATAGAGGAAGATAATGTTTCAACCGGTATACCATATTGGTAGACTTTCAATATCAGTTAAATCAATAACAGCGAGATACTACCTAAATGTGTGCCACGCCTGTCTCCCACGAAAATCCTGGACCAATACATCTTATACCACAGACTGTTGATACTTCATTAGTCCTATATTTATATTTTAAGGCTATATTGTATTACAAAATAATTAGCATTTACACTTTTTTTAAGATATAGTACTGGATACTCAACTCTTATACCCTAATGCCTTGACCCTTACCTTGCCACATGTACCTTCCTATTCTAGGATGCATTTCCAACATTTGATACCATGCATAGGTGAAACCCTCGGGTAAACAAGTAAATACTTGTTGGATATTATTGCTCAATAAAATCAGACACCCCTACAGTATGTACTTCACTGACATTCCCTCTGGTGCTTACTGCATCTGCTACTCCTATGTAGCAGTCCATGTTTCTGTACAGGTCTAATAGACTAGTACACTACTGCCATATCCTACCTGCAGATTCACCCTCCAAAATTGGCCCCAATTTAGGACACCCTATGAAACATACACAGGCTTTGGGTTTTTCTTGCCCTTTGTGGCCCATACACACACTCTAAGTTCCTATTTCTTGCACAATTGACACACCATCATCCCTATACTGTTTCAACACATGGTACATCGACTTCTAGGCTTCACCTATATACTAGTTCCTACTATTTTTCTAGTGTACCAGTCCTTCCTTACTACAGTGCACTTTCCCTAATTGGCCTAACTTATTCTGCTCAGTAAAATGAGTAACTTCATGAGCCGCATCTATCTGACATCTACTTTTAACCTTAAAGCAATATATATCTTCCTGATGATCTTTCTTCTGATTACCTGTATTTTTTAATTCCTCGTATGAATCGTCTAGTTAAAGAAAAGTCATACATTCAGCAGCCAATAGGTATCAACTAGTATACTGTGAACATGTATCAGAGTGCCAGAGGCTCCAACTAAATGAATATATGGCTCCAACTAGGGTTTTGTGTTCATTTTAGAATAAGGAAAAGTAATTGTGCAGTATATACCTTAAAATTTTCATTTGTTGTCCAAACCCGATCAATCATGTACTCCCAGTCCTCTTGTGAAACGCCTTTATACGGCTTGCTTCTGGGGTTAACACCATTATTCCTCAACATTTTATAATGTGCATGCATGCGAGTCCTCCAATCTTTGTACCTCAGTTGACATATTTTCGTAATGGTCTACCTCACCAATTCATCCTCATCATAATTTGTGATCTCAAATTTATCCTGCAAACATATACTCAATATTAAGGATTATTGATAATAATATACAAAAATAAGCCTAATTATATGAACTAGTGAATAGATCCGCCAATACCCGAACTCTTAGAATAATTGACTTCTTTAAGGAGTCATCGATGTCATCCCAATACATGACGCCCTGAAGTGGTGCAGTAGCTCGAATTTCAACACCAATCTGGTTTGCAAGGGAAGTAGCATTTTTCCCAACCGGAGCCCTTTCCCTTGTGGGGATTGGCACTTGAAGCTTGCCAGTTTTTTATACCATTTTCTCTACCGCTTTACCACGCGTCTTACCCCGTGTATTTTTCTTTGATGAGCCTGCCAAGTCATGCTTCAGTTTAATCAAGTGGGCAAATTACCTCAATGAATTTATACTCATCTGTAGTCGAAACCAATCAAGTGCTTCTAACATGAATTTTGTGAGGAATGCAGAAGGTTTTTATTACAGTTACATATATAACAAAATTCCAAATTTTATGTTGAACAATGTTCAGTGTCTTCAAATTCTTGATCTATGAACTCATAGTTTGATTATGGACTTGGTTCTGGTATTCACACAGAAAATTCTTTTAATTTGTGTTGAACTCATAGTTTGATTTAATAGAGAAGCTATTTTACCTTACCATACTATTAACCACAGGAACTTCACTTGGAAGCCAACCTAACATACTATTATTGATGTATAACATTACTTGCATCATAATAGAACTTCCAGGAAGAAAAAAATGATACAATTGTTCAATTTTACAAAATGGCTTGTTCAGCTTACAATTGAACTTCCAGGAAGAAAAAAAAAGTGCCAAACCATTCACTACTCGTGATACGACAGGTTGAAGGTTTTCATTACAGTGCTTCTAACATGAATTTTGTGTGGCAAATGCAGAAGGTTTTTATTACAGTTACATATATAACAAAGTTCCAAATTTTATGTTGAACAATGTTCAGTGTCTTCAAATTCTTGATAGGAAAGATGATATTCTTGACATGCTTATAACAACACACAACACTAGTAATAGAGTAGACAGTAATCCATTCCTTCATAAGTTACCTGTACCACTGGCTAGTGACTCTATAGGACTGGACACATGCAATTGAAGGTTATTGGAGCCCTCTGTCGTGTTCTCTTCATGTGTGGGAACAAGGCGAGATGATTTACGAGTGGGACCACTGTATACGACCTAAACATTAGAAAATACATAAATATTTAGGCATTGTTAGTAACATAATTTAAACAAAGTTAACATATCACTTGAACATCTAATATTTACCTTTTTCATTTGTGGATTAGAAGGCCCATTATTATCATCATCGCTGCTGGACGAATAAAGAAAATCATCACCCTCTTGTGGTCGATACTCATCATCAGGTCTTTCACCCATATTTCTTTTACTATTCTTAGCCAAACTTGTTTGGTTGACCTTCTCACATGGAGCTAACAAAGTTTTTGAAGCGTGAAGCAAACCCAAAGCCTGAAATTTCCTTTGGTTAATAGCAATATTTTCAATTCTTTGCTTCTCATATGCAGACGTCATCTTGGTTTCTTGTCCGGGCCTCAAATATATCTTGTTCTTTAATTTTTCCATCTATGACAATAAAGAAACCTTGTTCAATCTCAGTAAAAAAACTATTTGGAACCATGTTTAGTCTCAAAAAAAACCATTTGAAGCCGTGTTCAATCTCAGTAAAGAAACTATTTAAAACCATGTGAAAGTATCAGTAAAGAAACCTTATTCAGTCTCAAGGAAAAATACAAAATGCAAAGTGTTCATATCAAAGAAACCTTGTTTAGTGTCAATGAAAGAAAAATGCAAATTGTTCAATCTCAGAAACCTTGTTCAATCTCAGAGTAACGAATGCAAATTGTTCAGTCTCAAAGAAACCTTGTTCAGTCTCAAAGAAACAAATGCAAACTGCTTCATTCTCAGAGAAAAAAATGCAAACTGTTCAGTCTCAGAAACCTTGTTCAATCTCAGAGAAACAAATGCAAATTGTTCAGTTTCAAAGAAACAAATGCAAACTATTTCAGTCTCAAAGAAACAAACGCAAACTGTTCAATCTCCAAATAAACATTGTTCGGTCTCAAAGAAACAAATACAAACTATTCATATCATTATTCCAAAATACATAATGATATCATTGAAAAAATTTTAAGCTGTTAAAGCTAGAAGCATCATATCAATGTTCCAAAAAATCAAACTGTTAAAGCTAGCAGTATCATATCACATACTCCATATCAATGTTCTAAAGAATTCAATAAAGCACAACTAGACAGTACGGGCAATAATTCAAATAGATACAATGATACCATGTTCATATCATTGTTCCAAAATATAAACTGTTAATGATACCATGTTCTTATCTCCATTGTTCCAAAAATATACAATATTCATATTCAAAACTTGACTTAAAAACTACATATCAAATTCTATATCGGGGTCAATATCAGAATCATAAAGTATTTGCCTTGCATCCTCATTATCCTCACTATTATGGGCCAATATTTCATCCTCGTTATCGCTGAAATGAAAAACCATATCATTTGGAATAATTTCAGGATCAACACCATCCCTATGATATTGAACATTAGTATCTTCAATGATAATCGGGATAATCCCAGAGCTTTTGTTTTTTTGGAATGCATCAATAGGCTCTGGAACTTCTACTGAGTCAGGCTCATCATCATCATCCAACTGATTTAATATCTTTTTCGTTGGTATCTCCAAGGATTTTGTTTGGTTCTCAACCTTACCATTAAAGGCCTTGCTCCTTCGCCAAACATGATTCTCAGGTAGATAACACTGATGCCCCAAGTAACCAATTTTATTTCTCAAACCTTGAGATAATGCATTATCATTGCATGTGGGACAAGCCAAATAACCCTTTGTACTCCACCCAAACAAGTTGCCATATGCAGAAAAGTCATTTATTGTCCACATTACAGGTGCATGCATTCGAAAAGTTTGTTTCCTGGATGCATCGTAGGTGAGTACACCGCTTTCCTATAACTTTTTTAGCTCATCAATCAATGGTCGCATGTAAACATCAATATCTCTCCTAGGTGCTTGTGGACCTGGAATAAGTAAAGACATCATAAAAAATGGATCCTTCATACACTTCCAGGGTGGTAAGTTATAGGGCATAACTATTACAGGCCACAAACTGTAAGATGTACTTATGTTTCCGAAAGGGTTAAACCCATCAGTGGCCATTCCTAGCCGTACATTTCGGGATTCTCGAGCAAAATCAGAAAAATTGCTATCAAACTCCTTCCACTCGGCAATGTCAGCTGGATGCCTTAATACTCCATCATTCAGGCGCTTCTCACTATGCCATCTCATGTCTTTAGCTGTCTTTCTCGACATATATAATCTACGCAACCTCGGTGTCAATGGAAAGTAACGTAAGACTTTATGGGGGATCTTTTTTCCATTACCATCATTTAGCTTGTATCTAGACTCTCCGCAAATCGGACAATTTTCTAAGGTTGCATTCTCCTTCCAAAAGCGTGCACAATCATGTTGACATGCATGAATTGTCTCATACCCCAAGCCTAAGTCATTTAGGAACTTCTTGGCTTCATAAATGGACTTTGGAACCAAATTTCCTTCAGGTAGAAGATCTAATAATATTCCCATCAACATGTCGAACGATTTATTGCTCCATTTGCTTATTACCTTAACATGAAGCAACGTAATCACAAACTTCAACAAGGTATACTTCTTACACCCTGTGTACACCTCATATTGGACAGCCTCCAATAGTTTATCGATGTCATGCAGTTCCTCCCTCTGAGCAGCATCATCCTCCCAGTCATGGCGCATGTAAGTCCCCCTACAATAGTCTTGTACTAATTCAGGAAACTCATCTTGCTGGTCTTCTTTATCTGACATTTCAATATCATCCTCATCATCTGATACTTGATTTTGATACTCGGTAACAGGTTCTCCATGGTACACCCAATTCTTATAAGACATCATCATTCTATATCGAACTAAATGATTCTTTACAACTTCCTCGGTGCGCCACTCGAGATTCATGTATTCATTACATGGACATCGAATCGTACCATTCTTGCCCACTTTTTTTATTGCAAATTCTATAAAAGAGTTCACCCCATCAACATACGGCTGACTTAATCTCTTTCTATAAAGTGACATCCAACTCTTGTCCATATCTACATGAAAACACAATTGTTAATAATTATCACGAAGTTATAGACTAAACGAGTATGTAAAAAAGCATGTGTATTGTGTTTCCTGTCTAATCCTAATAATAAGCATATAAGTGTATGTGTTTTGTAGCAAAAAAAAATCTTTTAAGACAAATTGATTGGGAATTGGACTATCTTTCACATAATATTTTTTTCAACATAAGGGGCCATTAAAAAGCCAAGCTTACAAAAATCTAATGAACAATTCCACCCCTTTTCATCAGTTGAAACATGAAGTTTTTTCTTACAGTATCTCAAGTCTCAACAGAACAGTTCATGTGAGGTGGAAAGCATACTGATTTTATCACATAAAGAGACGTTGGTATATGGTAGGGAAAAGAATGGGAAACCAGAGGTGAAAGAGGTGAAAGTAGACAGAACAAATTAGTAGAAGAAGGCAACATTTTTATACAGTAAGTCGATCAAATTTACATCCAATTTTAATCCCTAAAATTCATGATATATAAGTTTTACAACACTAATAACTTGACTTGTAAGCATAAAGATTGACAAATTATGTTATCAGTTCAGCTGATATTGTAAGGAATGTCCAATACTCCTCCTGCATTGATCAATGCAGGAGGAGTATGATACCATGTTCATATCATTGTTCAACTCAGTTTGAAAGTTACTTATTGAGGAATGAGTGTATATATGCCATTAACCATAAAATAGGTGTTCATATCATAAGCAAAGTGATACCATGTTCATATCATAAGCAAAATGAAACCAACAAATACTTTCTATTTTTGGCATCCAAAGCTAGAAAAGACATGAAACTGAGCAACATTTGAACCCAGCAACCAACCAAAGTCTGGAACTATCATAAGCAAAATGAGCACAACTCAGTTTTAAAGTTCGATAAATAGCATAGTCTAAACAAATTTCAGTAAAGCCCATTACTACCATGTTCATATCATTGTTCCAAAATACAAACCGCTGCAAACTGTTGAAGCAAAAGATTTCCTGGCAGGATGTCAGGAAGTTTATGGCATAATTGCATGTTACCAAAAAGTTTCAAGACTGTAATAATTATAGAGCAACTTGTTTATAGTATGTACCCTGAGATCAACCTTAGCCAAAATGGCATCAGAAATAGCCAGACTAAGTAGAATAAATTTTCATATCGATTTTGGAATAAAAAGACATCTCAAAATGAAAAGAAAACAACAATTGGAGGTCATCCTAGAAACCAACAATCTGTAAAGAGAATGACATAAATAACAACGAATATAAAATAAAACCTTCAGCTTTCAAGATACAGATTCAAGCAAATCATGTCAGTATATTTTCAAAAAAATCTAGGATCAGAAGGCATTCAACTAAACTTTACTATATCAATAGTACTGTCCCTAATTTCCCTGAAAGGAAACCAAAAGTTCTTTGCATTCAACTAGTAAGAACTCTACTTTTAATGAATCGAACTATTTATACAACTTTGGTACATAATGATACAAATCCTTTTTGGCCTCGTTTGGTTCGCGGAATGGAAGGGAAAGGAAATCAATTCCTTCTCATTTCCTTTCATTTGGGAAATTTTATTTCTCATTGATTTTCCTTTTTGATGTTTGGAAATATAAGGAATTTAGAAAGGAAAGTGATTACTTCAATGTGGAAAAGTGATTCCTTGCTTGGAGGAATGGAATCACTTTCTCCCCTAATTTCCCTTCCATTGGGAATCACTTTCCTTTTCTCCTCAATTCCTTTGGCACCCAAACATAGGAAAGGAATCACATTCCTTTCCCAACCCGGATATTTCGCGAACCAAACGAGGCCTTTGATTGTAAGCACTGGTTACAGGTCAGATGTAACAAGAAACAATGTGGAGAGAACAAGGCTTTGCTAACATAGGCATCAGAGTTCATCAATTTCTTCCCCAATTTTCCATATCCACACTGTTGGCACAACCATGCCAATCGAGAGAGCTGGGTTCAAACTCAAATTTAAAGTCTCCGGGTCTTAGAAATTAGTTTCAGATCGAGAAAGAAAAACCCTAGTAACTCAAACCCTAATAAAATCAAACCCTAATAAATCAAACCATAATAAAATCAAACCCTAACAAAATTAAGCCCTAACAAAATAGAATCAGAGACAATTATTTCCCTATGTAAACATATAATACATGCCAATCATATTCTCAACCCTAACAAAATTAACCTACCAAAAATATTAGGGAAGAAGCTCACCTCCAAAGGAAAGAAAATCAAACCTCGTTGAAGAAAGGATGCTTGGAACGGGAGAGAGAACACAACGTTTGGAGAACAACCCCAGGCCGCAAGAGAGAGATAGAGAACAACCCCAGGCCGCAAGCGAGAGAAGCCGACGTAGGAACCAGGAGCCGCGGGAGAACACAACGTTTGGAGAGGAGGACTGATTTTGTGTTTTTGATTGATAGCATTTTCTTTTAGGTTATTCTTTCAATTAAAAAAAATTATATAAATGTATTCCCTGCATACTTGCATGTCGTGGAAAGTAAATTAACTTTCTGCGACAAGTTGATGGATGTCGCCAAACATATATTAACTTTCTGCTGCATGCAGATGTCGCGATATGAAGAGTATTTTTGGCGGGGCTGATTTTGGGTTTCCTTCTCGAAAATGTTATGTAGATTTTGCGACATCCTGAAACTTATGTCACAAATACAAATAAAAATTTAGTTTTTGGCAACATAATAGCCCATATGTCGCTAAAACATGTTGCTAAAAAACCAATTTCTTGAAGTGTCTTCTGTGCGTGCCTTTGTCTCTCTGTGTGTCCAGCCGAGTGGATAGGATCTCTTTTGCAAGGGAATGGCACCTTGCCATATTTTTTTTGTTTCTCTGGATCCGATCCTTTTCATAAGGGAATGGCACCTTGCTATTTATAGGAGTGGGATCTCATCATTAGGGTTTGCAATGATCACCCTAAAAAAGTCGGCGGCTTGGGGACTTAATTGCCATTTTCCTTGATCCTATTTTGTGGGCAATTAATCTGGACCACTAATCTTGATTGCAACGAATCTGGACAATTAATGCTGATTGTGTAAAATTCGTATGGCAATCAATATTGATTGTCATAAATCTTGGGAAGCTTGGATCTCCTGCCACGTGTTTAATCCATGTAATTGCCATAAATCTGTTTTGATTCGGATAATTATGATGATTGTACTAAATCAGGTTGTTGGGATTTGTTGATAACTATTGATTGATTTAGTGCCACATGGAAAATTGATCTTCTGCCACGTGTCATAACCGCGAGCCACAGCAGCTTGAGGGTAGCTTCTTAGGTTTTGAACCGCATGAAGGTGGCAGCCGTATAGGTATAGCCTCCAAAATCTTAGCCGTATGGGGGTGGTTTCCAATTGAGCCGCATAGGACTAGCCACGTGTAAAGGCTGTATGGGCGTGGCCTCTCAATATTTGAGCCGTATGGAGATGATCCCCATGATCTGAGCAGCATGAGAACAGCGGCCGTATAGGATGACTGTTCATAATTTGAGCCGCATGACGAGGGTCTTCATGCTCCGAGCCACATGCGAGCATCAGCCGTATGGGGTGGTGGTAGCCGCATAGGGAGCTTTGTATTTGGTGGATCGTGCCAGCTGTAGTGGAGATTTTCTTCGTTTTACGAGGAATACGCTGTCATGTCGAAGTTCATCATTTCAGCTTTAATGTCAGAGTTATCGCTTTATATCAGAGCATTTAATGGGAGCAGTCACTTTAGGGCCAGCTGTAAAGGCAAGCTGAATAGGGTCACGTGATTCTTGCCTGAGCCGCATGTGACTATTGAAGAGTTTCTGAGCCGCATGAGGCTCTAATAGATTTCTGAGCCACATGAGGCTCCTTCTGTTTTGAGCCGCATGAGCTACTTCTATTTTGAGCCGCATGGGCTTCTTCTATTTTGAGCCGCATGGACTTCTTCTGTTTTGAACCGCATGGGCTTTTCTAGTTCTTTTCCATGCTTCTACAAGACCTCCTTCAAAGTTTTCAATTTGAAAAATTAGAATACTTTGAATAAGAAGCATGGCTATATGAGCTCCGCTGGCCGCATAGGATGTTCTTGGCCGTATGGCTTGTCTGGCTGCATAGACTCCCTGGCCGCATGGGCTTCCTGCCTCACGTGCGTCTCATTAATTACCCTTAATTTGTTTTTTAGAGCCGTCTTTTGGGGAATCCCAAGAGTTGCCTCATTAAATATTTGGATTTTACGCCTGGGATGAATCTTCTTTATAAGAGAGGGGACAAAATCCAAGGAGTCGGTTTTGCCTGCAGCACACGACCCGAAGCGGTTTATCGGTCCACGTACCCCCCTATGTCTGCCTATAAATAGGGTGTTGTTAGGATAGAGAAACTTCTTTGCCTTCTTTTGTCTTCATCTTCTCTTGTCCTAAGCTGTTGTTCTTCTCTCCGATCATCATCACCAATGGCCCCCAAAGCTTCCACAGCCGCTGCGAAGGAAAAGGGTGTGACTTCTTCGTCAGCCCCGATGCCTGAAGTCTACCCCGACGTTCATCCCCCCATTACTGGTAAGGGTTTGGGGCAGATCGTATCTTTTGAAATAAAGACGGCTCTGTTGCATGCTTTATGCACAAGCCTTTAATGCGTTCCTCTTTCTCGTCGGATCTGTTCAATTTGTTTGGCCACATGTGCGTCCTATATTCGAGCCGTATGGGGTATATCCCATGTCCGAGCGGCATAGGAGTTGTCCAGTGGCCGCTTAGATGCTTCACAAACTGGACCGCATGATGACCCTTCGAACAGAGCCGTATAAGTCCCTCTGAATCGAGCCCGTAAGTTCGTCTGAATTGGGCCGCATGAGTCTGTGCTGCATCTAGCCGTATGAGCTCCCCAGAAATGAGTCGCATAATGCTCCGCTAAGTAAAACTGCATAAGCCCACGCTAAGCAGAGCCGCATAGGCTTACGCTACTCGGTGCTGCATAAGCTTGTTTTGAAATAGAGCCACATAAGCTTGTCTCTAAATAAAGCTGCATAGACTCTTGTAAGCCAAAGCACTTAGTAGTTTCGTTTTAGCTATCTTTTGATTTGTTTCTTTCTTTCCTTCTTTAGTGAATCTGCCAGTGAATGCTGCTGGAGAACTTCTGGTGGGGCGCATCCAATCTGCTATGGGCTATAGGTACGATCATATAGTCGAGTATATGACGAACCAGCTCCCAAAAGAGCCTTTGGGGAGGCTGAATGCTATCAAGAAGCAGTCCTTTCACTTCCTCTGTGCCATGATAAACTTGGGACAATTTGAGGGGGAATACCTGAAGTCTGCATTCCTTTTCGGGGATGCTTTGTTTATGAAAAACACCCGGGCGTTGGATATATCCAAGAGCTGGGACTTTACTCTTGATGGGGTGGAGATCCACATCCCTCCGATAGAGCGTTATTTTCCTTTGTCCTGGTTCAATATGCTACCGCTGGACAGAAAGATGGTAGACTCCTTGACTTCCAGCAAGTCGGGGATGTTTGTGGGAAACATCCATTACAATAGGAATTTGGGGTCAGCGTATCCGGGAAGGAAACCGGTCAGTCGGTACGTGACGGGACTTACTTCGGGTACCTTCATAAACGTAACGGGTCCTAATTTCACGTTCACCCAAGCTGATACCTTCTTGAACCAGCTTGCTCGGAAAGGGTCTTATCCTGTCGGCCGGTTGGCATTGGTGAACTGGATAAACTCGATCCCTTCGTGGGCCAACTTGACCACGTGGATTCTGCAGTAGTATGAGGCTTTCATGCATGAGATCGGCCTTTACCATGCCATTCGGGGCACCTGTCATGGTCTGCCTATAAATAAACCGTTGTTCATGGCTCTCTTGGAGATGTTCAACCGGAGGACGGGTCCTTATTCATGCCCGGAGGGGAGCTGGGACTTTCTCTCCACGAGATGTACGTTGTCTCCAAGCTGCCCTGGGGGGAGGAAGTCTTTGAAGTGTACACCCTTACGAGCGAAGAGCTCGAGGATTTGGATCCACAGTTCCCGGGCTTTGTTGCCGTGTATCGGGAATTGTTATGTCACCGCAGTACTTGTCATCAGACGGCTATCAAGAAATACGGTAGCTCGGAAGGGAGCACTCCTCACACCACCACCTGGGTCGTATATCTTTTCACATTCGGTGCCTCAGGCCAGGTTTCTTCCCGAGATCCTCAAACTCATGAGGAGTTACAACACTTGGTGTCGACTGCCAAGAGATCGAGGTCTACGGGCGACACCTTTGGGAGTAAGACTGACTCCTTTAGTTATTTTTATCATGGTACTCAGCGACTATCGGAGAAGGCGCTCCTTGCGGGATTTTTGATGGTGTGGCTGCGGAACTGCTTAGTCTCCGGAGGGGCGGGTTCTATTGAGAGGATCAGTCGCCACTTTATCCATTCTGCCGTAAAGCTGGTTTTTAGGGTCAAATTGGCCCTTCTTCCGGCCATGGTGTGCAGCATACACCATGGCCTTCGCACCTTTTCGTCCAAGGTCATCGCCCGTGACACGGTGGTGGATTTTGAGCGCATAGAACTGCCATACCATTATCTAATGGGGTGGCTACTAATGCACTACCGGTCTTTGATGAGGCCTGGAGGAGAAGACGACATTACGGCTGATGACGCTTTCATTTTCCGATTCCACCATCAGCCCTGGGAGTACAGCACCATGCCAGCCTGTCGGAGAGCGCTGGCCAGAGTGGACAAATACGACTTTTTTGTGTCTGTACCTCATTTTACTGCTGAAGAGGTGAGGAGCGCACATATTGATGGTACCGAACCCCCTCTCCTCTTACCTGAAAAAATGCTCCTTTGGCTGCGTAATATTCGCCCAGCGCACCTGATATATCGTAATCGCAACAACGTCTACTTGGAGCCCGACTTGCCCAGCATGTTTTTTGTCAGTTCGGATATAGCCAACTATTTTTGGATAGTCCCAGCTCTTGTCTGGGCTTTGAAGGCAGCGCCCTGGACGGTATCAGGGTATGGCATTATTACGACACGGTTCATACTCGAACCACCTTTTCAGTCCCTAATGGCGAGGTGCCAGGGGAGATTTTACATATGGCGGCCTTATATCATGTTACAGCGAACAAGCCTCCCGTTAATTTCGATCCGAGTACCAGTTTTATCGTGGGTACTGGCTTGGAGGAGAAGCCCAAGGGGTCTAAAAAAAGGAAGAGGAAGGCGAACACAGTTCCCGTGCCTGACTCGAAGTCCACCACTGCGGACGAAAAGAATGATGAGCATGATGCAGATAACTCTTCCCTTCCGGTGGAAGATGTTAGGGCGGATCAGCCGCCTATTATATCAGATGAGATGGTGGAGGATCAGCCGTCTATTGCACCTAGTCCTGTACGAAAATGTAGCAGGCAAATCTCTCCTGTTGGCGGTATTCCTTACTCCCGAAAACGGACTGCGACCAGACGTCGCAAGTTAACTATAAAGGAGAGAAGCAAGGACGTCGACCCCGCTTCAGAGGTAAATTGAGCTATTATTTCCTTTATTTAGTTCTCCCTTTCTCCTAAACTTTCACCTTAATCATTTTTCTTTCCTCTCGTAGGCGTCAGAAGAAGAGGAATCTCGCGAACCGGCCACTGTTTCTGAAGTCGATCCAGCCCTGAACACTTTGATCAATGACATATGTGCCAAGATTATTTCAGCCGGGGCTCTCTCGATTGCGGCTGAGGGACCTCACGGTGCTGAAGTCGCGACTCGAGATGACGGGGGCTCCGATGAACCTGTCCCCGAAACTGCTGAATTCTATTAAGGTGACGTTGATCCAGTCGTACCTCCTTTCGAGGCAGCCGGGGCAGAAGACCCAGCCGGATTCAGCTTGGGGGTTACCGGTGAGGGGACTATGGCAGTTGTGAGCGAATCTCAGCCTCCACAACCCTCCCCTGGTAAGATAAGCCAAATTTTGACTAATGAGGAGGCCCATTCGCTTTATTATCACATCCTTCGGGTTACGTTGATTGATGGTTGCTCTGGACATACAGGTCCTGCCGTTTTAGTGTCGATGATGAACATTATTAAGGTAGGCTCTGCTAGCGGGGATTTGGTGGAAGGGAGCGTACCCCCTCGTCTTCTGACTTATCTTGTGGGGCCTCCTGCCGGCTCGAGTTCGGGAGGTCATATGGCGGCACAGCCTGGACAGGGAGCAATGGTCCCTGCATCTTCCTCTGCTCATATGACTTTGGGGGTTGACCTCTCAACTTTACCGAGTATCCAGATTGTTCGGGCCGCGGAGGAAGAATTGGTCGCTGTTCAAGCGTCCTTTCACTCAGAATTTATTTCTCTTGTGGCAGGGGCGGCAAGTTCTGTTGCGTCTTCTTCGACACTGCCAGCCATACTTCCTTTGACACCATCCTCTACGGAAGTTCTGGATGAGGCGTCGCAGGATGTGGTTGATAGTTTCTACCGCCATTTGAAGAGAGGAGTAGAAGCTGCTGTGGAGCGGGGGACCCCTTTCGCCTTTGCCCAACAATGCGCCCAAGGCCAAATTAATATTATCAAAACCCTTCCCGACGGGGTAGGAATAGATGCACTCCTGGAGCCCAAACTGTTGGAGGCTGATCAGCTTGTGGCCCAGTTTCAAGTGTTGCGACAAACTGATCTGTCCGCAGTAATTGGTCAGGAGTGGGGGTTCCTCACCACCGCCTTGGAGGAGATAAGGCTCGCGCGGGATACATCTAAGCCGATTATAATAAAGAACCTTGGCGACCTGTCTCTCTTGTGCGACCAGCTGAGCCACCGGAGCGAGGTTTACAGGGCTCGGGATGTGGTCGTCTCCCAAGGGAGTAATCGATACAAGGGAGCAGATTCTCGAACTTCAGAAGAAGCTGGCCTTCTTGGAGTTTGAGCTTGAAGCTTCTCGTACGGACAAAGAGCTGATTATTCAGGATGCCGAAAGGATTTCCAGAGCTTCCGCTAATATGGAACATGCTCTGAAGAAGTTTGAGGAGGGCTGGCGGGCTCACGCGCCCTTGGAAGATGCAGCACTGCTGACTCAGGAGGTTGAACGTCGGGCCAAACAGAGGTTTGAGCGGTCGACTGCCTTGTTGAGGGATCGTCTCAGGGCGCTATGTATCGCCGAACAATAGTCGGCATTTTTCCTTCTTTTTATTTTCGTTCTTGTCCTTTCTTACGTGGGACGTGGTCCCCAGAACATGTAGTATTTTTGCCTTTCAAACAAAAGAGTATGCTTTATCCTACCCTTTATTTGTATTTCTTATTGTGTTTGTGGTGTTTGTGGTATTTGCCCCATTGGGGAGCTGTTTGTGGACTTGTTACCCTTGGCATACCTTAGTTTTAGGTACAGATAACAAGTTGATGGGGATATTTGGAACAAATCCACAGTAAGTGGCTATAGACGTTCCTGGTATCGGGAGAAAGAATGCCGTGGGGCAGCTGGGCCCCTGGGGCATGATGAGAAGTGAGGGGCATGTACTAGGAAACTTAGTACTGCATTTATGGCCAACAATGGACATTTGTGGTCAACAGAGGACATTTGTGGGCCTATTATCCTTGGCGTACCCTGGGTTTTTTTTTGGTACGAATAATAGGTCGAGAGAGAACCAACATACTTACTCAGAGGTAATGATGACGTGGTAAATATGAGGGTTTCTTCGATGGAGCCTTCCCACTCAGCGGTAATGAGGACGTGACAGAAGTGGGCTCCATTAAGGGAATATAGAACAACTCAGAGGTAATGAGGACATAGAGGTTCTATGTGAGGGGCGGTTTGTTTTGATAGAAGGGAAACAACTCAGAGGTAACATCGACGTGGTTGTTTCGAAAAATTTGTGGATCTGTTACCCTTTTTGTGGACCGAAAGTGCGGGTAGAGGATCATGAGGAAGGAGTTCCTTTTAGGAAGAAAGTTCAGAGGTATGATCATACGTGACTTACTACCCAAAATATGCGATATAGATTTATCTGTAGTGACCAGAGTGTAAGTTCAGCGGTACCTGCGGGTACATAACTCGATAATTTGGGTGAGTTGGAGTCGGCATGTGAGTTCAGTGGTAAGAAAGAGTACATGACTCGTCATTCTGGAAGATTTGTAGTCGGGATGTGAGTTCAGCGGTACGAGAAAGTACATGACTCATCATTCTGGAAGATTTATAATAGGGATGTGAGTTCAGCGGTATGAGAGAGTACATGACTCGTTATTCTGGAAGATTTATAGTAGGGATGTGAGTTCAGCGGTACGAGAGAGTACATGACTCATTATTCTGGAAGATTTGTAGTAGGGATGTGTGTTCAGCGGTACGAGAGAGTACATGACTCGACATTCTGGAAAATTTGTAGTCGGGATGTGAGTTCAGCGGTATGAGAGAGTACATGACTCGTCACCCTGGAGGATTTATAGTCGGAATGTGAGTTCAGCGGTACCAGCGGGTACGTAACTCATCACCCTGGAGGATGTCGTTTCAGACATAATACTTCTTTAGGAACTTCTCATTGATGGGCAACATGAGCAAGTCTCCGTTTTGTTTTGCGAGGCGGTAAGCTCCATTGGAGAACACAGCATCAATGATGAATGGGCCTTCCCACTTTGGCTGGAACTTGCCGGCGGTTTTGTGAGTCATAACCATCGGCCTCCGAACTGCCAGAACGAGGTTGCCCACTTGGAATGTTCTGGTTTTAACCTTCTTGTTGAAGGCTCCGAAGATACGTGCCTGGTATAGTCAATTCTTGTTGAGCTAATAGGCGCTTCTTATCTAGAGCCTCCAATTCTTGTAGTCTGCGATGGTGATTATCGTCCGTCGTCAATCTGTATATAAGAGAAATATGGAGTGAGGGGATTTGAGTCTCCAGTGGGAGAATTTCCTCACTTCCATATGCTAGAGAGAATGGTGTGTTCCCGGTGGCAGTCCATACGGTGGTACAGTACGCCCATAAGCATTCACCGAGCTTTTTATTCTAGTCGTGTTTGTTTGATGACACGAACTTCTTGAAAAGCTTGAGGATTGTTTTGTTGAATGCTTCAGCCAGACCATTAGCCGCTGGGTTGTATGGTGTTGAAGCAATATTCTGGATGCGGTGCTTGTCACAGAACCGATAGAAGGCGTGGCTTACGAACTGTGGACCATTATCATGGATGATCCTTCGGGGCAGTCCAAAGCGATAGATGACGTGATGCTTGAGGAAGCTGATCACGTTTGAAGTCTTTACTTCTACAAACGGAACAATCTTCGCCCATTTGGAGAAGTAATCTGTGATTGCGAGTATGAAGCGATATCCTCGGGATGAAGGCGGAGTGATCGGACCGATGATGTCCATTCCCTATGCTTCGAAGGGCCAGGATGTCACCGTCGGGTGTAGAAAATCGGATGGCTGGTGGATAAAATCTTCGTAGACTTGACAGGCTTTGTATTTTGTGTATAGTCTACTACGTCTGCAACCATTGTGGGCCAGTAGTAACCCATTCGACGAAGGCAATCTTGTAGTTTTGGGCCAGGCTGATGGGCCCCACAGATGCCATCGTGAGCTTCACGTACGGCTTCTTTGGCTTCTATTTTTGACAGGCATCAAAGCAGTAATCCATCGTATGATCGTCGATATAGCATTTTTGTCTCTGTATCGTAGTAGAATCTGAGAGAACGTCTTTCAATAGAAGTGGCTTCCTTCGGATTCTCCGGCAGGATGTCGTAGACTGCGAAGTCAATGAACGGTTGTCTCCAGTCAGGTACTTCGTCGACTGTCAGGGTAGAGTAGCTCTCGGCATACTGAATATTATTCCTGGGACAGACCAACTCACGGCCTATGATGTCAACCAGATGATGAGCATGATTTGGAACTACTAAGGTAGCGGCAAGACCTGCTAGTGCATCGGCTTCAATGTTTTGGAGCTTGCGAACGTGCTCTATGAAGAACCTCTCCAGGGATGAGATGATGTCGATCGCTATTTGGTGATAGGGGATCATATCTTCATGGAGAACTTCGTATGAGCCCCGGATCTGGTTGACGAGCTGCGAATTGCCGTAAACTTCAAGGTACTCTACCCCCAGCTCTTTTGCAAGTCGGAGGCCAATAACCAAAGTACTGTACTCAGCCATGTTGTTTGAACAGGGCTCCGTGAAGGAATAAGCTCGATTGATCACCAACCCGGTGGGAGAAATCAGCATTATTCCGACTCCAGCGACAATGTTACCCTTGGGCCCAGTTCTAGAAGCACCGTAGAAGAACATTCGCCATATGGTACCACGGGAGGCCATATTTGAATTAGCAACCTCGTTTGGCATCTCTTCATTTATTTTGGTTGAATCTGAACCTGGATGAGCTGTTAAAAAGTCTGCCAGAGCTTGACCTTTAACAGCCTTTTGTGGGACGAAGATCGTGTGGTAGGGGGACAGTAATATCGCCCAGGTAGCGAGGCGAGAGCTGAGTGCACCTAGCTTAGTCATGAGGACCCTGAGGGGGTTGACTCTTGATATGACGTAGATGGTTTGTCCTGTGACGTAGTGTCGCATCTTCTGAATGGCAAAAACCAGAGCTAGGCACTCTTTCTCTACGATAGTGTATCGATGCTCCGGCCGCAACATCATTCGAGTGAGATAATATATGGCTTGTTTGTGGCCTGCCTTATTGTTTTGTGCTAGCAGAGCACCGAGAGAATGTTCCATCGCTCGTACGTAGAGTAAGAATGGTCTTCCGGTAATCGGGGCTACCAGAACTTAAGGGTTCGTCAGATATTCTTTGTTATTGTCGAAGGCACGCTGGCATTCTTTATCCCATACGAATGAAACGTCCTTCTTCATAAGGTGGGTGAATGGCTGACATCGTCCGGAGAGGTTGGAGATAAACCTCCTGATATAGGCTAGCCTCCCTTGAAGGCCTCGGAGTTCACGGAGATTTCTCAGGGGACCCATCTCCATGATCGCCTTCTCAGGGTCTATATGGATACCCTGGGAGGTAATGATGAAACCCAAGAACTTCCCGCTGGATACACCCAAGAAGGATTTTGTGGGGTTTATTTTCAAATTATGCGCTCGCATCAGGTCGAATACTGTCCTTAGATCATGCAGATGATCTTCCTTAGAGCGTCTTTTGACGGCAATGTCGTCAACATAGCATTCTACTGTTTTGTGCAAGTGGTCTCTAAAGATGATGCTCATAGCTCTTTGATAGGTGGCGCCAGCATTCTTTAAACCGAAAGGCATGACTGTGTAGCAGAACGTGCCTATTGGTGTTCGAAATGATGTATGCTTTTCGTCGTCAGGAAATATCTTGATCTGGTTGTACCCTGAGAAACCATCCATGAATGACATACGCTCAAAGCTGCAGGTGTTATCGATCATGATGTCTGTAATAGGGAGAGGGAACTCATCCTTAGGATAGGCCTCATTCAGATTATGAAAGTCGATGCAGATTCGAATCTTTCCACTCTTTTTAAGGACTGGAACTATGTTGGCGACCCAGTCAGGATGCTGTTCCTCACGGATGAAGCCGCTGGCTATCAGTTTATTTACCTCAGCTTCAATAGCATTCATGACGTCAGGACGGAACCGACGTTGCTGTTGCTTGACTGGTTTTGCGTCTGAACGGATGTTGAGTTTGTGAAGTACAATCTCGGGGTTCAGTCCCAGCATATCTTCGTAGCTCCAGGCGAACACGTCGATATATTCTCTGACGAGTTGTAGTAGTGATTCTCGCTCTTCGTCGGTCAGATTCTTACTGACGAAGATGGGCTTTGGAGAGGATTCATCACCTAGATCGACTTGTATAACCTCATCCTTGGTGGGAGGCTCTCTTTGTTTAAACCGCTTCTCGCACTGTGCATCTAGCTGTTGTGCCCATGGCTCTAGCTCAAGAAGTTCGAAAATGTCTTCATCTTCTTCGTAGGCATCAACAAGTGCCATATTGACGGACCAGACTTACCTGAGCATGTCCCCGATGCTGATATCTGAATCGAAAGTGGGTGATTCGGTTGAGTGTGAGTGCCAGTCGCATTCTTCGTCTGAGCTTTCAGGTGTCATCGCGGGTGTGACATAACCTAGCCCACATCTGGTTTTGTTGTAGTAGTCTCATAGTTTCCCAGCCGGGACCGACGATTGTACGGGTAATCACCGTTCAGTGTCGTAGTTCAAGCCTGGTGTAGTTTCCAGATCATACCTTGTTTTTGTATAAGGTACTTGGATTAGGGACTATACAGATAAAGGGGCAATCTTTCGGTGTCGTGTTCGAGCTCAACTTCTTCTATCTTGAAAGACTGTGGATTATTCTTCCGACCGAAGATGATTGGGTGATCCCCTCTCCCAATTATGCGGTAAGCATCTTCCACTTGAGTAAGTTGGTTTGCGGTATAGACATTTGTCACTTGTGTGTGCAGGTGAGCGCCTATACCGTGTTCCATAGCATACATTGTACAAAGCTTATTAAGCTCGAGGTAATTCAAAGATAGCCCTTTATTGATGAAATAAGGTATCTTTTTCAGTGGGATTACATCATCTACGGATGGAGCATCAGTGTAAGCAGCCACATACTTGGCCAGCTCTGACTCATTTTCAGCCACCCCCTGTGTAAATGTAGACTGAGAGGATGACTTGGGCAACTTGATTATCAGGGGCTCCATGGGTAGAGCAGAACGTGGAGTTGTTGGCATACTAGCTACCCCCAGTTTGGTGCTCGGTGCAGGGTAGGGAGTTGTTGGCTGGCTAGCAGTCCCTGGCTTAGTGCTCGGTTGCCGATTCATTCTGGGAAGATGAATTGTCATCGGTTTGACAAAGGGATAGAGCTCCTCTGCTTGTGGCCGACTAGCTTTAGACAACCTGATTGTCGGTGGCTCTATCGTGGGTCTTGGTGCTTGGCAAGACCTTGGCAGTCGGATGATCATCTGTTCCTCCTGTGCAGAGAGGCTAATTGCGTCCTTACGCAGAGTGGCTGTAAGGGGCGCAGTTATGCCAGGCTTGCGAGCTTGGAGGTGGATCGTCAGAGGTTCTTCTGATCCGGTTGCTGCCTCAGTTTGAGCTTGAATATCTCCTTCGGTAAGATGTTTTTTTGACTTCTCGTACAAGCATGAATCTGAGTAGTAGGATTCGACCCCTTTAAAGGGATTGATGTCAAAAAATTCTGTTCTTATGAGACCGTGCTTGTCGACGTACTTGAAGCACTGGTACAGTGTGGAGGGCACAATCATGTAATCGTGTATCCAAGGATGCCTCAGGAGAATATTGTAGGAAGTGTCTGCATCTATGACATAACATGTTACTTCTGACTGAAGGTCGCCGATTTGGTACTTTAGGCGAATCTTTTCGATCGGATAGCTCCTGCCCGAATTGATACCGCTGATGGCGGTGCTTGTTGGCGTCAGACGATGCATTAAAATGCACAGATGGTGTAGTAAGCTTTTCTGGATGATGCTTATGGAAGAACCGAAATCAATATGCAACCGATCGACCTTGATATCGCCAATATACCCAGTATAATACAGAGGGCGATCGTGCAGGTTAGTTTTGATAAGCATATCATACGGAGTGAAGACAATGTTTGGCATTGACCCTGTGCATGTGCTATCCTGGAGATCTGTCGGCGAGTCCTCCCCAGTGAGATTAGACTGAGCCAGGTATGCGTCGGCATTTTGGAGTGCTTTGCTTAGTGCGACACGGACATCCTTGGAGAGCCTCAAGAGCTTATATAGCGACAATTTGGCCGATGTATTGGCCAATTGTGCTAGGATGTCAAAGTTGTATGGCCTCTCTAGCCCATGAGGCGTCTCTCTTCGGAGTGGTTGTGGAAGCGAGTCTCCTTTGTCCTTGGTTTGTCGGTCGTCGAAGGCTACGGAGGTCCTGGAGCATCAGCAGCTGTCGGCTGCTGATCTTCAGTCGAGTTACCCGGTGGAGGTTGGGTTTGTGCGCCGGAGCGGGTAACAACAACAGTAGCTTCTTCGACCTCTGTCGAAATCGTGCGACATGATTTAACTTTCCTATTCTTCTTCTTGTTGGTGGAGGGAGACACGGACTGAGTTACCTCAGGTACCAAGTCCGGATGGACCCACATGATCTCCCCTCGTGATGTGGTAAGGGGTACTAAACCAGCATCTTGGCCTCGGGGAGGTGGAAGGTTACCGACCTCCATCCTTGCTCGGGGGACAGGTACTACTCCGTCTTGAGTCCTTGTCGGAGGGAAGTTGCTGAATTGTACTGACACCATGTTGGCTGCTACGGTCACCTCTTCAAAATCAATGGCCAGGGCCTTAGAATCGATGAGATGTTGGATGTATTGCTTCAGCTGATAGCAGTCTTATGTAGCATGGTGAACATAGCGATGGTAATGGCAGTACTTGGGGCTCTCCATATCTGCACGGCGAGGCTCTCGCCTGGGAGGAGGGAGCTGAATTCGTCCTTCTTGGATGAGCATGTCTAAGATGGGTTTAACATGGCCATCCTCGAAGGACTAGGTCATCTGAGGCTACTACTTTTCTGCCAGTGTTGATTCGGGCTTTGGGGCTGTGTCGGTCACCATAGCCTGCTTGCCCTTATTGTCTCGGTTGCTGGAGAAATTACCACCGTTGTTGTTATTGACGTTAGGGCATTTGCCCTTGTCTTCCCCTTCCGAGATGTGCAATCCCAGTTGGCGGGCTTTCTTCACCTTGTCTTCTGTGCTAGTGGCACTGATGATGAACTTCTTCCAATCCTTGAATTGACTTTTGCCCATCCAGAGGCTGATTGTAGGAAGCAGTCTCTTTTGGCAAATTTCAATCAAGGAGGAATCAGGGTTGCCAGAAGGCAGCTTCATCGCGGTTTGGCGAAATCGCTCGATATAATTTTTTGTGGCTCCTTTTCTCCCTTAACAACGTCCATAAGAGTTCACATTGTCACGTCTTGTCCTACTTCATAGAACCTCTCTAGGAACATGCATTTGAAGCCGGTGAAGGAGTAGATGCAAATGTCCTGCAAGTTACGGTACCAGTCGAAGGCGACCACTTCTAAGGCTCCGATGAACAACCGCGTAAGGATAGCATCGTCATGAGGCAGATGGTCGGTTGTGACTTCGAAGTAGGTGATGTACCTGCTTGCAGATGTCTTTCCATCATATGGATTGATGTGGAATGGTTTATATTTTGGTGGGAAGGGAACATATCTCCACGCAGCGGGATACGGTTGTCGTATCCTGAGGTCTTAGCAGTTTTCTTGGGCATGGAACATGGCCCGGAGCTCCTGGACCTCTCTTCTTGCCTCCCTGGCCTCTGTAGCGGTAGGAGCCGATATTTCAGGAGGACTATCGCCCGGATTTGGTGCAGCTGAGTTCGAGTCCGCATTGACCGTACGACCCAATCTTATTTGGCCAGGCATTCTTCCTTGCAGAGTTGGAAGGGCCGCTTTGATCTCGTCCACAGACTTGACCAAAGCATGTATTATGGCCTCCAGAGTGTCGATGTGTTGGCGATCAATGGAACCTTCTTGGTTGCTTTCTGTCATGAACACCATCCTCACATGAGGAGAGATAGAAGGAACGGTAGAGGACGTACCCTCTGAGTCATACCCTTGTGCAGAGAAGTCGTCCGGGTATGTGGGAATGTTCTCCTCTAGTTCTGATTCAGAAAGAGTGGTACCCCCAGCTTCAGAGCTTGCCTCATCTTGGGAATTATGGACGTCCTCGGGGACGTCGGGATCTGGTACATCTGTTGGATGAACCATTTCCCCCGGACTATCTTTTTAGAACACCGGGTTGTTGTGGATATTTGGAGGAATGCTACCCCTGGCTCCAGTGTCTTCCATAGATGTGGACAAATCTCCCAGTATGGCAGATTTAATTTTTGAGCGGGTACCTTGGTAAACTCCTCCTGCAACGGTGGTAGACAACCGTTTAGAAGAATTTTTCTTGGTTACGCCGGTTGAAATGTTTGGGCTGGAGACATTTGTTTTCTTCCCTCTTCCGCTGCCAGGAATCTTCAGAGCAGAAATGTAAGAGGCAACGAGAAGCGCCTCGTCTTCTGAGCTTGGGTGTTGCAGCCTTTAGAAGACGGACCGTTGGTCTTTTTGTGCTGTTGCCTTGTTGCAGCAACAGTTGCCTATGACTTGGGTGCATTGATGTCCTTGACAGGACTCTTTGCACGTCAAATCTTCATCTCTTTTCTTGCGCTTGTAAAAAATCACGTTGTGCGGGTCACCTGCTTTGTGGGCTGATGAGTGCATTGGCCTCCTGCCTGCTCCTTGATGTGGGGGTAGCGTGAGTACTCGCCCCTGATCCCTGTTAGGAGATTCTTGATAACTATCTCGTTCGTTGGCCGCCGGGGGCTTGACACGGGTAGTTCTGTATAACTTTCCATCACGGGCCCGAGTAATAGTCATCGGGACGCCCTGGTAGTCAGAAGTCGGGACAGCCGACTGAGCTCGTCGAGCCCGCGCTGCCCGAAACTTTTTCCTCCTAGCACCTGAGAGTGCGTAGTCGGAAGAGTCCAAGCTGGTCACAACAGTGTCTGGCATATGCTCCAGAGAGCCTTCATAGTCAGGACCGTATGAGAGGCTGTTAAAGACTGACCGCGAGCCACATGGGATAGATGATATGCGGCTAGGATAGGTTGTCGTGCAGGCTATCTGCATGCGGCTGGTATGTGTGGCCGCATGACCTTTCTGTATGCGGCTAGGAGTCGTGGCCGTATAGGCTGTCGGCATACGGCTATCCTTTGTGGTCGCATGAACTTTCTGTATGCGACTAGATGTCATGGCCGCACAGGCTGTCTGCATGCGGCTGGAAATTCTGGCCGCATGGGTTTTCTGTATGCGGCTGACTTGTGTGGTCGCATGAGTTTTCTCCATGTGGTTGACAGTTGCGGCCGCATGAGCCTCCATGCGGCTGGCGCCCTTATGCGGCTTGGATCGCACAGAGTTCCTTTTTGCCCCTGCAAGTCCGGCATCATAGTGTTTTCTTCTGTCGGACTTGGGAAAAGCAGAGTCCTCTGTGGTCTGAAGTGGGACCGCAAGCGAGACTTCTCCGTTGTCTCGGGCAACAGAGAGTACTTTTTCGAGAGCTTGGGGAGGAGCGAAATTTTTGGGTCTCCACTCCCTGCGGGCCTTCTTTGTGCGGGCTCGCCGCTGGACCGGGCCAGCGCTCCCGTCGGAGAGCATTTCTTCAAACGCCTGCTGGTCGAACCGGGCGACCAGCGTTTGTTGAGTGGAGCCAAGTTTGGCTGCGTCAGATTGCATCACCAACTGCTCAGCCGTGGAGAAGTTAGTCTCCAGCAGAGTCGCCATCGTGTTTGTCATTGATTATAAAAGAATAGAACAATTATATGGGAGGACTGAACTTTTACTTCATAATACAAACTCGCTCGTACAAAGAAAGCCTAGGGACGAAAATCTAGGTACAACAATCTGAGCACGATTGTTTAGTTTTGATTCTGGGGGGTGACGGTAGAGGCTCGGGAAAGCGACGTCCGCTCTGCCTTCCTCCTTGGACGATCAGACGTAGCCTTGGCTCCGGTGAAGAATTGCTCTCAAGATTGGAAGACTCTTCTGTGCGCGCCTTTGTCTCTCTGTGTGTCCAGCCGGGTGGATAGGATCTCTTTTGCAAGGGAATGGCACCTTGCTATTTTTTTGTTTCTCTGGATTCGATCCTTTTTACAAGGGAATGGCACCTTACTATTTATAGGAGTGGGGTCTTATCATTTGGGTTTGCAATGATCACCCTAAAAAAGTCGACAGCTTGGGGACTTAATTGCTATTTTCCTTGATCCTTTTTTGTGGGTAATTAATCTGGACCACTAATCTTGATTGCAACGAATCTGGACAATTAATGCTGATTGTGTAAAATCTGTATGGGCAATCAATGTTGATTGTCATGAATCTTGGGAAGCTCGGATCTCCTGCCACGTGTTTAATCCATGTTATTGCCATAAATCTGTTTTGATTTGGGTAATTATGATGATTGTACTAAATTAGGTTGTTGGGATTTGTTGATAACTCTTGATTGATTTAATGCCACGTGGGAAATTGATCTTCTGCCACGTGTCATAACGCGAGCCACAACCGCATGAGGGTAGCTTCTTAGGTTTTGAACCGCATGAAGGTGGCAGCATGTAACGCCCCAGTCCCAAATACTTGAGACTAGATACGTATCATGCCAGCTGTAATCATACGAGTAAATATACGGCTCGTATGTATACATAAGCTGTAAAATGTAGAAAGCCAAGACACTAAATCTTATTCACAAAGATAATTAATAATATAAAAGCAACTTTGAGTTTGTCAGGTATACAATCATTAGGCGGAGACAAATCCACTGCCAACTAATTTAAATAAGGAAGAATTGTACAAGAAAATGATTGGTCGAGCGAAGGAGATGACGACCCATAAAGCAACATCTCGAAGAATAGAGCGCAAGTCATGGCCTTAGCTAGAGCACCAGCAGAAAACATGAACACACCCCTCGGGAAAAACCAGGTCGTCAGAGGGACGTAACAAGACACATAATATCATGCCATAAACTGAATAAATGAGCTCAACAGAAAAGTATGCATGAGTAAAGGTTCCTACCCATTCTAGGTGATATGCACTTTGAGGACAACGTTCTACGCAGGGGCTGTAGTTTCAGCAGAGTAAATAAAAAGTAGCAGTAAGTAGCGCTCATCCGAGTCACTATCGGCCTTGGACAGAAGGTAGTGCTCATAAGAGTCACCCTCGGCCCAAAATGTGTGTAAAAATAAAATGTAGCCCCTACGCTAATAACTGTCCCCTCCCCCCAATGATACTATACATGCGTCGTCTCCACGACACTGTTTATTCCTTAATAACCGCCAAGTCTTCTACACAATTTATTGACAGTTATATCCTAACGCACGGCCTGTACGTGCCGATGTACGGTCGGTACGCAAGTCCGAAGCTATATGCGACTCACCACTCACACACGATCCGTGGCACATCGTGACAGTTTATGAGATGCACATATGGTGGTCCCTTAACTCTAAGCTAATTGCATAAAATATAATAATTTGTATCTATATAATTTTGAAAGAACAACATAAAGAAAAAGCATGCATGATATTAAGCAAGAAATTAAACAGTAAAGGCAAGGTGTCTTGCCTGGTGTGTCGCCTGGCGTGGTGTGATGATTCAGCAAGTTATGAACGTCCAGTAGCCAGGGTCGACGAGCAGAGGTCTAGGGTTGCAAGGAATTTAGGAATATGGGTAAATCATGATTAGTCATGATCACGGTGATAATCGAAAATTTTTGAAGTAGATGAATATTATATATATATATATATATATTCTATAATATTTGAAACTAGGTTTTCTTAGTTCCAACTACCTTACAGGAAATAGTTAAAACAAAAATCGTTTGCTACTAAAATACCGTAAGTTATAAAAATAGGTTTTCTAAGAAAGACTATATTTTATTTGTTGAAACACTTTTAGTTAAATAAAATAAAAACTTAGGAATTTATTATATTTTGGAAACTACTCTTTATAGGTCAAAACATTATTATTAATTTTTTTTATCGATAATATTTCGTAATCTAGAAATTATTTTACAATAGAGCTATATTTCAATTGAACACAAAAATCTTACAATAATGTTTATATACTTCAAACTCCCCTAGAAAATTATAAGTAACCTAAATTATATTTTGTTACGAATATTACACATCATATACATTGTACTATATTGGAAATAACTACATAAAATTATTAGTATTAACCATTTGAAAATAGCAAAAGTATCTTCTGTCAACTATAGTCAATAGTAATGATATTATAATAATTAATAATAAAAGTAATTTTTTTATAGCATCTTAAATAATAAAAACATTAAGTAAAACAAAAGCCAATCTATTCCCTAAGCTTTTCGAGAAGCCCAAGGAAAGTGATAGATTAAAAGTCACGGCATTCAGAAGAATAGGAAAGAGAAAAGTAAAATGTACTTGAGCCATTAAAGAGAGGTGGAGAAGGAGTTGAAGAGGATAGAGGGAGGCGAGATCTTACCGGCGGTCGGCGGACGGCGTGCGAAGGGTTCGCTGCTCCGAACGAAGGGCACGACGAGAGGAAGACGGCCTGGCGCGGAAGGGCGGTGGCGCGCCGGCCGAGAGGAGCGTGGCTTCAGCAGCCGGCTCCGGTATATGAAGCGGAGGTGGTCGAGTTTTCGGCCGGGGTTCGACAAGGTTATGGTGGTGGCGATGGGGTTTCGGCACGGCGGGGCAAGGAGGGCGTGCTGATGGCGGCGGTGATGGAGTTTTTCGGCCACTCCGTACGGCCATGGTGGAGGAACGGTGGAGCCGAAACTCCTCCGGGGTGAGGGTTTGCTTGGTGGCGCCGGCGAAGGGGTTCGGGCACGATGGGGCGAGGAAGGGCGGAAGGCACGGCCTGGCGGTTCGTGAAGACGGAGAGGATCGGGCGCTCCCGGTGGCGTCAGGTGGAGGCGGAGACGGGCGGTTGGCCGGAGGTCGCGGTGGGGAATGCCGGGACGCGGCGAGTTGAAGAGGAGGCCGACGGTGATTCGGCTGGAGACCGCGGGTGAGGCGACTGGGGGCGAAGCACGATGGCGGAGGTTTCAACGGCGGCAACCGCATCCTGCGTGCGGTGGCATGCACGCCTCTGGGCGCCGGGCTCGGGGTTTTGGTGGTGGCCACAGCATGGCGCGGCGGAGATTAGGTACGGTTTCTCCGCCCTTTTCTCCTTCTGCATGTCTGGTGGTGGTGGCAGTTGCGATGATTGCGGTTTGTGGGTAGCAGCGATGATAATCGGTGGTTGTTGGTAGGCCGGGATGGTGGCAATTTGGTGGTGGAGGTGGCTGGTTTGGTCGACGGGGGTGGCCGGTGATGGCCGGAAGAGAAGAAGTTACGGTGATGGAGACGATGATAGCCAGGACGCGTAGGAGTTGGTGGTAGATCGACATCAGCATGGCTCAAGTGTGGGGATACTGAAGTTGGATTAGGGGTAGGATCGACGGGTGGGATGTGCTGGTGGCGGGATTTGATTGTTGGGAATCGTCGTGTCCGGGATTGTCGGACACGACTGGGATAACTGTAAAAGATATGGAATAAGAATGACACAGACACGATTCACAATATGGATGGTAGAAATTCTGGAAGAGTACCTCTCCTTATATAGGAGGTGGGAATTCCTAGTTGGATAGGAATTGGGATTGTTTAAATCCCTCCATTAGATAATAATATTAAAATCAAATTCATTTAAATTCGTTTAAAACTATTTTGAAATTTAAAGCTATAAGTTAATAAAATCTTTTCCAATTTAAATCGTCGCAATTTATTAAATATGAAATCAAACAATATTTAAAATATCTTTTTCAAAATAATAAAATAATAATAATAATTAATTTCAAAAATTACAATAAATATTTAAATATTTGAAATACTTTATTTTGTAATTGAATAGAATAATTAGGTTTTTGAAAAACTAAAATATACACGAAATTAAATTTTACGTACCTCGTAAATAGAATATTTACATGAATCATATTTTTCTGAATTACCAATAAAATAATTAATAGCCTTTTTATAATAAAATAAATTTTGGCAATCGCAACGCGACAAATAAATACTTATTTTCTATGCAAAGGAATCTTTTAGAAATAATTGTATATAAAATATATATCGTCATGAAATTTCGCATGCTACGTACAAATACGAAAATTGCGAACTCGTACGCGACGTAAAATTTAGAAAATAAAAGTTGATTCCAAATTAATTTAAAAAAATCATAGTAGAAATTTAGGTTTTACATCCTACCCAACTTATAAGAATTTCGTCCTCGAAATTTAGGAATAATTAGGGTAGGTAGGGTGAAGGGGTTGGAAAGAGTTTATTCGAATAGAATCATGATCAAATAGTTGAACGAGGAGTTCGAAGTAGAGTTCAACGAAACAGGTAATTCATATAACTACGCAAATAAACAATAGATGTAGTTTAAAAGAAGATCATATACATGACAACCCTCAAACGTCTAATTAACAATAACATCGATGTATAATCTCAAAATGAGTAATCAATTCTCTATCTTCAAAATTTAAATTTGCGTTGATATCTTTTGTGGTTTAATAAAAACATCAATGACCTTCAATACTCATTTCTATTTCTACTCAAAGTTTTCAAACTCCTTAACATATGACTGAAATCCAATATTTTCTAGTAAAAATCAACACTTCACTACTTGGAATCTCTTACATGCCTATAAATTTCCAACTAAGTTTCATCGAAACTTGAATTCAGTATACCTTTAATTGAATTAGTCGAAAGCAAAATTAATTTCCATCTCAATCATGAACTTTATATTCACATTCATCATATCTATATATATATACCTTATTTTCCTTAACATCAAAGATTTAGAAAGTTTTACTCTTCAATATCTCTTTAACCTCGAAAATCAATCAAATCCATATAGTATTATCTAATGAACAGTTTCATCGGTACTTGCCTTTCTTTTCTTTTTTCTTTTTTCTTTTTTTTTTATTGAGAGATCCCTTTGCATATATCATCTTTTCAACAAAATCACATTCCGTCCTTTTCATCTTATGTCAAATTTTATACCTTGTAGTCGTGTAAGCATCTTAATAAACTATACCATTAACCTCCTCTATAAAATTTTCTAATCTAACTATGCATAATTGAAGGGTATCAAGATCAAAATTTTCATCTTCGTTCAAGGAAATCATAAGAAGCAAGGGTTTTATGATTCAAAGAGAAAAGTCAAACAAGGAAAAGAGTAAAAGTATGGTTAGGTTCCATGGTTGTGGTACGGGTTTGAATGATAATACGACTTATTGCACATAAATAAAATTTATGGGCCTAAGCAATTTAAGATAATGCAGAAATATAAAAGGCACGGGTTAACAATAAGCACATACTAAGCATTTAAGGAATTAAGTAGAGTACAATCACATATCGGTTTGAAGGAATTGAGTTGAGCTCCATGGTCGATAAATATATTGGTATCATGGTAAGGGTTACAGTTTAGTCTTTTTGGCCCAAAAGTCGCAATATGAAATTAGAGTACAAGGAGACGTGTTTTAGTGGCACGTGATATACCTATTTGAAGGTAGACTCGTCTAGGTCTTACATGTGAAAGTTGTGGAAAGGAAAAGTCTAGTGTTGTGCTCCAAATACCCAAGTCACGATAAAGGACACAAAAGAATTTAAAAATAGAAAGTGGGAGTTCATGAGATAATGATCAATGCACAAAAAATAAATGACCACGCTAAGTCATAATGATAATTCAGATTCGAGTAAATCGAGGTAAAATAAGTTAGAATACAGTTTCTAAAGAAAAAGGTACCTTCCTAGGTTGGGGTTAGTCAAGGAATAGTTCTAATCGTTTCCAATGTCCAATGATTAGAATGTCAAGATGAAAGTTTTAGAATTGAGGAAAGGTCGAGCGAGTCAAGGTTGAAATATAATCACATGGTTGGTAGATAACTAACTCCACTTGTGTATGTGCAACTATCATGGTCATGGATGTTATGTCACTAATGTGGACTACTCTATCTCATTATGGCTATCTTGGTTGCCTACCATTATAAGTCTAACTTCTTGAACTCGAGCCTTTACAAAAATTCTCGAAAAATAATCTACCATAATTTATGTTCATTCTAAATCGTCCAATCATAATCATAACCTAAAATGTAAATTTCTTTAAAAATAACTTTTCATTATATCAAACTTGTAATAAAACTCCATAATCCTATCAGTCGTCAACTCCCTTTTTTTTTATTTATTATTATTTTTTATATTTTTTCACCAAAATTTAGATATCCATAATCAAGGCTTTAAACTTGAAATCTAAATAACTTTTTAAATCATATATCATATGTTACAATTTAAAATTTTAAATTTTCCTTCAAAGTCGCTTTCATATCCTCCAAATATTTAAACAAAAATTTTACCATCATTTTTCTTTTTTAACTCAAAATTTAATAAACTTATAATCATACGACTCAATTTTAAATCTCAAGCTCTCTCAAACTAAACTTTTGTCTTCTCTAGTTGTCTAAAAATCATAATTAAAACTCCTTACATAATCTCGAGATAAACTTTATAACATTACAATCCAAACTTTTAAAGTTAACCATAAATCATGCGTCACAATATAAAACTTAAGTTATTTCTCAATCGATTTCATATCCCTAATAAATCATAACTATTTCACCATTTCAAAAAAAATCGTAAATCAAAAATTTGTTTTCTCACTCTAGTTATCCTCTTGTGTATACCACCTTGTAATAATAAAATTCTAACTTATCCTTTGAAGGCGGTAATATGCTACTACCCAACTTGGAATTAACTAATCTTTAAGATCATATCTCTAGGAAAAATAAATGTCTTTATACTCAAATATAACCTTAATGGATATTATTTGTCAATATAATCCTTCTAGCCATAGGGTTGATCAATGGTAGGGTAGTCATCGTTCTAACCATGTTTAAGCACGAGATAGGGTGATGGTAGAAAGAGTTCAAGCAAGATGCGAAAATCAAGGTAAGCCACAGGAGTCGAAATATGGAAATCAAGGAAGGTTAAGGAAGGTGATCAAGTATGTAGATGAGATTCCTAGATTCTAATCTTATATTGCAGGCCCGCTCGGTACAGTCATGTAACCGAAACGGCAAACTCGACCTGCATGGGCCACCACAAAAACATGTAACGCCCCAGTCCCAAATACTTGAGACTAGATACGTATCATGCCAGCTGTAATCATACGAGTAAATATACGGCTCGTATGTATACATAAGCTGTAAAATGTAGAAATCTAAGACACTAAATCTCATCCACAAAGACAATTAATAATATAAAAGCAACTTTGAGTTTGTCAGGTATACAATCGTTGGGCGGAGACAAATCCACTGCCAACTAATTTAAATAAGGAAGAATTGTACAAGAAAATGATTGGTCGAGCGAAGGAGATGACGACCCATAAAGCAACATCTCGAAGAATAGAGCGCAAGTCATGGCCTTAGCTAGAGCACCTGCAGAAAACATGAACACACCCCTAGGGAAAAACCAGGTCCTCAGAGGGACGTAAAAAGACACATAATATCATGCCATAAACTGAATAAATGAGCTCAACAGAAAAGTATGCATGAGTAAAGGTTTCTACCCATTCTAGGTGATATGCACTTTGAGGATAACGTTCTACGCAGGGGCTGTAGGCTCAGCAGAGTAAATAAAGGGTGGCAGTAAGTAGCGCTCATCCGAGTCACTATCGGCCTTGGACAGAAGGTAGTGCTCATAAGAGTCACCCTCGGTCCAAAATGTGTGTAAAAATAAAATGTAGCCCCTACGCTAATAACTGTCCCCTCCCCCCAATGATACTATACATGCATCGTCTCCACGACACTGTTTAATCCTTAATAACCGCCAAGTCTTCTACACAATCTATTGACAGTTATATCCAAACGCACGGCCTGTACGCACAGATGTACGGTCGATACGCAAGTCCGAAGCTATATGCGACTCACCACTCACACACGATCCGTGGCACATCGTGACAGTTTATGAGATGCACATACGGTAGTCCCTTAACTCTAAGCCAATTGCATAAAATATAATAATTTGTATCCATATAATTTTAAAAGAACAACATAAAGAAAGAGCATGCATGATATTGAGCAAGAAATTAAACAGTAAAGGCAAGGTGTCTTGCCTGGTGTGTCGCCTGGCGTGGTGTGATGATTCAGCAAGTTATGAACGTCCAGTAGCCAGGGTCGATGAGCAGAGGTCTGGGGTTGCAAGGAATTTAGGAATATGGGCAAATCATGATTAGTCACGATCACGGTGATAATCGAAAATTTTTGAAGTAGATGAATATTATATATATATATATATATATATATATATATATATATATTCTATAATATTTGAAAATAGGTTTTCTTAGTTTCAACTACCTTACAGGAAATAGTTAAAACAAAAATCGTTTGCTACTAAAATACCGTAAGTTATAAAAATAGGTTTTCTAAGCAAGACTATATTTTATTTGTTGAAACACTTTTAGGTAAATAAAATAAAAACTTAGGAATTTCTTATATTTTGGAAACTACTCTTTATAGGTCAAAACATTATTATTAATTTTTTTTTATCGATAATATTTTGTAATCTAGAAATTATTTTACAATAGAGCTACATTTCAATTTAACACAAAAATCTTACAATAATGTTTATATACTTCAAACTCCCATAGAAAATTATAAGTAACCTAAATTATATTTTGTTACGAATATTACTCATCAGATACATTGTACTATATTGGAAATAACTACATAAAATTATTAGTATTAACCATTTGAAAATAGCAAAAGTATCTTCTGTCAACTATAGTCAATAGTAATGATATTATAATAATTAATAATAAAAGTAATATTTTTATAGCATCTTAAATAATAAAAAAATTAAGTAAAACAAAAGCCAATCTATTCCCTAAGCTTTTCGAGAAGCCCAAGGAAAGTGATAGATTAAAAGTCATGACATTCAGAAGAATAGGAAAGAGAAAAGTAAAATGTACTTGAGCCATTAAAGAGAGGTGGAGAAGGAGTTGAAAAGGAGAGAGGGAGGCAAGATCTTACCGGCGGTCGGCAGACGGCGTGCGAAGGGTTCGCTGCTCCGAACGAAGGGTACGACAAGAGGAAGACGGCCTGGCGCGGAAGGGCGGTGGCGCGCCGGCCGAGAGGAGCGTGGCTTCAGCGGCCGGCTCCGGTGTATGAAGCGGAGGTGGTCGAGTTTTCGGCCGGGGTTCGGCAAGGTTATGGTGGTGGCGATGGGGTTTCGGCGTGGCGGGGCGAGGAGGGCGTGCTGATGGCGGCGGTGATGGAGTTTTCCGGACACTCCGTACGGCCATGGTGGAGGAGCGGTGGCGCAGGAACTCCTCCGGGGTGAGGGTTTGCTTGGTGGCGCCGGCGAAGGGGTTAGGGCACGATGGGGCGAGGAAGGGCGGAAGGCACGGCCTGGCGGTTCGTGAAGACGGAGAGGATCGGGCACTCCCGGTGGCGTCAAGTGGAGGCGGTGACCGGCGGCTCGCCGGAGGTCGCGGTGGGGAACGCCGGGACACGGCGAGTTGAAGAGGAGGCCGACGGTGACTCGGCTGGAGACCGCGGGTGAGGCGGCTGGGGGCGAAGCACGGTGGCAGAGGTTTGAACGGCGGCAACCGCATCCTGCGTGCGGTGGCGTGCATGGCTCTAGGCGCCGGGCTCGGGGGTTTCGGTGGTGGCCACAGCATAGCGCGACGGAGATTAGGTACGGTTTCTCTGCCCTTTTCGCCTTCTGCGTGTCTGGTGGTGATGGTGGTTGCGATGGTTACAATTTGTGGGTAGCAGCGATAATGATCGGTGGTTGTTGGTAGGCCGGGATGGTGGCAATTTGGTGGTAGAGGTGGCTGGTTTGGTCGACGGGTGTGGCCGGTGATGGCCGGAAGAGAAGACGTTACGGTGATGGAGACGATGATAGCCAGGACGCGTAGGAGTTGATGGTCGATCGACATCGGCATGGCTCAATTGTGGGGATACTGAAGTTGGATTAGGGGTAGGATCGACGGGTGGGATGTGCTGGTGGCGGGATTTGATTGTTGGGAATCGTCGTGTCCGGGATTGTCGTACACGACGGGGATAACTGTAAAAGATATGGAATAAGATTGACACAGACACGATTCACAATATGGATGGTAGAAATCCTGGAAGAGTACCTCTCCTTATATAGGAGTTGGGAATTCCTAGTTGGATAGGAATTGGGATTGTTTAAATCCCTCCATTAGATAATAATATTAAAATCAAATTCATTTAAATTCGTTTAAAACTATTTTTAAATTTAAAGCTATAAGTCAATAATAAAATATTTTCTAATTTAAATCATCGCAATTTATTAAATATGAAATCAAACAATATTTAAAATATCTTTTTCAAAATAATAAAATAATGATAATAATTAATTTCGAAAATTACAATAAATATTTAAATATTTGAAATACTTTATTTTGTAATTGAATAGAATAATTAGGTTTTTGAAAAACTAAAATATACACGAAATTAAATTGCATGTACCTCATAAATAGAATATTTACATGAATCATATTTTTCTGAATTACCAATAAAATAATTAATAGCCTTTTTGTAATAAAATAAATTTTGACAATCGCAACGCGACAAATGAATAATTATTTTCTATGCAAAGAAATCTTTTAGAAATAATTGTATATAAAATATATATCGTCACGAAATTTTGCATGCTACGTACAAATACGAAAATCGCGAACTCGTACGCGACGTAAAAATTAGAAAATAAAAGTTGATTCCTAATTAATTTAAAAAAATCATAGTAGAAAATTAGGGGTTTTACACAGCCGCATAGGTGTAGCCTCCGAAATCTAAGCAGCATGGGGGTAGTTTCCAATTGAGCCGCATAGGACTAGCCACGCGTCAAGGCTGCATGGTCGTGGCCTCTCAATATTTGAGCCACATGGATATGATCCCCATGATCCGAGCCGCATGAGAACAGCGGCCGCATAGGGTGACTGTTCATAATTTGAGCCGCATGACGAGGGTCTTCACACTCCGAGCCGCATGCGAGCATCAGCCGCATGGGGTGGTGGCAGCCGCATAGGGAGCTTTGTATTTGGTGGATCTGCTAGCTGTAGAGGAGATTTTCTTCGTTTTCCGAAGAATAAGTCGTCATGTCGAAGTTCATCATTTCAGCTTTAATGTCAGAGTTATCGCTTTATATCAGAGCATTTAATGGGAGCAATCACTTTAGGGCCAGCTGTAAAGGCAAGCCGCATAGGGTCACGTGATTCTTGCTTGAGCCGCATGAGGCTATTGAAGAATTTCTGAGCCGCATGAGGCTCTGATAGATTCCTGAGCCGCATGAGGCTCCTTCTGTTTGAGCCGTATGGGCTTCTTCTATTTTGAGCCGCATGGGCTTCTTCTATTTTGAGCCGCATGGGCTTCTTCTGTTTTGAACCGCATGGGCTTTTCTAGTTCTTTTCCATGCTTCTACATCAGCAGAAGGAAGTTTTGTATTAAAACCCATGTCATATGCATTGCCAAAATTTATATATGGGTTTGTAAGGGAGTTGGTGCATCCGGACTTAGTTCACGTTCAGGGGCAACCCCTATACCTAAGTTCTGTGATGACCTTGAAGGCAGCCCCGTGCTATAAGCGTTGGGGCTTATCTTTTTGCTATGGGCGCATAGACCCTAGAGTCTGCCTTTGGGCGCATACTTCCCAGAAGTCTTGGCAACATGCCTAAGCTTTCTCGATGCGGGCGCATAGTATGGGTCAGTAGAGCTTGGGCGCATAGCCTTGGACGCATGACCCTGGATGCATAATCTGTCGAAGACAGAAGTCTTTTGGCCAGAGTTATGCGCCCACACACCCTCTTGGGCGCATTGCTTTGGGCGCATGCTTGGTGAAGCAGCATTGTTTTCTCCTAGCTTCGTCTTCTTCGTTTATGAGCCTCGCTGAGATTGCCAAGAGTGTCGAACACTTTGATTACTGGCATCGTAGTATTTTTCTTTGCCAAGTCTCGAGCGTTGAACACTCTGTTGTTGGTTGCACAAGTGAGAAGTCGTTGGGCCAGTAGAGCCCGGAACGGTATGAGCCTTCTTCATTTGTAGAGCTTCTGTGGCAGAGCCATGCGCCCATAGAGGAGCTCTATGCGCCCACGTGACAGAGTCCTTCGGTTGCATATCTTCTACGACACTAGCAGGACATGCACCACGAGCCTTCGAAAGCCAAGTCTTGTCAGACTTGTTTGGCTTCATTGATTTTAAGGGAGTAGAGATGTCCCTCGAGAGCATCTCTTTGAACGCCTGCTGATCGAACTTCACGATCAACATCTTCTGAGTACTCCCCACTTTGTCGGTATTGGATTGCCTCACCACCTTCTCGTCAGAGGAAAAGGAAGTCCCCAGCAGAGTCACCATTTTTGTGGACACACGCAAAAAAGAAGAAGAAATGCTATCTTTTCTTATTGGCGCAAGGCACCACAAATCGAGTACGCCCGAGATATCCTACGCTGAGTATCCTCGAGTACAAAAAAGAATGCTGGGGAATGGGACGATAGAGATCGAGCGGCAATTGCTCCTTTACTCCGTTGACACCCCGATTACAAAAGTGGGAGAAAATCTAAGAAAATTGCTAACTCTCGGCTCACTGGCAAAAAGTGCAGCAATTTGGCTCTTGAAAATGCTCTCTGTTCTGTGCTTTGAAGAGGTATGAGACCCCTTTTTATAGTCCTTTCCGTTCTGGAATGACGTTTTACGCCCACATGAGAAAACACACTAATTTTCATGTGGGCGTATGGTCCTGATTTGGGCGCATAGAGTATAGGCGCATGCAGACGACGTGATCGTGGGTTTATTATGGGGTTTACCAGGCCGCATGCTCCGGTGCATGACTGCTCATGGAGACTGACGTGGTCGTATGCATCGGGGCACGATTGATCGTGGGTTTGACCGAGTCAGGGACTGTCCTGACTTGGGCACATAGCCTAAAACAGGGCTATACGCCCCCTGCTAGAGTAGTCCAGAGTGGGCGCATGGGCACATAGCTTGCTCTGGTGTTTTGGGCGCATAGCATGCTCTGGTGACTTGGGTGCATATCATGCTCTGGTGACTTGGGCGCATAGCATGCTCTGGTCACATGGGCGTATAACATTCTCTGGTCACATGGGCGCATATGACTTCTCTGGCTTGGGTGCATGATTGTCAAGACTGCTAAAATTTTCATGCTTCTACAAGGGCGTCCCAGTTGCCAACAAATGATTGGATGAAAGCATTGGACTTGCTCTTAGAAGACGATGCCCATCACTGGCGGAAAGCCGAAGAAAGACGTTTGGGAACCAATCAGACTTGGAAAGAGTTTTACCAACTCTTCAATGAGATATTCTTTTCTATCCATGAACGTTATGTCCTCTATGATCAGTTCCTTCATCTCAAGCAAGAAAACATTGACCGTAGACGAGTACGCTACGGAATTTGGTCGACTAAGCAGATTCGGTACGACACTGATTCTTACTGAGTGGGACAGGGCCAAGAGATTTCACCAAGGACTGTCACCAGAACTCAAAAAGCATACTATGGTACAGTCTAGAGTTTTTCATGCTACAATGTTAGAAGAAACTAAAAGCCAGGAACTCCTTGACAAGGAAGTACAACAGGCTCAGAGATGTCCTATTCCAGCAACTCGGCCAAGTAACCTTGTCCAGGGTGGACCAATCAGACATTCTATGACACCACAACAACTGAGGGCATCACCCTATGCAATTGATAAGCTCCTTACATATCGCTTCTATCATAGGAAGGGTCATGTTATGAAGGATTGTCGTCGCAGATTAGGATAATACATGAATTATGGATCCAATCATCACCAGGCCCGAGGCTGTACAGAATAGCTAAAGGTAGCACAACAGAGGAGGCAAGGATCCGTAGCAGCCGGACCAGTAGCAGAGCCAAATCAACCATCCCATGGAAGTTATCCTATAGGGTCGCACTTAACTGACCAATCGGCACAAGTTAGTCAGGCTGGACAGGAGACAAATGGACAAAGACATAGACAAGCATTTAGCATAGCTGTGATAGGCACCCATCCTGAGGTTGGAGATTTGGCAGGTATTATTCCAGTTATAATATTTATTTGTTTTAGACGTGGCTTAGCATTAGAATAACACATTCATTAGCTTGGTCAGCATGCATAGCATAATGCTTGTCTTACTATGATTTACTAGTTAATAGCAGCACTACATATGTACTACCTTCAACACCATTCAAAATCTATTGGCCATAGCCTAGCTAACTTATTACGGATAGAAATTATGACTTAGTAGTTAGATCTTGAATGACTTATAATCTGTATCCCCAGCAATAATCGTCTAGTGCTAATAAGAGTGAACTTGTAACACCCAGTTTCTGGAATAAGGGTAATTTTAAAATTTTGTATTTATAAATATTATTTATTTGTATTTAAATCACATTATAATTTTTGGTGATTTTTAATTAATTTAAAAACAGTCATGGCTTGTGATTTTGATGCCTTACTAGTGTAACCTGAGAGACTGCATGACCTAGAGCCTGACCATATCATTAGGATAATTTATTATTACTTTTGAGCATGAGGGTATTTTGGTCATTTAGCCTCTTTGAATTATTTCATGATTTATTGCACTGGTAATTGTTAATTTTGACTTTTGCTAAGCTGTGACTTAAGAGACTGTCCTAGATTTTGACCTTGACTTGGTGACCTAGTTAACAAGGTATGGACCGTAGTCTAATATAAGTCAACTCAAGTTAGGACACTTAGGATCAAGTTTGAAATAGGAAGATTGGTGATTTGGTCCATAGACTTGAGACTTAGAAATTGGTTCCATGACTAGTACAATTAGGCCCATAGCCATTAGATTAAACCCTAACCCTAATTTTTTACTTTATGACCAGCCACTAGGGCCCCGTTCCCTATAAATAATCTCTTCCTTATTCTTGCCTCTTTTATTAATTTTCTAAGTTTTGAAGGAGAGGTATAGAAATCTTCCTCAAGCCCTAGTTTCTTTATTTTAATTCTTTTTCTACTCTAGTCTTTTGCATTAGGACCTAATCATTGTTTATTTACTGTTGGTGGAAAGTAATCCCAGGTTTTGAGCAATTTGGGGATCCGAGTTAGGAAGGAGAAACACTTCATTTTGGAGCTTTTTCTTGCTATTTGCATCTATAGGTAAAATCCCTTAAATTGTATTTAAATTCTGTTTTCTTTGCATTTAGGGCTAGATCTAGGAGTCCCCTAGCTGTCCCTGAAGTTTGGGTCAATTTTGTGTAGGTGTTTGATTAAATGCCTCTAAGGATTTTATTTTCGATTTTTGTAAAACTAATTATATGAATTTGTAGATCTAAATGTGTATACTAACTTTTGTGAAGACTGATGTGATTTTTATGTCGATTTCGTGTCAAAATTGGTTGCAGAGACGTTGTACGACACGCGTGTGCGCTGTCCTGCTACCCGTGTCTGTTACTCGCTGGACACAGCATTTCGACGTACAAAAAACTTGGCATAAGGTTGGGGCAGTGACTGACAAGTCACTCTCCAAGTTTTATGACACCTTATTTCGTGTCGGACACAAAAACGAGGCTGAACGGGTCTATACTGAGGCTGTGCGCGCGCAAAAAATGCGACTGATACGCGTCTCGTATGCACGACACGCCCCACATGGACACAGTGCAGGCTGTTGGACACGCACCCTATCCATGGCAAACCCTAGAACACGAGCACGAGCTCTCTAGTGTCGTGTGTCGTGTCCTAGCTCGTATTGCACCTCTGCACGAGGCTGCCTGTGCTGATATTTTAAAACACTGTATGGTACACATTTTGGACACTTCGTGTCCTATTCCTTGGACACGTATAGACTCGTGGGGTTAGTCCCTATGCCTGTACACCTTATTCTTCTAATTTTGATTCGACTTGATTATTGTTTGTGTTTTCGAATTCAATTAAAAATTTCCCATTTTTACTGATACTGTGTAAGTTTCAGAGTTCAAATGTTAATTAAATTGTTAAATAATATAATTGATACCCATTTTATAAGGTCTACATATATGTATATGCTTGAGTAATGGAGTTACAGTCCTATGGGCTTGGTTCAGTCTTGGATTTGAGATTGGAAAGTTGAACTGATATGAGTTGGTTTGTAAAGCACACTGTTAGCTGAAACCTGTCACACTGTTTCTGTTAAACAAAATTGAGAACATGGTGTTCTTCTCTACACACACCCTCACACCCAATCCTAGTTATTCCTTTACCTGATGCATAAATTTTTTCCTGTTTTTCTGATGATTAATAGCAATGTTCACCCATCTACCAAACATTTCCTGTATTTACATTGCACACACTCTTGTATTGACATTGCACTCATTTCACTCACTAACACACTCTCCTCACTTTTCTCCACTGAACTGAGACACAATTGACACACACACACACACATAAATTCACTCATGTGGCACTCACACACACAAGAAAACTCACTTGACACCCTCTCCTATCTATTGACACCATTATCATTGACACACACATTATGACATGACACACAACACTGGTTTTAATTCCTGTCAACACACACATCCACAAAACTGAGATTTACATAAGTTTATCACATACTCGAGCACCTCTACTTCATTATTGACACATTGTACACTGTCGAATAACTGAGTCCTGTATTGGTTGAAGTTTGTGTGGCCAAGTCACTTGGCTTGATTGCCTTCAGAATTCTTTTTCTCTTTTGTTCAATTTACTTTTATCCCTTACTTTGGTTGTATTGATAGATTGGCTATGAGATGTTAAGTTTAGGTAGATGTTGAATTTGGGATTTTGATAGGATTAGGACTTTGGGATTTCGAATGTGATGGTATGTTATAGTATCCTAACTAATATATATATGATTGTAATATAGGCATTATAGGTATGTACATATTGTGGGTTAGTATCATAAGATGTATGTAAGAATACGTGTACTTGAATCTGTGATAGGCTTAGGATGTTAGAAGACCGTGGGTATCTTGAGTTATCTTAGTGTGTTTAGGTTGAGATAGGAGGGTGGTTTGGCATTGTATTGGCATTCAGCAGAGCAGTGGCATTTGCAGCTGACCTGAGCTTTTGCATTGCACATTGCAGCAGCTAGCAGCAGTAGCAACATTTCAATTGCAGCTGCAGCAAGCAAGCAGGGCAGTAGTAGCAAGCAACAGGCTGCCATGTTCAGTCCTTATTTCCACTGCACATTTGACTTTCTGCTGTCCACCCCTTCCTTTTCAGTTCATTGGTCCCAAATTGATTAGTTAGCTTTATGGTACCTCATGCATATAGACATAATTATGTTCATATATGTGATATAGATATATGTTATACACTATGTAATGTGTTAAGGTTTAGGGTGAAGTGGTAATGCACTACATCTTGTGGTATAGGTATTGGATAATAGGTTAAGGTCATGGATGTAGGTAAGTAGGATTGGCTTTGGCATGTAGCATGTGTAGGTGATGTGGGGTAGTCTAGATTTTAGTATTTTGAGGCTTATATATGTTAGAGTATAGGCCTGAGTATATATATATATATGAGGATATATATGATATATGACATATTGTATATATACTAGGTTGAGAGGTTGGCTAGATACTATATAAGAGTTATATGTATATATATATGAGATGAGGTTGTGAGGGTTTACCCCCATGTAGGCTAATAGCTATTTATGGGATATAGTAAACATGGTAAGGGTACCATGTGATATGGTTATATATATATATATTTTTTTTTTTCTTTCTATATATATATATATATATATATATATATATATATATATATATATATATATATATATATATATATATATATATATATATTTTTTTTTATTTCTATATATATATATATATATATATATATATATATATATATATATATATATATAAGACATATATATATAAGACATATATATATATATATATATATATATATATATATATATATATATATATATATATATATATATATATGTCTTATATATATATATATATATATATATATATATATATATATATATATATATATATATATATATATATATATATATATATAAGACATATATATATATATATATATAAAATATATATATATATATTTTTTTTATAAGACATAATATATACATATATATATATAAGACATATATATATATATATATATATATATATATATAATATATATATATATATATAAATATATATATATAAAATATATATATATATATATATATATATATATATATATATATATATATATATATATATATATATATATATATATATATATTTTATATATATATATATGTCTTATATATATATATATATATATATATATATATATATATATATATATATATATATATATATATATATATATATATATATATATATATATATGTCTTATATATAATATATATATATATATATATTATATATATATATATATATATTATATATATATATATATATATATATATATATATAAAATATATATATATATATATATATATATATATATATATATATATATATATATATATGTCTTCGTGTGGTTCACATTGTTTTACCTTACATTTATTTTCTAGCCTTGATTGCCTAAGCTAACTTGGTTAGGCCAAGTGAGATATAAATGGACTAGGATTGACCTAGTTGACTAGTGTAATTGACCAAGGTTGACCAAAGTTGACTTGGACCTAGTTTGACCTAGACAGTTGATCAGGTTTAACTTAGAGTTGACTTTGACCTAGATTGGCCTAGAAGTCATTAGATTGCATCATAACCTTTATTTACCTTATTTTTAACATATTATAACTTGTACTGCTCTATTTAGGACATTGTGACTCCGTATATGTCTTATATATATATATATATATATATATATATATATATATATATATATATATATGTCTTATATATATATATATATATATATATATATATATATATATATATATATATATATATATATATATATGTATATGTCTTGGTGTGGTTCACATTGTTTTACCTTACATTTATTTTCTAGCCTTGATTGCGTAGGCTAACTTGGTTAGGCCTAGTGAGACTTGAATGGACTAGGATTGACCTAGTTGACTAGTGTAATTGACCAAGGTTGACCAAAGTTGACTTGGACCTAGTTTGACCTAGACAGTTGACCAGGTTTAACTTAGAGTTGACTTTGACCTAGATTGGACTAGAAGTCGTGTAGATTGCATCATAACCTTTATTTACCTTATTTTTAACATATTATAACTTGTACTGCTCTATTTAGGACATTGTGACTCCGGTGCAGACATCTCATATTACACTACTCTTTTGAGAGTATCAGGCGAGTACATTCTCTAATAGTTCTCTCATTTACTTGTCAATTACTGTACTTCAGTTCTAGTTAGTTGTATGCGATTCTCTGTTACAACACGTATGGATATTTTTGGATTCATGTATGCGACACACATTTATTGTCCGGCCTCTATTACTGGAATCATTCTGGAATCATTTACTGGTATCACCATATTTTGGCAGGACTCATCTTGAATTATTGTGTCAGAATTCTGGATTCACTTGCTGGGAGGGGAAATACTAAAGTAAGATATGTAGACATACCCCAATTCTGGAATTACCCTATATTGGAATCAAACTGGAATGATAGCCATCTCACACCCGGCCAGGTATATGATGTGCCGGATTACCTATAGCCGTTTACATGTCGATCTCGATATTTTAAAACATACTGTTAGAGTATAGGCTGGACTCACCATGGAATCATTGATCACTATGACTGGAATCGTCCCTTACTTGATTCATCTTGTATTAGATTCGTCTTGTACTGGACTTACATTGGAGTTACACTCGTATACATTTACTGTCTGGACTTATATCATATTATTCGGATTCAGCTAGTTCTATTTTTATATTCTTTATTGTCATGATTCTTCTCTTGTTTAGTTACTTACTTTCCTTGCACTTTATCTGTCTTTCTTTACCATCACCTGAATATAAACTGTCATGTTCATCAATACAACTGTCTATAACTGCTTTATAGTTCTCTATCATTTACTTGGGTTTTCTAGATGAGATGTGCTCGTTCCTATCCTGACTGGACCTGTTGAAATATTACAGATGATTGCCCTGAGGACCTACTTGCCTTGGAGAAGGAGATGGCTTAGCTACCTTTGGCCCCGACACTCAGGAGTGATCGGGAGACTAGCTAGTAGACTTAGTTTAGTTTTTATGTTTTAGAACTTGAATTGTAATAACTCGAGATATGAGTTTGTATTTGAGATTGTTTGAGATTATTATTATTTTAGTAGTTGGTTTGTTGATGTTATTTAGTTTTAATTATAAACTTCTGTGTTATCATATCGTGATTAGACTGTGATTGAGATTTTATTATATCTCTACTTGTCCTCCGTTCGGAGTTGAGATTTGACAAGTACATTATATAATTACGTGAGTTTTTGATTAGATAGTAACCTAGGACAGCGTTCTACCGCCGATACTGTGGTGTAGGCTGGACGTACCCATTTCTCGTGCCCCTACACTGGATGCGGGTCGTGACATGAACCATTCAATTTCCCCGGTACGGCTGTCATCATAGCATCCCTCGCCAACTAGGAAGCATAAAGACTCTTCGAAACTCAAGGCACGAACATTGACGTGACACATCCCCTCCAATCGAGCAAATAACCTAGTGGTTCACAACGTCCACTTCTATCCGTAACACTATGGATACTCCTACCGTGACTTTGAAATTTGGAGCAAAATATTAGTCTTTTTCTTCCAACAAATTTCATATATGAGACCTAGACGATCCCACCTTCATCTAGGCATATCATGTCCCATTTAAATAGGTCTTCTTGTACTCTATTTTTATGATGTGACTTTTGGGTCAAAAAGGCCAACTATAACATTTATCGTAATACCGATGAACTTTTCGACTTCAATCGTAGACCAAATTTTTACTCAAACATTTTGACCAAATATATGGTTGTGATCTACTCGAAGCCCACGACGCACACACCACCAACGTACCACTCAATTGAGGACCCATGTGCTGCTTATACACAAAAGTCATGGAAGGCACATTTTAGACTTACGACACTTATTTAACCAACCCGGCCCAGAACTAGCCAAACCATTTGAGCTAGGGGCAATTCTAGGTTAACCTAAACCCAATAGGAATGGTCTAGATTGATACTATGAGATTTTGACTAGTCAATATTGATTAAACCCAAGATTCATGTAGTATGAAATCCCTCTGTACTATTTTGTTCCAGTTATATTTCGACCAATACAATTCCAACTATCTTGCTGAAACGTGACTATATTTGAGCAGTGTTGAATCAAAAAAATTCTTCTTTGACCAAGAATGCTATAGCAAAATCTGGACTTCCTTAGTGTCCGTGACTACGATCAGAAACGCCCAATATTCTTGTACCACACTTTAGAAATTATCCTATCAGAACTCTTGTAACGATGATTTTTACGGTTTGCCAACTTCTATAAGTTGGGTAGGGCCTTGACCCAAAAATACTCTATCTTGTAGAATTTGGCATCAATTGGATTCTTGTGTTAACCACCTCCTTGATCATTTTGGAAACCGAGTTATGATTTGACGTACCTGCCCTCCTTTGTATTAAATCTCATTACTTTATATTAAGGTTATTTTAATTTCGAGGGCAAAATTTTTATAAGTTGGGTAGGATGTAAGACCCCTGAAAATTTCTATGTATTATTATTATTTTATGTACCATATATGTGTATACATAAACTTTATCAGTATGTTAGTATCCACTGCCAGTTGTCATATATATGTTTAAAATGGTAATTTGACAACAACCTATAGAAATATAAACTTGTGATATATATATATAAGAAATATCAATAGATATTTAGTATTTTTATTTATACATGGTTAAATAATTGGGCATATTTGTTGTTGTTGTGTTTTTTTAAATTTTATTTGGAGATTTTGAAATTTTTAGGTATTAGAGTTTAGTAATATATATATATATTCCCCGTATACGGGTATTTTACATAGATAGGAAATAGTAATACTAGGTAAAATTTATACCTTAAGATTATTGGCAATATTACTGTTAGTAATCTATTTTTCTTTTTCCTTTGGTTACAGTTATGCATAAATATATATACACGTTAATGGTAAGAAAAAAAACTATCCAATTTCTCGCGAGAATTTAAATTCTTGCGAGATGGCCCACCTAAATTCACCCGCTGGTGTCAAAGAGAAAATTTTCCCTGGATTAATCCAAAGCAAACTTTATATAGATATTCAATCCAATGTGACCTCATCGCAATCTCCATAGGATCACCTTATACCCTAGTAATCTCGATTCAAATTAAACCTTAATCATATCAAACAAATCTAGAGGTACATATCGTGCGAAGCAATAGAGAAGAAATACATATGTGAAGGATCCTCAGCCCTTGCGAGACCATCCAAAGCCATCCCCGATCGTGACGTCCCTTCCTAGACCCCTGCAGGCTGCTGTGCGCGCTCCCAAGCCATGTCACCGCCGTCAGAACCACCGGTGTCGCCGGACAGAGTGTTCCCGTCGTGTCCAACCGCGATTACACAGCAGCCACTACCCCATATTCTAGGTATGATTTCTTTCTAGTAGTTTAACAATTTATTGAGTAGTAAATTTCTATTGATAGACTAGTTAACCATCTACAGAACCCTTCAATTAGCTTGATCAAATTTTCCCTGGGTTATTTGTGAAAATTCTTGAAAGCTCAAGAAAAATCAGAAAAATTTAAAGTATAAAAACTGGTGTAGAACCCCTATTTGGAAGGAAAATATTTGCTGCTTTGTCCACAATTTTGAGAATCTGTTTAAACAGAGTTATATACATCATATACAAGTTAGAAACCCCGCTGTTAGTTTTATCTTTCGTAGATTAAATCCTTTTTAAATCAGCTTCAAAGTTTGAAAAAAAATTAGTTTTTAAAATAACTAATTTTAGAAAAAATTCTCGATACGGCGTGCGCCCCGACAAACTGGACGACGTGGTTGTGAACCGAATGTATCGAAAGGTACGTATCAACTTCGCGGACATATGGGAACTGACAGAACTTGATTTTGTTGTGCGTGTGCGACGAAATCAGTGTGTATCTATCAAGATACCCCGTATCGGCCATTTTACAAACTAGGCCGCAACTTCGTGTACAGTCGTCGGTTCGAGACGAAACTTGCGCCAACAGAACCTAATCATTTTTCTGGTCCTGTGTGCCAAGTTTGGTCCGATACTGAGAAGGTTGACCGGAACACCTATTTGGCGGGCCCGTGACCCGATCCAATGGGCAAAATTGTACACGGCCCACTGGAATCCAACTTTTGACATATGGTTGGGTTCGTCTCCTCAAACCGGACCCGTAGATATGTAGCTTGACGATTTTAGAGACCATATATACTGGCATGCATTTCAGTGCAAAATGGGTCCAACGGCGGACATCATTTTGATCCAAAATTACGATTTTGCCCCTGTTTCCAGAATTAGACTTTTAGACAGACATTTCTTAGACATATCTTTTGCACCGGAAATGTTTTTGATGTTTGTTTTAGCATCTGGAGCTTTTCATGGATTTTGAGTTTCATTGCTGAAGTACTTGAATGTTGGATTATCATTCCCGCACCGCCAGGCAAGATACCTTGCCATTATACTCTGTGATTAATTTCAATTTATTTTTGGTATTTAGATTCAGTTATTACTTATATTGCTTTTTTATTTTTCATTCTTCCAGTTGTATCCTTACTATGATTTACTTATCGTGCTTTTAATTATTATAATACAACTGTTAGTTATATTTTCTCCTTGTCTTTCAAATTACATTTGGACCTATTCTTAGCGGACTACCTTCTGTCGATGACATCCGGGAGGGAGGAGATAGTAGATGTATGGTCTACCCAAATCTAAAACCCATAGTAACTGCGTATTACGATAGTCGTGTCGCGACGGTCACTAGCCTCGAGCTGTATGGACTGATGGATCACGTGGGCCGCTAGCCTCGAGTTATGCCGGCTGATAGCATTGGTTCTTGACGTGTGTGTATTGTGAGCTATTAGATAGTCATGGGGGAGTCAGCCTTTCCCTACCCATACATTGAAAGGTTTTCTATATTGCATAATAGAAAGGTTAGGTCACACTCCGTCCTAGTCATGGCATGGGGCAATATCACATCACGAAATCGTATGTTACCCCTTGTCCTTGTTTGGTTGTAAGGGTAACCCACTGTTTCGATGATGGAATATTGAGCCGTGTTATGGTTTGGACACCTTACTTTTACTTTATGGTATATTTTATATCCAGTTTATATGGCATGTTCTTTCTGTATCTTGTTACGTCCTTCTGAGGACCTGGTGATCTCTAAAGGTATAGGCGACTTCCCGTAGGAGTACGGCTCGGCACTGGATCCTTCATACCTTGATGACGAGGCATCTTCCGCTAATGTCTAGATTTATCATATTCTTTGTGATTCATAGTGGACATCTTATTTTATTTGAGATTACTTTCATAGTTGTTTGGTGTGGGTATGTCCACCCGGCTATCTCTTGACTTACTTATTTATTCTACTGGACTTCTTGTATCTTTGTGTGTGTTGTGGATGAGATATAGTTTTATGATGTTCTGGCATGCGATTCATATTATTACAGCTTATGTATATATACAAGGATTCTATATATTGGAGTATTCTTTGTATATATGCAGCTGGCATGTCCACGTACTTTGTCCTAAGTATTTTTGGACTGGGGCATTACAGTAAATAGGAGTTTACTTCATCCACAAAATTTGAGCACAACAGGATCCTGCGGCAATATACTCAGCCTCAGTCGTTGATAGTGCTACAGAATTTTGCTTCTTGCTAAACCAGGAGACTAAAGTTTTACCTAGGAAATGACATGTACCACTGGTACTTTTATGGTCTACTTTACATCCTGTAAAATCTGCATCTGAATAACCGATTAGGTCAAAAGATTTGGTTTTAGAATACCACAAGTCGACTGTAGAAGTTCCCTTAAAGTATCGAAAGATACGCTTATCGACGCATAAGTGTGATTCCTTAGTATTAGCTTGATATCTAGCACAAATGCAAACACTTAACATATTATCAGGGCGACTAGCAGTTAGATACAATAAACTACCAATCATACATCGATATTTACACTGGTCGAATGGTTTGCCACTTTCATCAATGTCAAGCTTGGTAGATGAAGCCATTGGAGTTCCAATAGGCTTTACGTTGTCGAAGTCATACTTCTTCAGTAAGTCTTTCGTATACTTAGCTTGGTGATGAATGTTCCCTGTGAGTATTATTTGATCTGAAGTCCTAGGAAGTAGTTTAGCTCTTCCATCATACTCATCTCAAACATACTCTGCATACACTTAGCAAATTCTTGACAGAGTTTTTCGTTAGTAGAACCGAAAATGATTTCATCGACATATATTTGCACAAGAAGAATAGCATCATCTAAAGACTTGATAAACAAAGTAGTATCAACTCTTCCTTTTGAAAAACTATTTTCAAGTAGAAAGGCACTTAGGCGTTCATACCAAGCGTGAGGGGCTTGTTTGACTCCATAGAGTGCTTTTCTAAGTTTGAAGATACGATTGGGTTTTTGAAAATATTCAAAACCAGAGGGTTGTTTAACAAAAACTTCTTCTTTCATGTATCTATTTAAAAATGCACTTTTTACGTCCATTTGAAATAATTTAAAATCATGAAAACATGCAAATGCATAAAACATACAGATTGCTTTTAGTCTAGCAATAGGAGCATATGTCCCGTCATAATCAATACATTCTTCTTGATTATAACCTTGTGCAACTAGACGTGCTTTGTTGCGTAGGACTTGCCCATCCTCACTTAGTTTATTTCGGAACACCCATTTGGTACCAATTATCGATTGACCAATTGGTTTAGGAACGAGTTCCCAAACTTGGTTTCTCTCAAATTGATTAAGTTCCTCTTGTATGACATCAATGCAAAATTCATCAGCAAAAGCATCTGCTACAAGTTTAGTTCTACTTGCGATATGAAAGGTACATTAGCTGCTATATCAGTATCTTTATTTGAAGAACGCGTACTTACACCCTTTGATACATCACCTATTATGTGCGTCTCTGGATGATCTGGCAAGAACTTTCAGGATTTGAATCTTTGTGTTAGATCATCCACAGGACTCTCATTGGTAGCAGTATCTTTAGATGACTTGGATTTGACCTGTGTATCTTCATCATCACTGCCGCTAGATCTGTGACTATTAAGCTTATCGAAAGTAACGTTAATGGATTCTTCAACAATCATTGATCTTTTATTGAATACTTTATATCCCTTACACTTAGCAGCATATCCGAGAAATAGTCCTTCATCTGCTTTAGAGTGAAACCTTTCCAAGTTGTCCTTGGTGTTCAGGATAAAACAGCAACATCCAAAAAACTTTAAAATAAGAAGTATTAGGAATCTTTCCAAACCAAAGCTCATATGGTATTTTCTTCGCGATAGGTCGAATTAACACCCTATTCAGAACATGATAGGCTGTACTAACAGCTTCTGTCCAAAAATATTTAGAAAGATTATGTCACGACCCGCACCCACCGTGAGGGTACGAGTACGTAACATCGCTCAGCCTACGCCGCAGTGTCGGCGGTAGAACGTTGTTCTAGGTCATGAACTATAACTAACTAACATGAAAATACTCTCCAAAAGGAGGCCAACACAGAGGTACAACTCAATCACAATCTAGAGATAGAATATGGCACGATAAATAGATAAGAAAATCCTCAACTGAGGTACAACAGAAATGAAATAACAAGTCTCAACATCTCTAAAATATACAACTCTGAAGAATAAGAACAACAACTACACATGAAAAGAAACAGTCTAAGCTATCTATACTATGCAAGGGGTATCATCCTCAGCAGCTGCCTGAACCTCCCCAGGGGTCCAGGTCGCGAGTGTCATCTAGGCAAGCTCTAAAGTAAGGGGTGCAGGGTTCCTCATCATCCTCTGTAAAATTTTCAACAGGTCCAGTCAGGACGGGAGCGAGCACAATACATCTCACGCAGATCATAACAGGTTAGAGAATATAAACATGCAAGAGAGTACGATACATGTAACTGAAAGAAAGTACATGATGTAACAGGAAGAGAACTGTAATAGAAATATCTACTATAAGTCGAGAGCTACCAGTGACTAGTGATTTAGAGTACAAAGTCGACATGTGAACGGCTGGATTTGCACATGACTATACTAAAGAGGTGCACATGGCTATACTACTTTGGAATTGTTCACATGACTATTTATACTCCCCCATACCCCAATCAATACACAAGGATCCAAACAAGTTATGTTACGTACATGGTTTTCACATGAAACCCATAAATGGGTGCACATAAAATTATACACGACAGCTCATACATGAGTGCACATGAAGTTCACATGGGGGCCCATAAACGGGTGCACATGAAATTCACATGAAAACTCATAAATGAGTGCACATGCAATATAGGTTATACACGAGATACATGGGAAGCACGATCGATTCATGAGAGCACATGAGAGTACACGAGCGAGCATGAACGAGCATGATGCACATGAGAAACATGAATAACATGAGAGCGAGGAATACACGATGCACATGAAACACATGATACAATGTATCCGATGCTCTCGAGGGGGATAACATCTCAATGTAGGGATCCATATAGTACCAATCCGTGATAATATCGTGACAGCAACAAATAAGGTAAACTAGAGCAGGAGTATAATTCTAAACAATTTATGAAATGATCAGAGAATGTACTCACCTGGTATCTGAATAGCTGTGAAAATGTACTGTCCGAGATGAGGTACCTGGCTCCTAGTTAGAGCAACACAAGTCACAACAAGTCTAAAATGATATAATGAAGTCCTACTATGCATTCTACATGATTCTAGGTCAATCTAGGCCAAAGTCAACTCTTGGTCAACTCTGGTCAACCCTAGAAGTCAAACTAGGTCAACCAAGTCAAGCCTAAGTCAAACTAGTCTATTCTAGGTCTAACAAACCATTATAGGTCCTAACAAGGCTAAACAGTCTATTCTAGACTCCATACTAGGCATACCATGCCATAGGCTAGAAGACTAGGCCATGGGCCAATAGGCTAAACCAAGTCTACACAACCTAAAAAACATCTATACACATAACACATATATATATATCATATCACATAATATCCCATATATATATATATATATATATATATATATATATATATATATATATATATATATATATATATATATATATATATATATATACACATTACATTATGACATATTGTATCCCATACCCTATAACATATCATATCATATAGTATCATATATATATATATACATTTCACACATTCCTATATATAACTAATATGTATAGTACAACACTATGATATATTATATAGGAAACTTATATATATATAACACAAGCATATCTCTATGTATACATAGGAAGGGAGTGAGGGGACACATGAATATACAAGTGTATGTGTGTGTGTGTATGTGAGAGAATGAACATGGACATGTGTGTGAAGAGAGTACTCAAGTGAGTGATACAAAAATAGTGAGGAGTATAAAAGGCTAGAGTGTGATAGTGTGTGTGTGCTAGGTAGAGGGTGTGTGTGTCATGAGTGAATGTGAGGGTGATACACAACAGTGTAGGGAAATAATCAATGGCAAAACAGTCCCATATCATTCCCAGATTTCAGATTTACACATGAATCCCCCCCCCCCTTTTTCAAATCTCAGATTTACACATTTCATAACAGTAAAAAAAAATAGTAAAAACAGTTTAAACCCATACCTATATACATTTGAATACCATAACAGTTTCCCCAAATTAATACACCATTTTAACAGTTTAACCCTTGATTTAAATCTCAGATTTTCACATAACAACTCCCCCCTATCAAACAGTTAACAAAACTAAATTTAACAGTTCAAAATAACACCTATATAAACACATACCTATTTAAAACAGTCTTATAATTGAAATCTCAGATTTTACAGTGAACATTCTCAGTTTTTGAAATACACACACCAAACAATCCCCAAATCAAATCCAGTTAACAGTCCATCATTTAAACCCAGAAATAAACTCATTCTAATACCTCATACTCATATTTTTACATTCACATATCAACTCAAAAACCAAATAAGAAACAGTCCAACTGTCCTATAGGAATTTCTCAGTTTTTGAGCCTCAAACCACAACCAATTCGATCCAAAATCGACACACTAATAGAATACACATAGGAGAACATGTTAGGCATTTAATATCATGTAATTAACTGTGTTAAATGGGTTTAATATGATGACAAATCTCATTTTTGCAAACTGGAAAAAATTCAGGAATGGACTGATACCCTGGTTTCAGCATAACATGGGAAATGAGGAATTAATAATCAAAATCAATTTAAAATAAATAAACAGTGGTTGGTAACATATAATCATAAAGTGTACATGCTACACAAGTGGTTTGTGTCCACAAAAGTGGACACAAACGTGTCCAACAAATTTAAAATACAAAACAGTAAAACTGTACAACACAGAAAAACAATCATCGTGCACGTGTTCTCGACTCTCGTGTGCACGATACGATATGACACAACCCACGTAGTTGTGTCCCAGTGTCGACCTAGACTAGGGCTAGGGATAGGACACCCTGAATCATGTCCAAGTCGCGTGTGCACGACACGACACGCGCGTATCAGTGCACGTTTTCAACAGAAAACTACACAGCGCAAAACCCGTGCACGTGTTCGTGCGTGTCCGACACGACACGTGGGGCCCTGAAACTTAGGGAGCACCATTTCAGTATCGGCCCCCATCCGTGTGTCAAATCCCACATGTCGGGGTGGCGTGTCCGTGTCGCTGTGACCCCCGAAATGTAGGGCACGCACTGTGCCCGCGCGCGCGTGTGCACGACCGTGTATACACGTGCCCGACACGACACGACACGACACCAAGATCACGAAGGGACACCAGAAACCTATAAGCGAGGTCAAAAACAAATTTTCTATTCAAACAAATACTCAAAATTCACACGAAATGCACATTGGGGTATTTCATCAAACACCCTAAACTACACACTGATACGTGTCCAGTTTGGACACGAAAGGACACAAAATTTTGGGGATTCCTATTCCTATAGTTAGGCTAGGTATAGGGCTCCCTAATGGTACAAAAATAACAGAGTTCTATGGTGTGAATTGAATATACCTATGAGTATCAAAAAGCTCCAAAAAGCTCCACAAAGAGTGCTCCTCTTGATGGCCAAATTCTTCCAATGAGCTCTCAAGCTAAGAACACTTGGTACCAACAGAAAGTAGAGGAAATTTAGGACTCAATGCAATTTGTTTGGGTTAAAAAAGAATAAAAATGAATTTACTAGGATTTATTGGAGATGGGAAATACCTTCTTTCTAAAACTTGGCAAGAACCTTCTAATGGAGGCTAGCCCTAACATTGAGGGACATTAAATAGGAAGGGAAAGGGTTAATAGTGGCTGCCATAGGCTGATTAGGGTTAGGGTTGGTTCATGGTGTGGGCCTATGGGCTATTAAGCCTAAGTCATTAATCATGACTTATGAAGTCATAAGCCATATTAGTCAAATCAACTCCAAATCTCTCCAAACAAGTTCCAATGACTTAACCCTCACTAAATTAGGTCAAACCAAGTTTACTTAACCTAACCAAGTGGTTTTAACCTAGGTCAGTCACTAGGTTAGTCTCCTAGTCAACACTAGTCAACACTAGTCAACCCTCATTCAAACAATTCCAAAATAAATTCTAAAAATTCCCATAAATTCAAATAAATTATAATAAATCCAAATAACCCTAAAATGTCAAAACTACCTGTAGAAGCATGGAAAATATCAGAATGATGATCTATGCGGCTCGGAATAGGAGAACCCCATGCGGCTTATACAGGAGCAGTCCCATGCGGTTCAGAGAGACTCTTAGTCTCATGCGGCTCGGGGCAGGAGAGTCCATACGGCTTACATAGGGACAGTCCTATGCGGTTCAAAGAGCCCCCTAGCCGCATGCGGTTCAGAAGTACATGCGGCTCACATACGACCAACAGAGATATGCGGCTCGATCAACACCACGTATCCCCATGGGACCCCTTCACACAGCTGGCCATCGAGTAATGGCCCTGTTCAATGCTTTGCCATAATTTGACAGCTGACGGCTCTGACATGAAGTGTCATAATGGTCCTGTCATAATGACAGACTCTTTGGGAATAGGAGAAAATCTCTGACACGATCCGAGATTGACACGTGGCTACTCCCATGCGGCTCCAGTGAAGAACAGCTTCATGCGGCTGGTGAGAATCACCTTCCTGCAGCTCACCAAGAAGCCATCCCATACGGCTTGCAAGTATTATACCTATGCGGCTCACCGAGAAACTATCCCATGCGGCTCGCAAGTACTATACCTATGCGGCTCACTGAGACGCTGTCTCATGCGGTTCATGGATATCATGCGGTTCTAACAGGGTCCACCATTAAGACATGTGGCAGAGATTCAATGGCCCCCACGACTTGACAGCTGGTAGCAAGGATGATTATGGGATACATATCAATCAGAGATTTACCAGATCCCAATGACCATATTTAACGTTATCCTCATAATTAATAAGATCAGGTCATATCATTCATGATCAAGCCAATGGGACACGTGGTGAGAAATCCAAGCTTGACACAACCAATCATGAAGATTTAAAGCAATCAACATTAATCATTCACAGGATTCAATACTATCCCCATTTATGGCCCAGATCCTTCACGCTCAAGATTAATGGTCCAGATTGATCATTTACCAAGCCGCCGCCACTTTGAGAATGGGTAATCATCTAAACCCTAATAATGCCTCCACTATTATAAATAGCAAGGTGCCATTCCCTTGTAACATATACACGATCAGAAGGAGATAGACAAAGAGAGCTTTTCTCTAATAATCAGAGAGAAAATACACAGAGAAAGAGAGAAGTCAGAAGAGTAACACGAGGAGAGCAAGAAGAGCATTTCTTCATCAACGCCAACCATCTCTTCACAGGAGCCAAGGCTGCATACCGATCGTCCAAGGAGTAAGGCAGGGCTGCCGTCGCCTTCCCGAGCCTCTATCATCACCCTCCAGAATCTAAAATAAACAATTGTACTTAGATTGCTGTACCTAGGTTTTCGTCCCTAGGCTTTTTTTGTATAAGCGAGTTTGTATTGTGAGTCTGAGTTCAGTCCTCCCATAAAACTGTTCTGTACTTTTACAATCAATGGCAAACACGATGACGACTCTGCTGGGGACTAACTTCTCCACGGCTGAGGAGTTGGTGACGCAATTGGATGCAGCCAAACTTGGCTCCATGCAACAAAAGATGGTCGTCCGCTTCGACCAACAGGCGTTTTGAAGAGATGCTCTCCGAAGGAAGCGCTGGCCCGGTCCAGAAGCGCACCCGCGGCACGAAGGCTCGCAAAGAGTGGAGGCCAAGATCATTTGCTCCTTCCCAAGCCCTCGATGGAATATCCTCTGTTGCTCAAGACGGCGAGAAAGACTCTCCTGCGGCCCCACTTCAGACCGTAGACAACTCTGCTGTCCCCAAGTCCGGCAGAAGAAAACACTATGATGCTGGACTTGCAGGGGCAAAGAGGAACTCTATGAGATCTGAGCCGCATAAGGGTATTAGCCGCAGGAAGAAAGCTCATGCGGCTACATCCGCCAGCCGCATGAAGAAAACTCATGCGGCCACATCTGTCAGCCGCATAGCTTATGCGGCTACAGTTGCCAACCACATGGATGAAACTCATGCGGCTAAGAAAGTCAATCGCTTGCAAAAAACCTATGCGACCACAATTGCCAACCGCATGTGGCCAGCCTGCACGGTCGTGACTCCTAGCCGCATAAAAACAACTCATCCAACGGCTGAAGACAACCGCATGCAGACAGCCTGTACGGTACCCAAATCAATACACCATTTTAACAGTTTAACCCTTGATTTAAATCTCAGATTTTCACATAACAACTACCCCCTATCAAACAGTTAACAAAACTAAATTTAACAGTTCAAAATAACACCTATATAAACACATACCTATTTAAAACAGTCTTATAATTGAAATCTCAGATTTTACAGTGAACATTCTCAGTTTTTGAAATACACACACCAAACAATCCCCAAATCAAATCCAGTTAACAGTCCATCATTTAAACCCAGAAATAAACTCATTCTAATACCTCATACTCATATTTTTACATTCACATATCAACTCAAAAACCAAATAAGAAACAGTCCAACAGTCCTATAGGAATTTCTCAGTTTTTGAGCCTCAAACCACAACCAATTCGATCCAAAATCGACACACTAATAGAATACACATAGGAGAACATGTTAGGCATTTAATATCATGTAATTAACTGTGTTAAATGGGTTTAATATGATGACAAATCTCATTTTTGTAAACTGGAAAAAATTCAGGAATGGACTGATACCCTGGTTTCAGCATAACATGGGAAATGAGGAATTAATAATCAAAATCAATTTAAAATAAATAAACAGTGGTTGGTAACATATAATCATAAAGTGTACATGCTACACAAGTGGTTTGTGTCCACAAAAGTGGACACAAACGTGTCCAACAAATTTAAAATATAAAACAGTAAAACTGTGCAACACAGAAAAACAATCATCGTGCACGTGTTCTCGACTCTCGTGTGCACGACACGACATGACACAACCCACGTAGTTGTGTCCCAGTGTCGACCTAGACTAGGGCTAAGGATAGGACACCCTGAATCGTGTCCAAGTCGCGTGTGCACGACACGACACGCACGTATCAGTGCACGTTTTCAACAGAAAACTGCAGAGCGCAAAACCCGTGCATGTGTTCGTGCGTGTCCGACACGACACGTAGGGCCCTAAAACTTAGGGAGCCCCGTGTCAGTGTCGGCCCCCATCCGTGTGTCAAATCCTACGTATCGAGGTGGCGTGTCCGTGTCGTTGTGACCCCCGAAGTGTAGGGCACGCACTGTGCCCGCGCGCGCGTGTGCACGACCGTGTGTACACGTGCCCGACACGACACGACATGACACCAAGAACACGAAGGGACACCAGAAACCTATAAGCGAGGTCAAAAACAAATTTCCTATTCAAACAAATACTCAAAATTCACACGAAATGCCCATTGGGGCATTTCATCAAACACCCTAAACTACACACTGATACGTGTCCAGTTTGGACACGAAAGGACACAAAATTTTGGTGATTCCTATTCCTATAGTTAGGCTAGGTATAGGGCTCCCTAATGGTACAAAAATAACAGAGTTCTATGGTGTGGAATTGAATATACCTATGAGTATCAAAAAGCTCCAAAAAGCTCCACAAAGAGTGCTCCTTTTGATGGCCAAATTCCTCCAATGAGCTCTCAAGCTAAGAACACTTGGTACCAACAGAAAGTAGAGGAAATTTAGGACTCAATGCAATTTGTTTGGGTTAAAAAAGAATAAAAATGAATTTACTAGGATTTATTGGAGATGGGAAATACCTTCTTTCTAAAACTTGGCAAGAACCTTCTAATGGAGGCTAGCCCTAACATTGAGGGACATTAAATAGGAAGAAAAAGGGTTAATAGTGGCTGCCATGGGCTGATTAGGGTTAGGGTTGGTTCATGGTGTGGGCCTATGGGCTATTAAACCTAAGCCATTAATCATGACTTATGAAGTCATAAGCCATATTAGTCAAATCAACTCCAAATCTCTCCAAACAAGTTCTAATGACTTAACCCTCACTAAATTAGGTCAAACCAAGTTTACTTAACCTAACCAAGTGGTTTTAACCTAGGTTAGTCACTAGGTTAGTCTCCTAGTCAACACTAGTCAACACTAGTCAACCCTCATTCAAACAATTCCAAAATAAATTCTAAAAATTCCCATAAATTCAAATAAATTATAATAAATCCAAATAACCCTAAAATATCAAAACTACCTGTAGAAGCATGAAAAATATCAGAATGATGATCTATGCGGCTCGAAACAGGAGAACCCCATGCGGCTCATACAGGAGCAGTCCCATGCGGTTCAGAGAGACTCTTAGTCTCATGCGGCTCGGGGCAGGAGAGTCCATATGGCTTACATAGGGACAGTCCTATACGGTTCAAAGAGCCCCCTAGCCGCATGCGGTTCAGAAGTACATGCGGCTCACATATGACCAACAGAGATATGCGGCTCGATCAACACCACGTGTCCCCATGGGACCCCTTCACACAGCTGGCCATCGAGTAATGGCCCTATTCAATGCTCTGCCATGATTTGACAGCTGACGGCTCTGATATTAAGTGTCATAATGGTCCTGTCATAATGACAGACTCTTTGGGAATAGGAGAAAATCTCTGACACGATCCGAGATTGACACGTGGCTACTCCCATGCGGCTCCAGTGAAGAACAGCTTCATACGGCTGGTGAGAATCACCTTCTTGCGGCTCACCAAGAAGCCATCCCATGCGGCTCGCAAGTATTATACCTATGCGGCTCACCGAGAAACTATCCCATGCGGCTCGCAAGTACTATACCTATGCAGCTCACTGAGACGCTGTCTCATGCGGTTCATGGATATCATACGGTTCTAACAGGGTCCACCATTAAGACATGTGGTAGAGATTCAATGGCCCCCACGACTTGACAGCTGGTAGCAAGGATGATTATGGCATACAGATCAATCAGAGATTTACCAGATCCCAATGACCATATTTAACGTTATCCTCATAATTAATAAGATCAGGTCATATCATTCATGATCAAGCCAATGGGACACGTGGTGAGAAATCCAAGCTTGACACAACCAATCATGAAGATTTAAAGCTATCAGCATTAATCATTCACAGGATTCAATACTATCCCCATTTATGGCCCAGATCCTTCACGCTCAAGATTAATGGTCCAGATTGATCATTTACCAGGCCGCCGCCACTTTGAGAATGGGTAATCATCCAAACCCTAATAATGCCCCCACTATTATAAATAGCAAGGTGCCATTCCCTTGTAACATATACACGATCAGAAGGAGATAGACAAAGAGAGCTTTCCCCTAATAATCAGAGAGAAAATACACAGAGAAAGAGAGAAGTCAAAAGAGCAACACGAGGAGAGCAAGAAGAGCATTTCTTCATCAACGCCAACCATCTCTTCACAGGAGCCAAGACTGCATACCGATCGTCCAAGGAGTAAGGCAGGGCTGCCGTCGCCTTCCCGAGCCTCTATCGTCATCCCCCAGAATCTAAAATAAACATATGTACTTAGATTGTTGTACCTAGGTTTTCGTCCCTAGGCTTTCTTTGTACAAGCGAGTTTGTATTGTGAGTCTGAGTTCAGTCCTCCCATAAAACTGTTCTGTACTTTTACAATCAATGGCAAACACGATGACGACTCTGCTGGGGACTAACTTCTCCACAGCTGAGGAGTTGGTGACGCAATCGGATACAGCCAAACTTGGCTCCATGCAACAAAAGATGGTCGTCCGCTTCGACCAACAGGCGTTTTGAAGAGATGCTCTCCGAAGGAAGCGCTGGCCCGGTCCAGAAGCGCACCCGCGGCACGAAGGCTCGCAAAGAGTGGAGGCCAAAATCATTTGCTTCTTCCCAAGCCCTCGATGGGATATCCTCTGTTGCTCAAGACGGCGAGAAAGACTCTCCTGCGGCCCCACTTCAGACCGTAGACAACTCTGCTGTCCCCAAGTCCGGCAGAAGAAAACACTATGATGCTGGACTTGCAGGGGCAAAGAGGAACTCTATGAGATCCGAGCCGCATAAGGGTATTAGCCGCAGGAAGTAAGCTCATGCGGCTACATCCGCCAGCCGCATGGAGAAAACTCATACGGCCACATCTGTCAGCCGCATAGCTTATGCGGCTACAGTTGCCAACCACATGGATGAAACTCATGCGGCTAAGAAAGTCAATCGCTTGCAGAAAACCTATGCGGCCACAATTGCCAACCGCATGCGGCCAGCCTGCACGGTCGTGACTCCTAGCCGCATAAAAACAACTCATCCAACGGCTGAAGACAACCGCATGCAGACAGCCTGTACGGTACCCAATTCTAGCCGCATAACGTCCGTTCTACGCTTCTCTCGATCAGTCTTCGACCGTCTCTCATGCGGTCCTGACCCTGATGGTTCTCTGGATGATAAGCCAGACCCTGTGGTATTCAACTTGGACTCCTCCTATTACGCACCCGCAAGTGCTAAAAGGAGGAAGTCTAGGGCAGCGCGGGCTCACCAAGCCCAGTCAGCTGTCCCAACCTCTAACTATCGGGGCGTCCCGTTGATTATCACACGGGCCTCTGATGGAAAGTTGTATAGAACCGCTCAAGTCCAGCCTCCGGCGGCAAAAGGACAAAGTGGTTCCTCTGACCTGCATGAAGCGATCCTCCACAAGCGCAAGGAAAGAGAAGGAGCCTCGGCGTGCAAAAAGTCCTCGCTTGGACATCACTGCACCCAAATCATCGACAACTGCTGTTGCAACAACGCGGCAGCAATGGAAGACCGGCCGTCCGTCTTCCAAAGACTACAGCATCCGAGCTCAGAGGACGAGGCGCCTCCTGTTGTCTCCTACAATTCCACTCAGAAAGTCATCGTCGAGGGGAGAGGGAAGAAGGCAAGCATTTTCACCCCGAAGACCTCAACCACTGCAGCTAAGAAACTGTCGTCTAAACGGTTGTCCTCCACCGGAGTATTCCAACACACCCGTTCAAAGACGAAATCTGCTGCAGTGAGAAATTCATCATCCACATCGCTGGGGGTCATGGGAACTGGGGGTAGCACTCCTCCGAACATACACAACAATCCGATGTTTCAAGGAGCCGAGCCCGGGGAAACAACTCTCCCATCAGGTACAACAGACGCTGATGTCCCCGAGGACATCCATGGCTCTCAAGATGAAGCAAGCTCCGAGGCTGGGGATACCGTTCCCTCCGAGTCCGAGCCCGAAGAGAACATTCCCACCTACCCCGATGACTTCTCGGTGCATGGGTACGACTCGGAGGGCACATCCTCCACCGTTCCTTCCATCACTCCTCATGTAAGGACGGTGTTCATGACAGACAACAACCAAGGTGGTTCCAACGATCGCCAACGCATCGACACTTTGGAGGCTATACTGCAGGCCTTGGTCAAGTCTGTAGATGAAATCAAAGCCGCTCTTCCAACTCTGCAAGGAGGAACGCCTGGCCAAACGAGCACTGGTCCGCGGTCAATGCGGACTCGAACTCAGCAGCACCAAACCCGGACAATAATCCTCCCGAAATAACAGCCCCTACCGCGACAGATGAGGCCCGAGAAATAAGAAGAGAGGTCCAGGAGCTTCGAGCCATGTTCCATGCCCGAGAAAACGCTCAAGACCTCAGAATACGGCAACCATACCGTGCCGAATGGAGGAATGTGCCATTCCAACCAAAATATAAGCCGTTCAATATCAACCCATACGATGGCAAGACCTCAGCAAGTCAGTACATCACTTACTTCGAGGTCACCACCGACCATCTGCCCCATGATGATGCTATCCTCACGCGATTATTCATTGGGGCATTGGAAGGGGTCGCCTTCGACTGGTATCACAATCTGCCGGACAACTGCATCCACTCCTTCGCCGGCTTCAAGCGCCTGTTCTTGGAGAGATTCTACGAAGTAGGGCAGGACGTCACCATGTCCACCCTCATGGACGTCGTCCAAGGGGAGAAGGAGTTGACAAGGAACTATATTGAGCGGTTCTGCCAAACCGCCATGAAGCTGCCCTCCGGAAATCCAGATTCCTCTTTGATTGAAATTTGTCAAAAGAGACTGCTTCCAATGATCAGTCTCTGGATGGGCGAAAGTCAATTCAAAGATTGGAAGACGTTCATCATCAGCGCCACAAGCGCCGAAGAACGACTGAAGAAGGCTCGCCAACTGGGATTGCATTTCTCGGAAGGAGAAAATAAGGGCAAGCGTCCCAACAACGATAATGGGGGTAGCCCCTCCAATAATCGGGACAGCAAGGGAAAGCAGGCTATGGTGGCCGATACAGCACAAAAACCTAAGCCGAAGCCCGTAGACAAACAATGGCCGCAAATCACTTACTCCTTCGAAGACAGTCACGTCAAGCCCATCTTGGACATGCTCATACAAGGGGACAGAATTCAGCTTCCACCACCAAGACGGGAACCACGGCCGGCAGAGATGGAGTATCCAAAGTACTGCCATTATCATCGCTATGTTCATCATGCTACACACGATTGCTACCAGCTGAAACTGTACATCCAGGACCTCATCGATTCGAACGCTCTGGCCATCGATTTCGAAAAGGTAACCGTGGCGGCCAATATGGTGTCCGTACAATTCGGCAGCTTCCCGCCGACGGAGACTCAAGACGGGGTGGTCCCCGTCCCTCTAGCGACAATGGAGATTACCAATCTTCCACCTTCCCGAGATCAGGCTGTCGGTCTAATGCCCCTCACCACATCACGAGGGGAGGTCATGTGGATCCATCCAGACTTGGTGTCAGAAGTGACTCGGCCCACACCCTCTTCCACCAACAAAAAGAAAAGTGGAAAAGTCAGGACCTGCCACACAATCTCGGCAGACAACGAGGAAGCTACAGCCGTCGTCACGCGGTCCGGAGCGCAATCCCAACCTGTGGTTGATAATCTAGCCGAAAATCATCAACCCACTACAACTGATGCTCCGGGACCGGCTCAGCCTTCGACGACCGACAAGCCTAGGCCGAGGGAGACTCGCTTCGACAAATCCTTCCGAAAAGAGACAGCCCAAGGGCTAGAGAGGCCCTACAACTTTGACATCTTAGCACAATTGGCTAACACACCGGCCAAGTTGTCACTGTACGAACTCCTAAGGCTCTCCAAGGACGTTCGTATTGCATTAAGCGAAGCACTACAAAATGCCGATGTCTATCTGGCTCAATCCAACCTCACCGGGGAGGACTCACCCGTGGATCTCCAAGACAGTGCCTGCACGGGAGCAATGCCCAACATCGTCTTCACTCTGTAGGACATGCTCATTAAAACCAACCTACACGATCGCCCGCTATACTACACGGGATACATCGGCGACGTGAAGGTGGATCGGATGCACATAGATCCTGGCTCTTCCATAAGCATCATCCCAAAGGGTCTGCTACATCATCTTCGTATCCCAATGCATCGCCTGACGCCTACAAGCACCGCCATCAGCGGTTTCAATTCGTGCAGGAGCTACCCTATTGGGAAGATTCGTCTGAAGTGTCAAATTGGTGACCTCCAATCCGAAGTCACCTGCTACGTCATAGATGCAGACACTTCTTATAACATCCTCTTGGGGCGCCCATGGATACACGATTACATGATCGTGCCTTCTACGCTACACCAGTGCTTCAAATATGTCGACAAATACGACCTCGTGAAGACGGAATTTGCTGACATCGATCCCTTCAAAGGGGTCGAATCTTACTACTCGGACTCCTGCCTATACGAAGTCGAAGAGGCACCTTGATGAAGGAAATGTACAAGCTAGTACCGAAATGGCCATAGGATCAGAAGAACCTCTGACAATCCACCTCCAAGCTCGCAAGCCAGGCAAGTCCGTGCCCCTTACTGCCACTTTGCGGAAGGACGCGATCAGCCTCTCGGTGCAGGAGGAGCAGATGATAATCCGGCTGCCAAGGCCAGGCCAAGTGCCGAGACCCACAACGGGGCCATTGACAATCAGACTGCCGAGAGTCGGTCAACCCCAAATGGAGAAGTTCAATCCCTCCGATAGGCCACTGACGATACGCCTTCCCAAGAAGGGTCGTCACCCCGATGCGAGGTCTGACACTTCTAGCGAACCGGCCACTCCTCGCCCCACATCAAGTGCCAAACTGGGGGTCGCTAGTCTGCCAACAACGCCACGCTCTATTCCATCAACTGAACCACTGACAATCAAGCTTCCCAGGACATCCTCTCAGTCTTCATTCACACAGGGGGTAGCCGAAGAGGAACCAGAGTTAGCCAAGTACGTGGCCGTCCACACTTATGTTCCCTCCGCAGATGATGTAATCCCCCTAGAAAAGATACCTTACTTCATCAATAAAGGGTTATCTTTGAACTACACCGAGCTCAATAAGCTATGTACAATGTATGCTATGGAACACGGTATAAGCACTCACCTACACACACAAGTGACAAATGTGTACACCGTGATCTAGCTTACTCCAGTAGAAGACGCTTACCAAATAATCGAGGGAGGAGATCATCCGATCATCTTCGGCCGGACGAACAACCCGCATCCCCTCACCATAGAGGAAGCCGACCTCGGGTCAGATGCCGGGAGACTGCCTCTGTATCTCTATAGCCCCCAATCCAAATATCTCATGCAGAAACAAGGGTATGATCTGGAGACGACGCCAGGTTTGAACTACGGCACTGGGCGACGATTACCTTTGAAGCCACCAGTCCCGGCGGGCAAACCACGAGACTACTATAGCAAAACTCGATGCGGGTTGGGGTATGTAACGCCTACTACAACCCCCGAGAGTTCAGATGAAGAATGCGACTGGCAGTCACATTCAACCGGGTCACCAACTTCGGACTCGGATACCAGCATCGGAGATGTGTTCAGACAAGTCATGACAGTCAATATGGCATTCGCCGACGCTTACGAAGAAGACGAAGACATCTCCGAAATCCTCGAGCTAGAGCCGTGGGCCCAGCAATTGGACGCACAATGGGAAAAGCGGTTCGAACTGAGAGAACCTCCTACTAAAGATGAGGTTATACAAGTTGACCTCGGCAGCGAATCTTCTCCAAAACCAATCTTCGTCAGTAAAAGCCTAGCAGACGAAGAACGGGAGTCGCTGCTAGAGCTTGTCAGAGAATACATTGATGTGTTCACCTGGAGCTATGAAGACATGCCAGGGTTAAATCCCGACATTGCTCTTCACAAACTCAAATTTCGGCCAGATGCAAAGCCAGTCAAACAACAACAACGACGCTTCCGCCCAGGCATCATGGATGCAATCGAAGCCGAAGTCAACAAACTGATAGCCAGCGGCTTTATTCGTGAGGAGCAACATCCAGACTGGGTCGCCAACATAGTACCCGTCCTCAAGAAGAATGGGAAGATTCGAATCTGCATCGACTTCCGCAATCTGAACGAGGCGTACCCCAAAGATGAATTCTTCCTTCCTATCACAGACATCATGATCGACAATACCTGCGGCTTTGAACGTATGTCATTCATGGATGGCTTCTCGGGGTACAACCAAATCAAAATGTCTCCTGATGATGAAAAGCATACATTATTTCGAACGCCAATTGGCACGTACTGCTACACAGTCATGCCTTTCGGTTTGAAGAATGTCGGCGCCACCTATCAAAGAGCCATGAGCATCATCTTCAGAGACCACTTACGCAAGACAGTGGAGTGCTACGTTGACGATATAGCCGTTAAGAGCTGCTACAAAGGAGACCATCTGCAGGATCTAAGGACGGCGACCTAATGCGAGCGCACAATTTGAAAATGAACCCTACGAAGTCCTTTCTGGGCGTATCCAGCGAGAAGTTCTTAGGCTTCATCATCACTGCAAAGGGTATCCATGTAGACCCTGAGAAGACAAAAGCATCATGGAGATGGGTCCCCCGAGAAATCTTTGCGAACTCAGAGGCCTCCAAGGGAGGCTAGCCTACATCAAAAGGTTCATTTCCAACCTCTCCGGGCGATGCCGACCGTTCACGCACCTCATGAAGAAAGGAGTCTCATTCGTATGGGACAAGGAATGTCAGCGTACTTTCGACAGCATCAAAGAATATTTGTCAAATCCTCCAATTTTGGAGGCCCCGGTTCCTGGAAAACCATTCATGCTCTATATACGAGCAATGGAACACTCCCTCGGGGCTCTGCTAGCACAGAACAACGACGCAGGCCATGAACAGGCCATATATTACCTCAGCCGAATGATGATTGGACCAGAGCACCGATACACCGCTGTGGAAAAGGAATGCCTCGCCCTGGTGTTCGCCATTCAGAAAACAAGGCACTATGTCACCGGACAAACGATACATGTGATCTCACGAGTCAACCCTCTCAGGGTCCTCATGACTAAACCAGGGGCACTCAGCTCTCGCCTCGCTACATGGGCAATACTGCTGTCCCCTTATCATATGATCTTCGTCCCCCAAAAAGCAGTCAAAGGTCAAGCCCTGGCAGACTTCTTAGCAGTCCACCCAGGCTCGGAGTCCTCCAGGATATATGAAGAGATCCCAGATGAGGTTGCCGACTCGCATGTAACCTCTCACGATAATATATGGCGAATGTTCTTCGACGGTGCTTCAAGGACCGGACCTAAAGGCAATATAGTAGTCAGAGTCGGGGTAGTGCCGATCTCCCCTTCCGGATTGGTGATTAACCGTACTTACTCTCTCACAGAGCCATGCTCTAACAATGTGGCCAAGTACAATGCCTTGGTCATTGGCCTTCAACTTGCAAGAGAGCTGGAGGTAGAATACCTTGAAGCATACGGCGATTCCCAACTAATCGTCAATCAGATCCGGGGCTCATACGAGGTCTGCCACGAAGACATGATCCCCTATCACCAAATAGCGATTGACATCATCTCATCGTTCGAGGGGTTCTTCATCGAACACGTTTCCAGACTCCGAAATATCGAAGCCGATGCCCTAGCTGGTCTTGCCGCTTCCCTTGCAGTTCCGAATTATGATCGCCAATCAGTGGATGTGATAGGCCACGAACTGGTCTGTCCCAAGAATAATGTTCAATTCGTGGCAAGTTATTCTGTCCAGACAATCGATGATGCCACAAATTGGAGACAACCATTCATCGACTTCGTCGTCTACGACATCCTGCCCGAGAACCCAAAGGAAGCCACTTCCATCAGACGGCGTTCTCTCACATTCTTCTACAATACAGAGACGAAAATGCTGTATCGCCGCTCCTACGACGGATTACTGCTTCGGTGTCTGTCAAACGCAGAAGCCAAAGAAGCCATCCGAGAAGCTCATGATGGTGTCTGCGGGGCCCACCAGCCCGATCCTAAATTGCAGGATCGTCTTCGACGAATGGGCTACTATTGGCCCACGATGGTTGTAGACGCGATAGATTATGCACGAAAGTGCAAAGCCTGCCAAATCCACGCGGACTTCATTCACCAACCGTCCGAGTTTCTACATCCGACAGTGGCGTCCTGGCCATTCGAAGCATGGGAATGGACATTATTGGTCCAATCACCCCACCTTCCTCCCGAGGACATCGCTTCATACTTGCGATCACTGATTACTTCTCCAAGTGGGCGGAAGCTGTCCCACTCGCAGAAGTCAAGACTTCAAACGTGATCAGTTTTCTTAAGCATCACGTTATCTACCGCTTTGGACTGTCCCGAAGGATCATCCATGATAATGGTCCACAGTTTGCAAGCCACGCTTTCTATCGGTTCTGCGATAAGCCACTACTAAAATTTATCGATTTAGCGACGGTCGAATCCGTCGCTAAGACGACGGTAATTACAATTAGCGACCGATTGCCGACGGATATTGGCCAAAAACATCCGTCGACAATCAGCTCGTCGCTAATAACCATCCGTCGCTAAGTTGTCGTCACATGACGGAATAGCGACGGATAGTCGACGTCACAATACGAAGACTTAGCGACACGTTCCCGACGGATTTCCATCCATTTCAACTATTAAGTACTTAACTGTGTAGGAAATAGCGACGTAACTTTCCGTCGGTAACCCGTCATAACGGCGTATCAAATTGTATCGTTGCGTCGCTAATCCGTCGATAACGTCGATATTAAGTGACGGATTAGCGACGGTCTGCTGACGAAAAAATCGTCGACCAGCTTCTGGAAATTCATGTCATTTCCAGCAACTTGGCGACGGATAAGTCGTCGCTATGCCGTCGCAACGTATCGACCGCATAGCGAAGGATTACCCGTCGACCTTGTTCTGGAAATTCTTGTTATTTCCAGAATACGGGCGACGAATATGTCGTCGCTATTCCGTCGAACAATAAATCAGCTCGTCGGATGGTCCGTCGACCATCCGTCGCTACCTGGGGGGAATGCCAAAAGTTCCCTCCGCCTTTTCATGAGAGAGGAAGGAGAGTACGCCGACGCCGACGACGACACCGACGCCGATCACCGAAACCGACACCGGCGAGAGAGAGAGAGAGAGAGAGAGAGAGAGAGAGAGGAGAGAGAGTGAATTTGGGGGGAATGCCAAAAGTTCCCCCTGCCTTTTTATTTAAGTCTGGAACGCTAATTTAGCGACGGAATGGCGACTACGAAATATCCGTCGCCCAATAGTCGCTATTATTGATTATCCGACTGAATATCCGTCGCTACGTAGTCGAAGATATGTCCCGCCAATTATATACACAATTCCCGCCAAATAAACGACTACGTGGCGACGACCGAATATCCGTCGCTATAACACCGACACACTAGCGACGGATGTGCGACCTTTCCTGCCCCTAAAATTAAAATAAAAAATGGCAAATGTTTGTGGTCGGTAATCAGTCGCTGAGCGGCCACGAACCCGTCGCTAATACCGACAGAATAATTTCGTCGCTAAGTTGCCGTTGCTAAATGAGCGTATTTTGGTAGTAAGCACCGTATTCAGAATGTCGCTTCGACACCATACAACCCGGCAGCAAACGGGTTGGCAGAGGCATTCAACAAAACAATCATCAAACTCCTCAAGAAATTTGTCTCCTCCAACAAACGCGACTGGAACGAGAAGCTCGGTAAATGCTTATGGGCTTATCGCACCACAGTTCGAACAGCCACCGGGAATACACCATTCTTCCTGGTGTACGGGAGTGAAGCAGTCCTCCCATTGGAGGCTCAGATCCCCTCATTACGCGTCGCCCTCACGCATCAATTGACGACAGACGAAAACCACCATCGTCGGCTACAGGAATTGGAGGCACTAGATGAAAAGTGCCTCTTGGCTCAGCAACGAATTGAGCTATACCAAGCACGCATCTCTGGAGCCTTCAACAAGAAGGTAAAAATCAGAACATTCCAGGTGGGCGATCTCGTCCTGGCAGTCCGGAGGCCGATGGTCATGACTCACAAGACCGTCGGCAAGTTCCAGCCAAAGTGGGAAGGCCCATTTATCATTGAGACAGTATTCTCCAACGGTGCTTACCGCCTCGCAAAATAAAATGGAGACTTGCTCATGTTGCCCGTCAACGGCAAGTTCCTGAAGAAATATTATGTCTAAACGACATTCTCTCCAAGATCTTCGAGTCATGTACCCGCTGGTACTGCTGAACTCACATCCACAACATTTCAGAGTATCGAGTTATGTACCCGCTGGTACCGCTGAACTCACATCCACAATATTTCAGATTATCGAGTCATGTACCCGCTGGTGCCGCTGCACTCACACTTTCTCAATATTCTAAATTACCGAGTCATGTACCCGCTGGTGCCTCTGAACTCACATTCCGGTCACTCTTTCAGATAGTAAGTCACGTATGATTATACCTCTGAACTTTCTTCCTGGAAGAGATCCTCCCTCATGATCCAATACCCGTGCTCCCAGTACACAAAAAGGATAATCGATCCACAAATTTCCGAAACGGCCACGTCCTCATTACCTCTGAGTCGTTTTCACTTCCACCAAAAACAAACCGCCCCCTCGCATAGAACTTCCACATTCTCCTACCTCTGAGTCGTTCTATGTACCCCCTCTTCATTGAGCCCACTCATGCCATGTCCTCATTACCTCTGTGTGGGAAGGCTCCGTCGAAGAAACTTCATGCTTGCCATGTCCATATTACCTCTGAGCAAGTATGTTGGTCCCCTTTCAACCTATTATCTGTACCCACAACCGGAGTACGACAAGGATAATAGGTCCACAAATGTCCTCTGTTGACCACAAATGTCCTCTGTTGACCACAAATGTCCTCTGTTGACCACAAATGTCCGCTGTTGACCACGAATATCTTTCGTGAAGTCTTTCCTGCCATGTTCTCATTACCTCTGAGCAGGAAGATTCCACGGTAAAACCCTCATGTTTGCCATGTTCTCATAACCTCTGAGCAAATATGTTGGTTCCCTTTCATCCCATTATCCGTATCCTGAACCAGGGTACGCCAAGGATAATAGGTCCACAAATATCCGTATCCCAGCTGCTCTACGACATTCTTTTTCCCAGTACCGACAGCACCCATGACCACTTTGCCATGGCTGTTCCGGATATTCTGACCAAACTTGTTATCCGTACCTAAAACCAAGGTATGCCTAGGGTAACAGGTCTACAAATAATCCCCCAGCAAGTCCAATTCCACAAACGCCACAAGTTCAAAATTCAAAGTGCTACATCATTTGGGATCACATCCCTTACAAAAAGAAAAGAAAAAAAAGAAGCAAAAGAAAAACAGAAAGCTGATCACTGCTCCGGGGCACATAACGCCCTGATACGGTCCGTCAGCAAGGCAACCGACCGCTCAAACCTCTGGGTAGCTCGACGCTCCGCCTCTTGGGTCAGCACCGCCTCGTCCTCTAGTTGAGCATGGGCTTGCCAGTTATCCTCGAATCTCTTAAAGGCCCGCTCCAGGTTAATAGAAGATCGGGAAACCTTCTCGACCTTCCGAACGATTGACTCATGTTCCGTCTGAGCAGCCTTCAGCTCTGACTCTAAGAAGGCCAACTCCTTCTGGAGTACGAGAATCCGCTCCTTTGTGTCAGCAATTCCATGAGAAGCAGACTTTTCCCTAGCACGACAAGCCTGACTCCGACGACCCAGCCAGTCATACGAAGCAGAAAACTTGTCAAGGTCTTCCTGTACAACGGGCCCGGCAGTATCTCGAGCGAGCTTGATCCTATCCCGAACAGCAATGAGGAAGCCCCGCTCCCGTTCAATCGCAGTAGGCAAACCCGCCGGCCGTATCGCCAGCAATTGGGTCACAAGCTGATCAGCCTCTGCCAACTTAGGCTCCAGGAGTGCAGCCAACCCCACCCCGCCAGGAAGGGACTTCAAAGTTGCAACCTGACCCCGAGCGCACCGGAGAGATAGAGAGAAAGGGGTCCCCCGTTCTACAGCAGCATCTACGCCCCTCTTTAAATGGCGATAAAAGCTGTCGACCACATCCTGCGTCACCTCGTCCAGAGCCTCCGAGGAAGCCGGTGTCAACGGGAGTGTGGCCGGCAACACTGAAGAAGACGCAACAGAATCTGCCGCTCCTGCCACAATAGAAACAAACTTCGTACGGAAGGACGCATGAACAGCGGCCAACTCCTCTTCAGCGGCCCGCAGAACTTGAATGCTCGACAGGGTCGAGAGGTCAATCTCCGGAGCCGTATGATCAGCAGAAGACGAGGTGGAAACCATCGCCAGCTCTATTCCCATCTGCTCGGGGTTGGCGGGAGGCCCCTCGACATGAGACGGCGAAGGAGAAGGAATGCTCCTTTCTCCCAGATCACGGCAGGCCGAGCCTTCCCCAAGAACATCCGCGGTGGGAAGTAAAGGGTCAGGACCTGTAGGGCCAAGGCAACCATGAATCGATTTGACGCGGAGGATATGTTGATAGAGCAAATAAGCCCCCTCACTATTCAATATTTGGCTTATCTTACCAGTGGAGGAGTGTGGAGGCTGAGGTTCGCCTACAGCCACCGCAGCCTCTTCACCAACAGTCTCCGAGTCAGGTATAGTAGACTCCTCCGCCCTTGCACCCTCGGGAGGGGATGCAACGAGATCGGCGTCACCTTGCTGAAGTTCAGCGATCTCGGAGACGGGCCCGAGGAAACCTTCGTCACCCCGGGCCGAGGCCTCAGCAACATGGGAGCTTCCAGCCGCCGCTGAGAGAGCCCCCACAGAAAGGACCGCGGCACATATGTCGCTAATCAAAGCAGCAAGGGCCGGATCAACGCCAGGGGCAGTAGACGGTTCAGGAGAGGCCGGTTCATCAGACGCCTATAAAGAAAAGTGATTAAGTCATATCTCCAAGAGAAAAGAAAACTACAACAAAGCGATGGCTCCGACTTGGTCTTACCTCTAGAACAGCGTCTGTACCTTCACCCCTCTCGGTAATAAGTAATCCACGAGACCTAACGGCAGCTCTCATCACGGAAAAGGTCGCTCTGCTGTCAGAAGACTCGCGTCTGACTCGTTTACGTGAGGGACCAGACACAGCTGAAGGCTGTTCTTCCCTCACTACTTCCTCTTGTGTAGGAAGCAACGGATCTTCCGCCAGTTCATCGGGTGTGGGAAGCGGTTGATCCGTTACTTCTTCACCCCCACCAGAAAGGGAGTCTTCGCTATCATGATCATTCTCCTCCTCAGCCGACTCGGAAGGTTCTGATTCAGGGAGGGGAGTCTGGAGCGCTAGTTGCTTTCTAGCCTTAGCCCCTTGGGCTTCTCCTCTAAGCCGGTACCCACGATGAAACTGGTACTCGGATCGAAATTAACAGGAGGCTTATTCGCCATAACATGATACAAAGCAGCCACGTACAAAATTTCCCTCGGTGCCTTAACATCGGGGACCGAGAAGCTGGCCCGAGTATGATAAGCGTCATAATAATTCCACGCCCTGACACCATCAAGAACGCTACCTTCAAAGCCCAAACAAGGGTTGGGACAATCAAGGAATAACTGGCTATAACCAAATTGACGGGAAAACCTACTAGGTAGGTAAGGCTCCAAGTACACATTATCGCGGTTGCGATAAACCAGATGCGCGAGGCGGATGTTGCGCAACCAGGTGAGCATATTCAGAGACAGAAAGTGAGAAGGTCCGGTACAATCAAGGTATACCTTCCTCACTTCCTCATCAAAAAAATGAGGAACAGACACAAAAAAGTCACACCCATCCACCCTCGCCAGCGCCCTCCGACAAGCTGGCATAGCGTTGTATTCCCAAGACCGGCGATGGCATTTGAAAAGGAAAGCGTCTTTATCTGTAGCATCTTCCGCTATTCCAGGTCCCATCAAAGACTTGTAGTGCATCGCCATCCACCCCATCAAATAGTGGAAAGGCAGTTCTACGCGCTCAAAATCTCGCGTCTTCTTACGCGCAATAACCTTGGACGAGAATGTTCGAAGACCATAGTGTATGCTACACACCATAGCAGGAAGAAGGGCCAGTCTAACTCCAAATACCAGTTTAACGGCTGGGAGAATGAAGTGGCGACCGATCCTCTCGATAGAACCTGCTCCCCCCGAGACTACGCAGTTCCGTAGCCATATCATTAAAAATCCAGCCAGAAGCGCCTTCTCTGACATCGGCCTGGTGCCATAGTAAAAATAGCTGAGAGAGTCAGATTGACTCCCGAATATGTCACTCTTGGACCGCGACTTCTTGACGCCTGACATTAGGTCCTTTATCTCTCCCTGGGTTCGAGGGGTTCGAGGAGTAACCCCGCCAGAAGGATCAACTTTAAAAAGATAATTGACCCAGGATGTAGTGTGGGGAGCGGTCCCTTCTGAGCTATCCTCCTTTTTTATAGCCATCTGGTGACAAGCACTATGATGGCACAGCAAATCCTGATACACCGCAACAAAACCTGGGAATCGCCGGTTCAATTCCTCGAACTTCTCATTCGACGGGGTATACACCTCAAAAGGCTCGTTCCCCCACGAAAGTTTGGCGACAGTATACATCTCATGGAGAGCAAGCCCCAACTCTCCTTCGGGCGCAAAGAACGTACCCGTTCGCCGATTATACATCTCCAAGAGCGCCGCGAACAATGGTTTATTGATAGGAAGCCCGTGACAAGTGCCCCGAATGGCATGATAAAGTCCCACCTCCCGCAAGAATGTTCCATAGGTCTGCAGAACCCAAGTGGTCAACTGGGCCCACGAAGAGGTAGGGTTTATCCAGTTCAGCAATGCCAGTCTGCCAACGGGATAAGATTTCTTGCGAGCGAGCCGATTCAAGAAGGTATCAGCTTGAGTGAGTGTGAAGTTGGGACCGTATACATTCATGAAAGAGCCCGGGGCTAGACCCATCATGTACCGGAGGACGGAATCCTTACCCGCGTACGCTGACCGCATGTTCGAGTTATAATGGATGTTGCCCATCAACATCCCTGATTGGGTAGGAGTTAAGTTACACACCATCTTCCTGTCCAGCAATACCATATTGAACCACGACAGAGGATAATGACGTTCCATGAGAGGAATATGGATCGCCACCCCATCCAAAGAAAAATCCCAGTTCTCGGAAATCTCTAATACTCGGGGATTCTTTATGATTAAAGCATCTCCAAAGAGGAATAAAGGCTTCAGGTATAATCCATCCAGCTTCCCAGCATTCATCATGGAACGGTGGTAATGGAGGGTCTGATTCTCGATGGCGTTCAACCTCTCCGAAGGCTCATCAACAGGGATTTGATTCAACATATGCTTAATTAAGTCGTCAAGACGCACGCCCAAGGCGAACTGATTTGAGCCCACTATAAGTTCTCCCGCAGGATTTACTGGCAGATTCACTGAAGAAAAACAAAAGAGACAAGTCAAAAAGATAGCCGAAACGCAAATTACTTGATGCTTATGCGGCTTAAGCATTGCCTCATGTGGCTCAGTTTGAAAGAGCACATGCGGTTCAGTTCGAATAAGCTTATGCGGTTTGGCTCGAAATGGGCTTATGCAGCTCAGTGTGGATGAGCTTATGCGGTTCGGTTCGAAAGGAGCATATGCGGATACGGTCCAAACTCGAATAAGCTTATATAGTTCGGCTTATGCGGTCCAGTGCGGATGAGCTTATGCGGTCTAGTTCAAATGATCTTATACGGTTCAGTTCGAAATAAGCTTATGCGGCTCAGTTTGAAAGAGCTCATGCGGTCTAAGTCCAGATAAGCTTATGCGGCCCTGATGATGAAGTAGTTATGCGGCTGCAAACAACAACTTTCATGCGGCTCAGGCCTGGGTCATATCCCATGCGGCCCGAACATGAGTCGGACACGCAGCATACTTGGAAATATAGGCTCACGCATAAGATATACGGCGTAGCCATGACAGTTCATGATTGATGGTCCTACCAGCAATAGGCGGGTGAACGTCGGGGTGAAAAATAGGCACGTCAGCCGTCGGAAGAGCCGCCACGTTCGCCGCCGCAGTCGATGAAAATGCGCCCTTCTTGCCCTTCGCTGTCGCAGAAGATGACGCGGCCTTCTTGCCCGTAGCAGCGGCAGTCTTCTTGGAAGCCATTGTCGATCGTTGATGGGAGAAAACGAACAGGAAGCCGACAACAAGGAGTTCGAGCAAAAGAGATAAGGTAAAGAAACCCTCAAAGAATAAAATTACTCCTATTTATAGGCGAAGGAGGCTTAAAAAAAATCAAACAAACGCCTCGATCCACGTGCCACCTAAAAGAATAAAGGAAAAATACTTCGGTCAAAACAAAACTGACCCTTGGGATCCTCCCCCAAGAGGCAGCGAATCAAGGGCATTTAATGCAGAAGATTTGCACACGTGGTTGGGACACGTGGCAAAAGTCTATACGGCCTAACAGCTCATGCGGCCAGATAAAATCCATGCGGCTGAATCATCTATGCGGTCAACAAAGGCCATGCTTCTTATTCAAAGTATTTCAATTTTGTAAATTGAAAACTTTGAAGGGGGTCTTGTAGAAGCATAGAAAATATCAGAATGATGATCTATGCAGCTCGGAACAGGAGAACCCCATGCGGCTCATACAGGAGCAGTCCCATGCGGTTCAGAGAGACTCTTAGTCTCATGCGGCTCGGGGTAGGAGAGTCCATGCAGCTTATATAGGGACAGTCCTATGCGGTTCAAAGAGCCCCCTAGCCGCATACGGTTCAGAAGTACATGCGGCTCACATACGACCAACAGAGATATACGGCTCGATCAACACCACGTGTCCCTATGGGACTCCTTCACACAGCTGGCCATCGAGTAATGGCCCTATTCAATGCTCTGCCATGATTTGACAGCTGACGGCTCTGACATGAAGTGTCATAATGGTCCTGTCATAATGACAGACTCTTTAGAAATAGGAGAAAATCTCTGACACGATCCGAGATTGACACGTGGCTACTCCCATGCGGCTCCAGTGAAGAACAGCTTCATGCGGCTGGTGAGAATCACCTTCCTGCGGCTCACCAAGAAGCCATCCCATGCGGCTCGCAAGTATTATACCTATGCGGCTCACCGAGAAACTATCCCATGCGGCTCGTAAGTACTATACCTATGCGGCTCACTGAGACACTGTCTCATGCGGTTTATGGATATCATGCGGTTCTGACAGGGTCCACTATTAAGACACGTGGCAGAGATTCAATGGCCCCTACGACTTGACAGCTGGTAGCAAGGATGATTATGGGATGCAGATCAATCAGAGATTTACCAGATCCCAATGACCATATTTAACATTATCCTTATAATTAATGAGATCAGGTCATATCATTCATGATCAAGCCAATGGAACACGTGGTGAGAAATCCAAGCTTGACACAACCAATCATGAAGATTTAAAGCAATCAGCATTAATCATTCACAGGATTCAATACTATCCCCATTTATGGCCCAGATCCTTCATGCTCAAGATTAATGGTCCAGATTGATCATTTACCCGGCCGCCGCCACTTTGAGAATGGGTAATCATCCAAACCCTAATGATGCCCCCACTATTATAAATAGCAAGGTGCCATTCCCTTGTAACATATACACGATCAGAAGGAGATAGACAAAGAGAGCTTTCCCCTAATAATCAGAGAGAAAATACACAGAGAAAGAAAGAAGTCAGAAGAGCAACACGAGGAGAGCAAGAAGAGCATTTCTTCATCAATGCCAACCATCTCTTCACAGGAGCCAAGGCTGCATACCGATCGTCCAAGGAGTAAGGCAGGGCTGCCGTCGCCTTCCCGAGCCTCTATCGTCACCCCCCAGAATCTAAAATAAACAATTGTACTTAGATTGCTGTACCTAGGTTTTCGCCCCTACGCTTTCTTTGTACAAGTGAGTTTGTATTGTGAGTCTAAGTTCAGTCCTCCCATAAAACTGTTCTGTACTTTTACAATCAATGGCAAACACTACCCTAATCACATGGCTAGGCTCTAGGGTAGGCAGTCTCTACTATTCACTAGCACAACACCAAAATCACAAGTCATGAATTTAAATAGTTTAAAATTAATTAAAAAATCACTAAAAATTCTAATATGAAATAAATATCATTAAATAATAATTATAATTACAAAATTTCAAAATTACCCTCTTTTGGAAAACTGGATGTTACAATCCTACCCACCTTATAAAAATTTTGTCCTCGAAATTAAGATGGTAGCAGGCCTTCTAGGTCAAACACCCCACAAACAAAGTCTCAAACATACCGTCAGATAATTATATGCGTCTGTCCAAAATCATGATACTCAGAATCTTCGTCGTGCTAGAGAACAAGGCTACGATAATCACAGAGTCCTCGACTAAGGCACATACCTCTAGAATCATGTTATTTAAAATTTTTGCATTGCCGCATGCTTGGCAGCAAAAACCTTAAATTCCTATACCCGAGAAATATGTCCTAATCTGACTATATGTCCTCACTATGCCAGCTAAACACGACTATCAAAGATTCTAGATTCCATAACTGGGTGACCTAGCCCATATGATTTATCTCAGAAGAAATCAAACATAACACAAAAACAACAGGACAAAATTGATAATCAATAAGGAACAGAAGGAATCGAAATTTCAAGGCAGTTATAAGAGGCAATTGCAGAATTCGAGTCAAAAGAACGGAACCTGCAACTAGATCTCCAACAGCCTGAGCATCCTCGACTGTTCTGGCGAAAGCTCGCCATTGCTGGCCTCCCCTGGCCTGCTGTTGATGCTGCATGTACCTCCGCTGCTGAGTTGGTAAGGGTAAACCCGTCTGCTGGTCTACCGGAGCCCTAGCTCCTGCTCCCTGAACTGTCTGTCCCGATAACTCGGGACACTCTCTCAGACGATGATCGGATCCCCTGCAAAGCAAACATCTGTCCAGCCTCTTCCGGCATTCGCCCCAACCATGCCCTGGTCTCTTACAGAAGGGGTAAATAATAACTAGCTGCTGTTCCGGGGCTTGCTGCTGCCTCTGTGGCTGCTGTGTCTGCTGAAAGGGTACACGGTCCTGAAACTGCCGCTGCTGAAGGTAGACCCTCGACTGCTGATACTGCTGCTGGAACTGCTGCTGAATCTACAAATGGGGCACCTGCTGCTGAATCTGTAGGTGGGGCCTCTTAGCCGGTCCCGCACTGCCACTAGCTCCTTGAGTATCTCGCATCCTCTTCTCCTTCAGCCCAAGATCGTCCTCCGCTGTCATGGCTCCTACCAGAATCTGCTCGAAAGTGGCATCGCGGTCACTCTTGGTATATGACTTGATCTCTCCGATCAAACCCCTGCAGAACCTCTTCGCCTTCCCGACCTCGGTAAGATCCTCGATAAATCTGCTCAAATGGCCGAACTCTCCAGCGTACTCCTCAACGGTCTGGTTCCCCTGAGCGAAACTCTCGAACTGCGTCTCCAAAGCACGGAGTGCGGTATCGGTGTAACGTCCCAGTCCCAAAATACGTAGGACTAGGAACGTAGACATGCCAGCTGTATTCTTACTAAGTATACTCCAATATATGGAAGCCTCGTATAAATACATAAGCTGTAAAATGCAGTAAAACCACAACTAATCTCATCCACAAGAATAAAAGATATTATATAATCACTATGAATTTGTCTTGATACAATATGTTGGGCGGAGACAAATCCACTACCAACAAAATAAGGAAAATAAAATACATGGGAAATGAAAATGAGCGGCGAGCGAAGCGAAGACGATCCAAATGCAATCATCCTCGAAGAAGTAGCAAAGACCATGGCTAGAGCTAAAACACCTGCGAAAAATAATAGCACACACCTGGCAAGACAACCAGGTCCTCAGAGGGACGTAACAAGACACATAATAGCATGCCATATAAACTGAATAAATATTGCTCAATAAATAAGTCAATCGAATTTATAACATAGTCCAATACGCACCTACTGAACGAGCGTACCATCCCCCCAACCAAACAAGGACAGGAGATGGTAAACTAATTCACGGCGACGTATCTTCCCATGCTAAGAATCCGATATGGTATCCGGACCCCAACAAGGTTCAATACCTTCTCATCGAAGTAGTAAGTCACACCTACAACCAAACAAGGACAAGATGTGACGAACTAATTCGCGACAAGTTATTGTTCCAAGCCACGGTCAGATACAAGTACCCAAACCAAAAGTACTCGTACCTAACGGATAGGGTAGCCTACCATTCTAAGTGAAATATTGTTAAGAACAATCCTTTCTACGCATGGGCCCTGGCTAAATAGGATCGGCGTAGTCCCCCTTGGGCACCAGAGGCCCCAGCAGGAAGAGCATGACGTTCCGCAGAATCGTCAGTGGCCGTCAGTAATCTTGGGTCATCAACCCCGTATCTCCAGCGGAGAGTCCGGGTCACAAGGAAAGTGCATCGAAGCCCATACGCTAAGGAATTGTCCTCCCCACCCAATGCCTACTGTGTTGTATCCACAACACAACCACTATAACCGCTAAGTCAAACTAGCATGCAACCTCTATTAGCGGTTATTCCTATCGCACGGCTTGTACGTACTGGTGGCCAGCCAATCACGCACTTCTGTGTTCTACATGCGACACACAACTTCGTGTTTACAACGTGTCAAGGCCAATGAATGCAACACACAAGGTGGTCCCTTAAATCTAGGTTTAATTTGTAAGAAAATAATACACAGCAGAAAATAAAATGAACGGTAAGTTCTAACAGTTATGCTATATATCACAGTTTATTTTGCATAAAGAAAATAATAGACATGCATGAAATATGAGCTAAAATAATTAAACAGCTAATGGCAAGGTGTCTTGCCTGGTAGAGCGCCTGGTGTGCTGCGATAATCAATGTGGCACGATATGCAACTTCGGTGCAACAACTATGCAAGGAGACCACGGATGGTGATACGGTCGGTTCCATTGGGTCCAGGACGGTCAAATTGGTTAGGGTCAATAGGTAAAAGTGAAGAATTGGCAAAGGAATAGGAAGATGGGAATTGGTCATGGATATGAGATTGATCGATAGAATTTGGATAAATTATATATATACATATATATATTAGGAAAGTATTTCTAATATGAGAAGTTATATTTACTAGTAAAATAATATTTGAAAATAAAGAAATAACTCGGGTTAGACTAGAAGCCAAAGTCTGTATAAATACACTTACAGATAATAACTGTACTTCACAAATTATTTTAAATAAACCTTTGAAAACGCTAATAACTTATTTAGATCGAAAGTATATAATAATGCAAAAATAAATTTATTTCGAAATAGGCGTGGACTACACACATTATTATAAATCAAAAATATTTAAATAACATTTTGGGAGTCTACAATTTGTTTGGCTAAAAATCTTACTTTTATCAAATAAAATAGTTTGGTCAAAACTCCTTGAAAATTTGCTAGAACGATTATAAAATATTTTATGTGATTATAAATAAACTATTACCAATACCTAATTTATCTAGCATTTCAATGGTATCAAGATAACAACAATGATAATACTATTACTACTACCTTTAATAATAATAATAAAAATAATCATAACATTAGTAATAATAAAAATTTTATGAAAACAAAACAGGACAAAAACCAAAACTAAAACAGCACCTCCTAACCAAAATAAATCAATGTATATGGTAAAACAAAAGCTTTTAGAAATAATAAGAATAAATATAATAATTTAATTGTAATAATAACAGTACTGATTATAATAATAATAATAATAATAATAATAATAATAATAAAACTGGAAAAAAATTAGCGGAACAGTACTGAGTACTGTTCCACGAAATAAAACAAAAAAAGGAACATAGGGAGAAGGGAATAAAGGAGAGAGAGAGGGAGCTAAGAAAGCGGGGGAGAGTTGGAGATGGACGGGGGCGAGAGAGGGGTTCGGGCGGCGGCGATAGGCAGCGCCAGCGGAGGGGGCTCGAGAAAGAGGCGACGCTGGGTGTTGGTGGGGCAGAGGCCGGAGCGCGGACGAGCGGCACGCTGGGCGAGGCGGCCGGCGGCTCCAGTTAGGGCGGAGGAGAGACGGAATCGGTGGTGAGGGGTAAGTCGGAGGGCCGGCGGGAGTTCAGACGACCGGTCGCGGCTGGCCGGGCGGAATCAGAGGGGTCGAGGCGGAGGACGGACGCTCCGGCGGAGGAGGGAAGAAGACGGGGGTGCGGGAGGCTGGTGGCGAGCGGCGGAGTGGTTTCCGGCGGGCGGCGGAACGTGGGGTTCCACAGGCGGTCCGGCTGGAGGGCGGCAGATCTGTACGGGAGGAGGGTAGCGGAGGATCTAGGGTTCGTGGCGCGTCTCCGGCGGCGAGGGGCGGTTCAGCCGGCATCGATGGGGTAAGTTTTAGGTTAGGGTTTAATTTCCTTCTTCTTTTTCTTTGGATGGTGGCGACGGGCGTGGGCTGCCGCGGCAGTGGCCGCGGTGGCGGTTGGGTCGGTTTTTCGTGGTGGAGGCGGGTGGTTTTGGTTGCACTCGGCCAAGTTGGCTGGAGCGACGGTGGCGGGGATGGTGACAGCGATGATGATGGTGTTGGTGACAGCGGCCCCGGCCACGACGATGGTGGCGGTGGTGATTTCTGGCGGTGGGCGGTCGATAGAGGTGGATGGTGACGACGACGGGATGGTGGTCTGTGGTGTTGGCTAAGGCTGGACACGGCGTGGGTGATGGTGGTCTGTGGTGTTGGCTAAGGCTGGATACGGGTGATTGCCGTACCGATGGGAATGGTGGAGGTCGTGGGTCGGCCGGGGATTTGTGGTAGGGTGGTGGACGGGTTAGAGGGATAGGAATAGGATTAGAATTTATTGATGTCGGGATGTGTCCGACACGGGAAAGAAATAAATAATGTATATGTAATGGATGGAATAAGAAATTGGGACGATGGAACACGGACACGGGGCACGCACCATTGGGTTGAGGAAAATATTTTTGTGGAGGAATTTGTGGATGATCAAAATATTGGAGGTGTACCTGCCTATATTTATAGGATGTGGGAATTCCCAATTAGATAATGGTTAGGAATAGTTTAAACCCAATTTGGATATTTCCAAATTTAATTTAAAAGCAATCAAGTCAATATCCAAATCCAAATCTCATTTAAATCAAATTAAATCCCTTAGTTTAAAATCAAATCAATTATAGATATTAGTTTAATCTATTTAAATAATTCCAAACATTTAAATCAAGATTTAATTGGCCAAAATAACTTCCAAAAATATTTTTCAAAATACCTATAATAATAATTTCGAAAATAATAAATATTTTTAAATATCGTTTTGAACAATAAAATATTACTATTAATAAATTTCAAAAATTATACTTTTATTTAAAATAGGCCAATAAATAAATAACGAAATATTGGTATGCAATAATTAGGCTTTTCTAGTATACAAAATATTATTTATTATTAATAACTTTTTAGAAACAAAAAGGCTTTTTATAGCAAGAATAATAATTTATATAATTTTTGAAAGTGTATATTAAAATAGAAAAGAAAATATTTTTATAAAATATGTACGCTCGCACATATTCGTACTCGTCGAGCAAACGAAAATTTTGCATACGACGTACAATACGACTACGTGACATACAATACCAAAAATTTTAAATCCTTGTAAATTAATAAATAAAAAAAATATAGTAGAAATTTAGGGGTTTTACATCCTACCCAACTTAAAAGAATTTCGTCCTCGAAATTAAGGATTTGGATGGGGGTGAAAGGCACAAGGGGGTATCGATAAGGAAGCATAGTCAAATCAAGATACGGAACGACGTTTAATGAAAACTTGCATTAGCGTCGTGATTTCAATAAGGCAAAAATAGTCATGGATTAACGCGAGAATGAGATGTTTAAGATTACGCGCAATAAAGAATAGTATAGGTTCAAATAAAATAAATTAGAGGCCTTAAAGTTATGGTCTCTTGAGGGCACGATTTTAGAGAACGATTTAGATTTCACTTCTATATTAAATGAATTGGAAGGTCATGATAGGGCCGAGAAAGGACGAGTAGCAACATAGAGTGATAATGGTCATTATCGATAGAAGGCTAGAGGAGATACCAGTATAACGCGTTCGTCCTTCTAGAGTAGGTGAAGGCGAAAGTATTTAAGGGGTTCAAAGGCGATCTTATCGAATACGAGTACGTGATTCAAAGACGACCGAAAAGAATTTCAAAGGAATTGTCAAGGCAGTCGTGGATGGGACTCTAGAGGACAAGCTTAACTATGTCCCCATCCATGTAGAATAATAGGCAAAAGCGAACCAAAGTGCACTTGGTTGATCAGACCATTATGCACCGGTTCTGATTAGACAACATGTTAATGGGATATCTTCCAATAACATATGTCGTGAACAAGCTCGATAAAAGATAAGCTTGCAAAAACTAGGCTACATTAGCATCATTTGTCTAGATAGTAAAAATATAGGCACGATGGTAGATAAATAAAATCAAATATGAATAGTCTAAGAGTCGTAAGGATCTAAGTCTTTTATTCCTATGCAATCATTCTATGGTTTATTGACCAAGGCTTGGTTGACTAGATGGGTTAAGGTTTTCTAAATTCTAGAATCTAAGTAGGCTTGCTAAGATAGGTCGCAGGGACAAAGGGGTTGCTAGGTCATAAGGTATTCTACCCAACTTAAAGAATTAAACTAATGGTGTTTTGGGACAACTAACTAGTAGGGTCAATCTCTAGCAAGCACGAAGGAAAGATAAGAATAGAGATGGAAGGAAGCAAGCAAGTTGCAGTCGATGAGTCAAACGATAGATCGAAGAAAGTGGTCAAGTATGTGGATGAGATCCTAGACTTCTAATCCTATACGCAGGCTTGCTTGGCACGGTAAAGTAACCAAACAATTTATCTTGACCTGTATGGGCCACCACAAAAACATGTAACGTCCCAGTCCAAAAATACGTAGGACTAGGAACGTAGACATGCCAGCTGTATTCTTACGAAGTATACTCCAATATATGGAAGCCTCGTATAAATACATAAGCTGTAAAATGCAGTAAAACCACAACTAATCTCATCCACAAGAATAAAAGATATTATATAACCACTATGAATTTGTCTTGATACAATATGTTGGGCGGAGACAAATCCACTACCAACAAAATAAGGAAAATAAAATACATGGGAAATAAAAATGAGCGGCGAGCGAAGCGAAGACGATCCAAATGCAATCATCCTCGAAGAAGTAGCAAAGACCATGGCTAGAGCTAAAACACCTGCGAAAGACAATAGTACACACCTGGCAAGACAACCAGGTCCTCAGAGGGACGTAACAAGACACATAATAGCATGCCATATAAACTGAATAAATATTGCTCAATAAATAAGTCAATCGAATTTATAACATAGTCCAATATGCACCTACTGAACGAGCGTACCATCCCCCCAACCAAACAAGGACAGGAGATGGTAAACTAATTCATGGCGACGTATCTTCCCATGCTAAGAATCCGATATGGTATCCGGACCCCAACAAGGTTCAATACCTTCTCATCGAAGTAGTAAGTCACACCTACAACCAAACAAGGACAAGATGTGACGAACTAATCCGCGACAAGTTATTATTCCAAGCCACGGTCAGATACAAGTACCCAAACCAAAAGTACTCGTACCTAACGGATAGGGTAGCCTACCATTCTAAGTAAAATGTTGTTAAGAACAATCCTTTCTACGCATGGGCCCTGGCTAAATAGGATCGGCGTAGTCCCCCTTGGGCACCAGAGGCCCCAGCAGGAAGAGTATGACGTTCCGCAGAATCGTCAGTGGCCGTCAGTAATCTTGGGTCATCAACCCCGTATCTCCAACGGAGAGTCCGGGTCACAAGGGAAGTGCATCGAAGCCTATACGCTAAGGAATTGTCCTCCCCACCCAATGCCTACTGTGTTGTATCCACAACACAAACCACTATAACCGCTAAGTCAAACTAGCATGCAACCTCTATTAGCGGTTATTCCTATCGCACGGCTTGTACGTACTGGTGGCCAGCCAATCACGCACTTCCGTGTTCTACATGCGAGACACAACTTCGTGTTTACAATGTGTCAAGGCCAATAAATACAACACACAAGGTGGTCCTTTAAATCTAGGTTTAATTTGTAAGAAAATAATACACAGCAGAAAATAAAATGAACGGTAAGTTCTAACAGTTATGCTATATATCACAGTTTATTTTGCATAAAGAAAATAATAGACATGCATGAAATATGAGCTAAAATAATTAAACAGCTAATGGTAAGGTGTCTTGCCTGGTAGAGCGCCTGGTGTGCTGCGATAATCAATGTAGCACGATCTGCAACTTCGGTGCAACAACTATGCAAGGAGACCACGGATGGTGACACGGTCGGTTTCGTTGGGTCCAGGACGGTCAAATTGGTTAGGATCAATAGGTGAAAGTGAAGAATTGGCAAAGGAATAGGAAGATGGGAATTGGTCATGGATATGAGATTGATCGATAGAATTTGGATAAATAATATATATATACATATATATATTAGGAAAGTATTTCTAATATGAGAAGTTATATTTACTAGTAAAATAATATTTGAAAATAAAGAAATAACTCGGGTTAGACTAGAAGCCAAAGTCTGTATAAATACACTTACAGATAATAACTGTACTTTACAAATTATTTTAAATAAACCTTTGAAAACGCTAATAACTTATTTAGATCGAAAGTATATAATAATGCAAAAATAAATTTATTTCGAAATAGTCGTGGACTACACACATTATTATAAATCAAAAATATTTAAATAACATTTTGGGAGTCTACAATTTGTTTGGCTAAAAATCTTACTTTTATCAAAAAAAATAGTTTGGTCAAAACTCCTTGAAAATTTGCTAGAACGATTATAAAATATTTTATGTGATTATAAATAAATTATTACCAATACCTAATTTATCTAGCATTTCAATGGTATCAAGATAACAACAATGATAATACTATTACTACTACCTTTAATAATAATAATAAAAATAATCATAACATTAGTAATAATAAAAATTTTATGAAAACAAAACAGGACAAAAACCAAAACTAAAACAACACCTCCTAACCAAAATAAATCAATGTATATGGTAAAACAAAAGCTTTTAGAAATAATAAGAATAAATATAATAATTTAATTGTAATAATAACAGTACTGATTATAATAATAATAATAATAATAATAATAATAATAAAACTGAAAAAAAATCAGCGGAACAGTACTGAGCACTATTCCACGAAATAAAACAAAAAAAGAAACATAGGGAGAAGGGAATAAAGGAGAGAGAGAGAGAGGGAGCTAAGAAAGCGGGGGAGAGTTGGAGATGGACGGGGGCGAGAGAGGGGTTCGGGCGGCGGCGATAGGCAGCGCCAGCGGAGGGGGCTCGGGAAAGAGGCGACGCTGGGTGTTGGTGGGGCGAAGGCCGGAGCGCGGACGAGCGGCACGCTGGGCGAGGCGGCCGGCGGCTCCAGTTAGGGCGGAGGAGAGGCGGAATCGGTGGTGAGGGGCAAGTCGGAGGGCCGGCGGGAGTTCAGACGACCGGTCGCGACTGGCCGGGCGGAATCAGAGGGGTCGAGGCGGAGGACGGACGCTCCGACGGAGGAGGGAAGAAGACGGGGGTGCGGGAGGCTGGTGGCGAGCGGCGGAGTGGTTCCCGGCGGGCGGCGGAACGTGGGGTTCCACAGGCGGTCCGGCTGGAGGGCGGCAGATCTGTACGGGAGGAGGGTGGCGGAGGATCTAGGGTTCGTGGCGCGTCTCCGGCGGCGAGGGGCGGTTCAGCCGGCGTCGATGGGGTAAGTTTTAGGTTAGGGTTTAATTTCCTTCTTCTTTTTCTTTGGATGGTGGCGACGGGCGTGGGCTGCCGCGGCAGTGGCCGCGGTGGCGGTTGGGTCGGTTTTTCGTGGTGGAGGCGGGTGGTTGTGGTTGCACTCGGCCAAGGTGGCCGGAGCGACGGTGGCGGGGATGGTGACAGCGATGATGATGGTGTTGGTGACAGCGGCCCCGGCCACGACGATGGTGGCGGTGGTGATTTCTGGCGGTGGGCAGTCGATAGAGGTGGATGGTGACGACGACGGGATGGTGGTCTGTGGTGTTGGCTAAGGCTGGACACGACGTAGGTGATGGTGGTCTGTGGTGTTGGCTAAGGCTGGACACGGGTGATTGTCGTACCGATGGGAATGGTGGAGGTCGTGGGTCGGCCGGGGATTTATGGTAGGGTGGTGGACGGGTTAGAGGGATAGGAATATGATTAGAATTTATTGATGTCGGGATGTGTCCGACACGGGGAAGAAATAAATAATGTATATGTAATGGATGGAATAAGAAATTGGGACGATGGAACACGGACACGGGGCACGCACCATTGGGTTGAGGAAAATATTTGTATGGAGGAATTTGTGGATGATCAAAATATTGGAGGAGTACCTGCCTATATTTATAGGATGTGGGAATTCCCAATTAGATAATGGTTAGGAATAGTTTAAACCCAATTTGGATATTTCCAAATTTAATTTAAAAGCAATCAAGTCAATATCCAAATCCAAATCTCATTTAAATCAAATTAAATCCCTTAGTTTAAAATCAAATCAATTATAGATATTAGTTTAATCTATTTAAATAATTCCAAACATTTAAATCAAGATTTAATTGGCCAAAATAACTTCCAAAAATATTTTTCAAAATACCTATAATAAAAATTTCGAAAATAATAAATATTTTTAAATATCGTTTTGAACAATAAAATATTACTATTAATAAATTTCGAAAATTATACTTTTATTTAAAATAGGCCAATAAATAAATAACGAAATATTGGTATGCAATAATTAGGCTTTTCTAGTATACAAAATATTATTTATTATTAATAACTTTTTAGAAACAAAAAGGCTTTTTATAGCAAGAATAATAATTTATATAATTTTTGAAAGTGTATATTAAAATAGAAAAGAAAATATTTTTATAAAATATGTACGCTCGCACATATTCGTACTCGTCGAGCAAACGAAAATTTCGCATACGACGTACAATACGACTACGTGACATACAATACCAAAAATTTTAAATCCTTGTAAATTAATAAATAAAAAAATATATATTAGAAATTTAGGGGTTTTACAATCGGGAAAGAATTTTTCCTTGAACAGTTTCTTGAACGCTGCCCAAGTCTGACCGGCTGTACCAACCCTCGGGTCCGTCTGATGTCAGGTACGGGCCAAGTCCTGCATCTGACTGGCGGCTGCCTCGATCTGTAATCCTGCTGGTATCTGTGCCAATCGGAATATCTCCTCAATGTGCTCTATCCAATCGTCAGCGTATATGATGCCCTCTGTACCCTTGAAGTCTCGGGGTCCCATCTTCTTGAAGGAATGGATGTCTGGAGTCCTCGGCTGATACGGCTGCATCTGGCCTCTCTGTGGCTGAGCAGCCACCAGCTCCACTATCGTCCTAACCAACTGGTGAGTATCTTGTATGCTCTGTCGGATATCAGCAGACTGGCTCTGCTGAATCTGTTGCTGAAACTCCATGAATCGCTGGAAGAGGGTAAACATCTGAGTCGCATCTACTGTCACTGAAGGTAACTGCTGTTGAGTCATATTTGGAATGACTGGGAAAGACCTCCGGACAGGTGGAGGTGCACTCCCTAAGGCTGTAGAAGCTCCTATATGAGCAGAAATATGGGGTACTGTGGTCCTAGCATCCACGATCAGGCGAGGGATGGTACGCCTCTCACCAGTGTCTGCTGGGCCAGAGTGGTGCGATCGTGTCTCAATCACCATCCAGGAGACAGATCAAACAAGAAATCAATATTGAGATAGAATCGATAATTCAAGGGAGGACAATTATCCAAGGAAGCAAATTTTCAACAGGAATTTAGATGGCAGGAATCCAGTTAAGAGTTTTTTCTATTGTGATTGAGTACCTCAAAAATATCCTAATCCTACTGCAGGTTGTAGTGGTACTCTAGTTCGAATACCACTACACAAACTCGACCTGCATGGGCCACCACTAAAAACGTGTCAGAACCCGTACCCACCGTGAGGGTATGAGTACGTAACATCGCCCAGCCTACGCCGCAGTGTTGGCAGTAGAACGCTGTTCTAGGTCATGAACTATAACTAACTAACATAAAAATACTCTCCAAAAGGAGGCCAACACAGAGGTACAACTCAATCATAATCTAGAGATAGAATATGGCACGATAAATAGATAAGAAAATCCTCAACTGAGGTACAACAGAAATGAAATAACAAGTCTCAACATCTCTAAAATATATAACTCTGAAGAATAAGAACAACAACTACACATGAAAAGAAACAGTCTAAGCTATCTATACTATGCAAGGGGTATCATCTTCAGCAGCTGCCTGAACCTCCCCAGGGGTCCAGGTCGCGAGTGTCATCTAGGCAAGCTCCGAAGTAAGGTGTGCAGGGTTCCTCATCATCCTCTGTAAAATTTTCAACAGGTCCAGTCAGGACGGTAGCGAGCACAATACATCTCACGCAGATCATAACAGGTTAGAGAATATAAATATGCAAGAGAGTACGATACATAAAACTGAAAGAAAGTACATGATGTAACAGGAAGAGAACTGTAATAGAAATATCTACTATAAGTAGTGAGCTACCAGTGACTAGTGATTTAGAGTACAAAGTCGATATGTGAACGGCTGGATTTGCACATGACTATACTAAAGAGGTGCACATGGCTATACTACTTTAGAATTGTTCACATAACTATTTATACTCCCCCATACCCCAATCAATACACATGGATCCAAACAAGTTATGTTACGTACATGGTTTTCACATGAAACCCATAAATGGGTGCACATGAAATTATACACGAGAGCTCATACATGAGTGCACATGAAGTTCACATGGGGGCCCATAAATGGGTGCACATAAAATTCACATGAAAACTCATAAATGAGTGCACATGCAATATAGGTTATACACGAGATACATGGGAAACACGATCGATTCATGATAGCACATGAGAGTACACGAGCGAGCATGAACGAGCATGATGCACATAAGAAATATGAATAACATGAGAGCGAGGAATACACGATGCACATGAAACACATGACACAATGTATCCGATGCTCCCGAGGGGGATAACAACTCAATGTAGGGATCCATATAGTACCAAAGCGTGATAATATCGTGACAGCATCAAATAAGGTAAACTAGAGCAGGAGTATAATTCTAAACAAGTTATGAAATGATCAGAGAATATACTCGCCTGGTATCTGAATAGCTGTAAAAATGTACTATCCGAGATGAGGTACCTGGCTCCTAGTTAGAGCAACACAAGTCACAACAAGTCTAAAATGATATAATGAAGTCCTACTATGCATTCTACATGATTCTAGGTCAATCTAGGCCAAAGTCAACTCTTGGTCAACTCTGGTCAACCCTAGAAGTCAAACTAGGTCAACCAAGTCAAGCCTAAGTTAAACTAGTCTATTCTATGTCTAACAAACCATTCTAGGTCCTAACAAGGCTAAACAGTCTATTCTAGACTCCATACTAGGCATACCATGACATAGGCTAAAAGACTAGGCTATGGGCCAATAGGCTAAACCAAGTCTACACAACCTACAAAACATCTATACGCATAACACATATATATATATATCATATCACATAATATCCCATATATATATACATTACATTATGACATATTGTATCCCATACCCTATAACATATCATATCACATAGTATCATATATATATATATATATATATACATTTCACACATTCCTATATATAACTAATATGTATAGTACAACACTATAATATATTATATAGGAAACTTATATATATATAACACAAGCATATCTCTATGTATACATAGGAAGGGAGTGAGGGGACACATGAATATACAAGTGTATGTGTGTGTGTGTGTGTATATGTGAGAGAATGAACATGGACATGTGTGTGAAGAGTGTACTCAAGTGAGTGATACAAAAACAGTGAGGAGTGTAAAAGGGTAGAGTGTGATAGTGTGTGTGTGCTAGGTAGAGGGTGCATGTGTCATGAGTGAATGTGAGGGTGATACACAACAGTGTACGGAAATAATCAATGGCAAAACAGTCCCATATCATTCCCAGATTTCAGATTTACACAGGAATCCCCCCTTTTTCAAATCTCAGATTTACACATTTTATAACAGTAAAAAAAAACAGTAAAAACAGTTTAAACCCGCACCTATATACATTTGAATACCATAACAGTTTCCCCAAATCAATACACCATTTTAACAGTTTAATCCTTGATTTAAATCTCAGATTTTCACATAACAACTCCCCCATATCAAACAGTTAACAAAACTAAATTTAACAGTTCAAAATAACACCTATATAAACACATACCTATTTAAAACAGTCTTATAATTGAAATCTCAGATTTTACAGTGAACATTCTCAGTTTTTGAAATACACACACCAAACAATCCCTAAATCAAATCCAGTTAACAGTCCATTATTTAAACCCAAAAATAAACTCATTCTAATACCTAATACTCAGATTTTTACATTCACATATCAACTCAAAAACCAAATAAGAAACAGTCCTATAGGAATTTCTCAGTTTTTGAGCCTCAAACCACAACCAATTCGATCCAAAATCGACACACTAATAGAATACACATAGGAGAACATGTAAGGCATTTAATATCATGTAATTAACTGTATTAAATGGGTTTAATATGATAACAAATCTCATTTTTGCAAACTGGAAAAAATTCAGGAATGGACTGATACCCTGTTTTCAGCATAACATGGGAAATGAGGAATTAATAATCAAAATCAATTAAAAATAAATAAACAGTGGTTGGTAACATATAATCATAAAGTGTACATGCTACACAAGTGGTTTGTGTCCACAAAAGTGGACATAAACGTGTCCAACAAATTTAAAATACAAAACAGTAAAACTGTGCAACACAGAAAAACAATCATCGTGCACGTGTTCTCGACTCTCGTGTGCACGACACGACAGGACACAACCCATGTGGTTGTGTCCCAGTGTCGACCTAGACTAGGGCTAGGGATAGGACACCCTTAATCGTGTCCAAGTCGCGTGTGCACGACACGACACGCGCGTATCAGTGCACGTTTTCAACAGAAAACTACACAGCGCAAAACCCGTGCACGTGTTCGTGCGTGTCCGACACGACACGTGGGGCCCTGAAACTTAGGGAGCCCCGTGTCAGTGTCGGCCCCCATCCGTGTGTCAAATCTCACGTGTCGGGGTGGCGTGTCCGTGTCACTGTGACCCCCGAAGTGCAGGGCACGCACTGTGCCCGCGCGTGCGTGTGCACGACCGTGTGTACACGTGCCCGATACGACACGACACGACACGACACCAAGAACACGAAGGGACACCAGAAACCTATAAGCGAGGTCAAAAACAAATTTCCTATTCAAACAAATACTCAAAATTCATACGAAATGCCCATTGGGGCATTTCATCAAACACCCTAAACTACACACTGATACGTGTCCAGTTTGGACACGAAAGGACACAAAATTTTGGGGATTCCTATTCCTATAGTTAGGCTAGGTACAGGGCTCCCTAATGGTGCAAAAATAATAGAGTTCTATGGTGTGGAATTGAATATACCTATGAGTATCAAAAAGCTCCAAAAAGCTCTACAAAGAGTGCTCCTCTTGATGGCCAAATTCCTCCAATGAGCTCCAAAGCTAAGAACACTTGGTACCAACAGAAAGTAGAGGAAATTTAGGACTCAATGCAATTTGTTTGGGTTAAAAAGGAATAAAAATGAATTTACTAGGATTTATTGGAGATGGAAAATACCTTCTTTCTAAAACTTGGCAAGAACTTTCTAATGGAGGCTAGCCCTAACATTGAGGGACATTAAATAGGAAGGAAAAGGGTTAATAGTGGCTGCCATGGGCTGATTAGGGTTAGGGTTGGTTCATGGTGTGGGCCTATGGGCTATTAAGCCTAAGTCATTAATCATGACTTATGAAGTCATCAGCCATATTAGTCAAATCAACTCCAAATCTCTCCAAACAAGTTCCAATAACTTAACCCTCACTAAATTAGGTCAAACCAAGTTTACTTAACCTAACCAAGTGGTTTTAACCTAGGTCAGTCACTAGGTTAGTCTCCTAGTCAACACTAGTCAACCCTCATTCAAACAATTCCAAAATAAATTCTAAAAATTCCCATAAATTCAAATAAATTATAATAAATCCAAATAACCCTAAAATGTCAAAAATACCCTAATCACATGGCTAGGCTCTAGGGTAGGCAGTCTCTACTCACTAGTACAACACCAAAATCACAAGTCATGAATTTAAATAGTTTAAAATTAATTAAAAAATCACTAAAAATTCTAATATGAAATAAATATCATTAAATAATAATTATAATTACAAAATTTCAAAATTACCCTCTTCTGGAAAACTGGGTGTTACAGATTATGATAATTCAGTATGACTCTAGCCATCTCGTTTAGAGTTCGATTCTTTCGCTCCACAATACCATTCTGTTGGAGAGTTCTAGGACAGAAAAAACTCGTGGTAATACCCACTATCATCAGAAAACTTTTTGAAATCAGAATTTACGAATTTGCCACCATGATCACTTCGGATACGAGTAATTAGGAAGCTTTTTTTGTTTTGTACCTTTTTGTAAAATATCTAAAATTAAAAAATAACATCACTTTTATTTGATAAAAAGTTAACCCAAGTAAAATGAGAGAAATCATCAACAATAACAAAAGCGTAAAGCTTACTGCCAAGACTAGCGACTCTACAAGGGCCAAACAAATTCATATGAATTAACTGCAATGGTCTAGAAGTACTTACAGCGTTGATGGATTTAAAGATTGACCTAATTGTCTTGTTCCTTTCACAATCAGCACATACCATATCTCTCTTAAATGTTATTTCGAGAGTCCTTTTACCAAAGTCTTGGTGCTAAGTCGTGAGATAGTATCCATATTAGCATATCCTAGCCTCATGTTCCATAGCCAACTTTCATCCTGATTTGCTACTAAGCATCTTTCTGCATTGTTAGTACTCTCTAGAAAGAAAATATAAATGTTGTCTTCTCTAATCCCTTTTATATATGGGATTACCAAATGACATATCATATATAGTACATTTGTCTTTTACAAAGTTGATGCCATAACCATTATCTGCCAAATGACTTATGCTAAGTAGGTTATGTTTCAATTCTGTAACTAGACAAACGTCTTTTATTACTAGGTAAGGAGACATACCAAGAGTGTCATTTCCAATTATATCACCTCTCAAGTTATTTTCGAAGGAAATGTATCCTTCTTACTTCATCGATAGCATAGAGAACAAAGATGCATCACTAGTCATGTGTCGTGAACATCCGCTATCGAGGATCCACTTGCTTCTAGCAAAAGAGGGTTGAGGGTCCACCTACAAAACAAGTAGACGAATCCTTTGGTACACATTTCTTGAAGGATCCATATTGATTAGTATTGGGTCTCCAAACAAGTATTTCATTGTCAACAAGCTTTCTTGCTAGACAATACTGTGATATGTGCCCGTGTGTACCATAGTACGTGCAAGTAAGTTTTAAAACAGTGTTCTTTGTTTCTTTGTTGATAGGTAATTGTGTTCTTTTTAAAATCTATACGTGAAAGCATGATGATAAGTGTATTTCTTACATGCTTTCTATGGTTGAGTCCTCTTAGATGTATGCTTAGCATTAGGACTAACCTTAGTCTGTGTCACAGGGGTGGCAGGGGTGGCCTGCTTGCCTAACTTGATCTCTAAATTTTTAGAGATCGCATAAGACTCCTCATATCTAACAATCATATCAATGAGTCTTTGCTCTGTGACTAAGTGCCTCTTCTTCTCTATGTCATAAAGTTCTTGTACTTTGACATAGTTTCTTTCTTTCCTTTTGATGGTGAGGATAGCCTCATGATAGTCTACTTTGAGCTTGGCTATCTCAGCCGTGTTACAGATAGTAGATGTCTCTTTGATATCTTCGAGAAGATTAGACAATCTGGCTGCTTCGATTGTGCATGCCTTAATCTCTTTACGAGATTGTTTATACTTGTCTAGCACATTTCTGTGTTCTTCAAGTAGTTCACTAAATGTATTTTCTAACTCATCGAAAGTAAAATTATCGTATAGAGGGTTAGAAGATACCTTATCGAATGCCATGAGACAAACATTGGCAGTGTTGCAGGGTCTATCCTCTTTCTCTGAATCACTGGCAACACCTTTGTGCCAGATGCTTTTATTTGCATACATCCGACCAGTTGTCACTTTTTTGCTTGATCTATCATATGGATTGCTTTTCTTTGATACTGGACAGTCCTTATTCATGTTCCCTGACTTCTTGTATCCAAAACATATTGTTTCTTCTTCGTTGCTTTCATGGGCGTCTCTTTTTCTTCTGTTTGATCTCTCAAACTTTAGGAATTTCCTGAAGTTCTTCACTAGTAGGGCTTATTTATCACCACTAAATGATTCTTCATCAGAATCATTGCATGCTGCTCTTTTGGCTTGAGCTTTGAAGGCGATCAATTTTTTTTTATGGGTTGCTTCTTCAAACTCTTGTAGGTCCAGCTCATTGGTCACCAGCTTGCCCATAAATCCCTCCAGAATTATGGTGATGAGATCGTTTCCTTCAATGATTGATGTTGTCTTTGGGTTCCAATTCTTGGTTAGAGCCTGTAGCACCTTTCTGATCTTCTCATGATTACTGTAATCTTTACCAAGAGATTGCAAGGGATTAGTGATATCTAGAAAATGAGCAAACATTTGTGTAATTGACTCATCGGGTTTTATTTTGAATGATTCATATTCCTGTGTTAGTCTGCTGATTTTGGATTCTTTTACTTGGGAAGTCCCTTCATGGGTTACCTCAAGAAGTTTTCAAATATTATGGGACATAGTACAGGTAGAAACTCGATTGAACTTCATCTTGTCAATTGCACAGAATAGTGTATTGATGGCACGTGCATCTGAACTAGCCTTCGACTTTTCTTCATCAGTGTATTTGTCATGTGGCTTGCCTATAAGTATGCCCTCAATCACTATACGTGCCGGTTTCTTATAACCATCAACAACTATAGACCAAAGACCAAAGTCAAGAGACTTTAGAAAGAAAGCCATTCGTATTTTCCAATAAGTATAGTTCGTTCCAACAAATAGTGGGGGTCTATTTGTGGATTGCCCTTCACCGTTGAATATTGATTTTATGGCTGCCATAAATATATACTCTAGGGTTGTTATATAAGAATATAACTTACTTTCATACCAATTGTAGGACCGTTGAGCACCTCTAGAGGGGGATGAATAGAGTGTGTGTGTGTGTGCAGCGAAAATAATCACCAATTAAAAGTTTGCAGCTAACAACAATTGCAGTAATAAAAAGACAGAATTGTAAGTACAGCAAGAGATAGAAAATCAAACTCAGTGAACGCCATGATATATACTGGTTTCCTTCTGAGCGTACAAGTCCAGTCACAGATACTCTTGTCCATTGTTAATCTATTATTCATAAGCTAATTGAGAGGTTGCAGTCTCTTTACAACACCATGCTTGGTGACAAGTACACGACTGACTTCACAACACCGTGCTTGGTGACGAGCGCACGACTGGCTCCAAAAACTGAGATGTTTTTTGAACTTCAAAAAACATCTTTACAACTCTGTAAACCAAAGACTCTAAATCGAACAGATGTAACTGGCTTTGGCTAAGAGATGTATAGGTAGAATATGAAAGCTTTAGATCGCTAAAAAATACTTTAAAAATAGATAGAAAAGAGTGAATGAGTGATTAGAAACAAAAAATTCTCTTCTATTTATAGGTGTTTTTGGGGATCAAAATCGGGCAGAGTTCGGACGGAGTTCGGATACGAAGATCTTGCAGACGAATGGTGTATGCAGATTTGGAGGCAATTGAATATTCAAATAAATTGGACCGAACTCTTACCGAACTCAGTCAGAGTTCTGTCTAAGTTCTGTCACTCCAGAACCTGTTTTGTATGGCCAAATTTGTATAGGATTTTATGGCTTTTTGGATACGTGGAGCTAAGATAAATGGGTAGGCATTTTAGATGAGTGATTGTAGATAACCTAAGCCAGTAGTACCCGATCGATTTTTATATTTTGTGTCCTAGACTCAATAAAGAATAAAACACAGAATAAAATATAAAATGACTTGATCTAATTCCGGTTCAATTTTGCTTTTGGATGACGACTTTAATGCTTGTTATAGATGCAGTATGCTCTTCGATATTGATTTCACTTGTCCTGAAATGTTAGCAGCAGTTCGTATATTTTGTGCATCGACTTAAATCATCGTTGATTATCAAAATCAGGTGTGACCATTAGGCAATGGGCCAACAATCTGCTCCATTTTAATAATTGACAAACATGAGTCTATACCAAAATACAGCTAATATATAACTTTGAAATAATATACCTGACTTGTTCGTTAATTCATCGTTTGAATTTGAAATTTTGGTATTGCTCTTCTCCCTCTTTGCCATATACAAAATGTGTAGCTCTCCCGTAATGTTTGAAGCCAACAATTTATCCAAAATTCGCAAACAAAGAGAAAGAAACAGAGTAATAACCATAATATACAAGTCACAGCATAAGTAGAACTAGTAGCAGTGAACTAAAATATTGAAATATCATAAACTGAACTGAACTGAAGCCAAAGTACATCAAAATTCATAACTAGGAAAGTTTATGACTACTAGAATAAAGATAAAGTCCAACTAGAATAGTTTAGACTGGTACAAAAAGAAACTACAAAGGTCATCATCTCTAGCAAATAAAACTCAAAAATACTAAACTGAAGCCTACATCACATCTGTGTGTTATTATCACCAGGAGCAGCAGGTGGTTGGGGGTCAAAGTAAGCAGTGGTAGGGTCAAAGTGCTGAAAAGTAGTCTCATCATCGAACCTTGGTCCAACAAAATTGGGATGACGGATTATTTGAACTGGATGTCCAGGGTCATGTGCCAAACTCTAGTGAAGATCAGCTATGTTATTCCTCAACACCTGTGCCTGTGAGGTATGTCGGAACTCTGTATCAACATAACTTTGATTACGTTGTCCCGAGACGATGACAAACTCATCAAAGTGCTGATAACGTTGCTCGAAGAGAGCAACAAAGTCATCGAACCGCTGATAGAACTACGGGTCATAGCCTAGAGTAGGAGCATCTGGATCATCTGTAGGAGCAGGCTCAGCACCGGGTGGAGGAGGTGGGCTAGGATAAGTCCTGAATTTAGTCAGTTCAGAAGATATGGAAGAATAAGGACACAAGGCAAGATTGATTCCAAATCTTCTAAACATAGCTGCTAGATGCATGGGGTATAACAGGTTATGCCCCAGCCGCCTACAACCGATCATCCAAGCCATAAATGTCTTGGAAACAGAAAATTGAACACCAAAATGCAGATTACTCGTCGCAGACATCTCATAAAACGTAATCTCATCAGAAGATCCCATTTTAGGAAGCAAAGTGGAGAAAATAAAGAGATGTAATTCATAGAAATTTTGATTAAGGTGCTTGGAGTACACCCTACCATTTCGAGGAACAGGTCAAGGGTGACAGATAGCCGCCTTAAATGAGTCAAGGGTTACACCTTCGGGGAATTGAACATGATTAATATCAATCAATTTTTGGGGGAATTGAACATGTTCTCTTGCTCTTATGCTCATTTACTAGAACTGTTATTAGATGTGTACTTCGATCTAGTCCTGGCTGGATATATTTTTTTAGATGATTTGTGCCCGACCTACAACGAACCTCAGGATGTAGTATGAGTATATCAGAAGATATTGGCTCAGGAGGTACTAGCTCCAGCTGAGAAGACATAAGTAGCGACTCAGTAGATTAGCTATTAGTGCTGAATTTTTCTCCAGCTTTTCGACTAATTTGACATGTTATTATTTTGAGACATATGTTATATTGAGATAGATAGACTCTTAGACTCTGTATATGATTTTGGACTATGTTGTGCTTCTAAACTTCTTTGGTTAACATATTATATCTTTTGTCTTTATCGTGCCATTTATTTTCCTTATAGTTATTATGATTGAGTATAGATATTATCACTGTTTGTCCTCCTTTTGGAGTTGAGATATTATTCACAGGTTATGATACATATTAATGAGAGGTGTTAGTTAGTATAATAGAACTAGACAGTGTTCTACCGCCGATGCTGTAGCGTAGGCTGGGCGTTGTCTCGGACCGTGCCCTTACATCGGGTGTCGGTCGTGACAAATGATGGCATGGTAACTAGATAGAACATGCAAACATGACAATCAGGGCAAGTCAACTAGAAAGAAACATATAAATACGACAATCATGACATATACCTAAGTGTTTTGAAATGCCACTTTCGACATGTAAATGGTTGTGTAAATACGGCATCCCGTAAGTGAAGTATACAAGTGCTATCGTTCAAGTTTAGACCTGAGAGAGTGGTTCCTGATTTGGGAATATTCACATATATACTAAGGTATTTCCCCACCCAGTCATGGATTCACGTCAAGAATTATGATACATGATAATCATGAACACGAAAATCACGAAATGCAATAGTCACAAAATACGATAAATAACATCCATCACGAAACTCAATAATCATGAATATGAATCCATACTCATGTGCACAACGTGCCAAGATCATTTAATGCATATCTAAAACATGTATCATAGAAACTATTATGAACTGAAAGTAACCAATATAAGTACTTCCCTAGATTTGTTGGAGACGATTGTATCAACGCAAAATATATACAGATGCTATACTTTACAAAACGATCTCAAACAATGGAATAGACCATTCCATTGAGTCCAGAGTAGTCCAATAGGGTCAATATAAGGATGCCCGAGATTTGCAAGAATTAAGAAGGCACAATTACTCACGATCAAGAATTAATTTTCATAGGATGATTATTATTATTATTATTATTATTATTATTATTATTAGATAACTATTTTATAAAATTAATTATAATATTTTTAAACTACGATATTTTTATTCAAAATATTTTAAATAAATACTTGAAAATCTATAAATTTATTTTTTGGAATAAACCTAAATTTTGTCAAAATACAATTTTAGGTAAAAACTATATACCATAAATAATATAATAATATATTGAGAAATATTTTAACATATTTATAATAAGTAACAATATCGACATTAGTGAAATGAGAATAATAATAATAATAATAATAATAATAATAATAATAATTAATAGCAAAATAATATTAAAAACATAAAAAAATTTGTTTTTTACTATATATATACATGTACATATACAAACACATATATACATACTTTATCATTACATACTGATATTAGATAAAAGTAATAAAAAAATGGAAACGAACAGTTGGCTGTTGTTGTTCCTTGGAAAGAAGAATTAAAAGAGTAGAGAAATACAAATTAGAGACAGTAGAAAGGAAGACAAAAAACGGAGACGGCGAGCTCGCCGAGGTAGGCTCCAGGAAGAGGCTTCATCGACGGAAGGCGCACGCGCTAGAGGCTCGAGGCGCATGACCAAATCGATCGAAAGATGGACCTGGCGATGCTGTAGTGCGAGCACACCGTCGAGCGATGGAGGGTTTGGAAATGTTGAAAGATTGGGCTAGTGTTGATCTGCTCTAGCCAACATATGAGTGGAAGCGTAGGAAGGGCGGCTCTGGCCAAGCAGTTGACGGAGACGTGAGGTCGAGTCGACCAGCGGCTGATGGAGCACAGGAGGTTATGCCCGGGCTCACTGATATTAGTGCTGTGGCCGGGCTGTAATGTCCCAGTCCTAAAATACTTAGGACTAGGTACGTATCCATGCCAGCTGCATACATACGAAGTATACTCCAATATATGGAACCATCGTATGTATGCATAAGCTGTGAAATACAGTAATCCATGATACTAATCTCATCCACAATAAAAGAATCAATATAAAATAGGAATCAACACAAAATTATAATTTATACAAAAGTTGGGCGGAGACAAGGTCCACTACCAACTATCTCAAATAAAATGTACAAGAAGGAATAAATGAAATAACAGGATGGGCCAAGTGCAATCATCTTCGAAAGGATGGAGAAGATCACAGCCTCGGCTAGAACACCTGCAATATCACATAAGCACACACCTGGAGAGATAACCAAGTCCTCAGAGGGATGTAACAAGATACAGGAAGAACATGCCATAAATACTGAATAAAATAAGCCACAAAAAAATAAGTGACAAGACAACAATAAGGTAATCTAACCGTAATACTGTATTCATGTAGTTAAGAACAAACCTCCAACGCATGGGCATCTGGCTCAGAAGCAGGAATCTCAGGTATGGTCCTATTAGGATACCAGGGACCTCAAAGCATAACATTCATCGAATGTCAGAGGCCAGCAGGAAATCAGGTATCAGGATCCAGGACCGTATCTCTACCAGAGATAACCGACAATAGGGAAGTACATAAGTGATCCATACATTAAGGAACTGTTCTTCCCACCAAATGCCTAACAGAGTCACATCTGTGTCTCATATACCTCTACTAATTGCTAAGTCTCCTAACATGCCTGCAGTTAGCCCTAACGCATGCACAAGGGGGATCAGCCCTTACGCAAGGACCGCTACATGCTACCCGTCTCACACATCCTCGTGGTACAACTGTGTCGAGGCATATGCAATACACTACAAATGGTAGTCCCTCAACTCTAGGTTCATATGCAATCAAAGGATAGTAACAAAGTAAACTAATAATAACTGAGCATGTAGTAAATCAAGAACTGTAATAACTGGAAATAATGAACAGCGATATGTAATAAAATGTAAACTGAATATAAATAGTATAATGGCAAGATATCTTGCCTGGTGTTACTCCTGGTGTGGTGCAATGATCATGTTGGCACAATGTTTGACTTTGATGTTACATCCACGCAAGACGGCCTCCGATGATGGCATGGACTGGTCCATTAGGTCCAAGACGGTCATATTAGTTAGGGTCGATAATATAAAGTACAGGATTGATAATAGAATATGAGTTATGGGACTAGCCAAGGACTGGATGATAATTGAAAGGAGTTTGATAAATAATATAGGTATTATTTTATAATACTATCTATAATACTTGAAAACTACATTTTATTATCATAAAATATTTAAAAAGGGTAAAAATCATTTTAGGTCTAACTATTAATTTACTTAGTAAAATATTTTTTTGAATATATGATAATTTGAAATTATATTTTATGAGTTAAAATTTATCTTTAGATAAATACATGAAGCTCAAAAATTGTCTTTATGTTAAAAACTTTACGTTTGTCAAAAATACGGTATCTAGGCAAAACTATACAAAAATAAAATAAAAATAATATAGCAAATATTTTTTAGGGCTTCTAAATTTCGAAGATAATTGTAGTTTCTCAAGTCTAGTATTTGTTATAAAATAGCATATAACCTTACTTAATAAATACCATAAATAAATAATACTAAAATCATATATTTACATATAAGTATTAATGTACATCAATATACAGAATTATATATGATATAAGTATTAATCTAAACCAATATACATGATTATATATGTGCTGGAATTTCCCAAAAATTTCCTCTTCCTCTTTCTCGTGAGAGAGTGGGAACGGAGAGTGAAGAAACGAGCGGAAGAGAGTGAGGATGAGTCTCACCGTAGTCGTCGGGGACGCGGGGTGCCACGCCGGCGGAGATCCAGCCTCGAGGTCTCACCATGGAGCAACGACACCATAGAAGGAGTGTTGGAAGACGGCTGGGCTCGCGGCACGGCGGATGAGGCGTGGAGGAAGAGGGAAGGGGGTTACCGGAGGGTTGCGGTGTCCGCGACCAACGGAGTGGACGGAGCACGAGGAGGGTTTGGATGATGCGGCACACGCTAGCGCGGCCGCGAAAGCTCAGCACGATAGAGCACGCTCACCGGCGCGAACGCGGTACTGGCCCGGTGGGGCCAGACGGTGACGGTCAGGTGATGTGGCAGAGGGTGCGGCGCCGCTCACAGGGGTTCGGGGTCCAGCGTCGGCGGTAAGGGTTGTTTGGGTTTGTCCCTCTTTTTTTTCTAGTTTCTGAGGGAAGGTGGTTTGGTGGCCAGCTAACCCGGTTGTGGTGGCTGGCATAGAGTAGCACCGGTGGTGGTGTTGGCAGATTTTTGCGAACACGGTGGCAGATGTTCTGACGGTGGTGAGGGGTTTTAGGTGATGGTGGTGGAACACTGATGGGTGTGGTACTGGCGTGGTTGGTGGCGGGGCTTAGAAAGGCATGACGAGGAGGAGGAGTATGTGGGCTATGGATTGGCCCGATGATCGACGGGTTTGAACTGTGGCATAACGGCTGTTGTGAGTGGCAGGGCTACGAATATAGTAGTAGTGTCGACCCGAGTTGGTCGAAACAGGGGTCGTTTGGTGGAGACGGGTTGGAATTGGTCAATTAGGATTGGTGGTCTTCTGCCAGGGGAGATGACAATGGTGGCTGGGCGACGGTGGTAGTATTGGTAGGCTATGGTGGCGATGTCGAGGGCGTTGTGGTGGATGTGTCCGAGGTTGTCGGATACGAAAGTAAATTATACTTGTACTAGAAGGGTATAGTGGATGGGAAGGCATGGACATGGACACAATGCACCGTTGGTTGTGGTGAATTTGATGGTAAATTTTGTAGGTCCTAAAAAATCAAGTTGCACCCATCAACAAAGTCATGAAAATCAAGAAATACATCATTCAATTGAACTGCGCAGAAGATAGATTGCGCATCACATCGGTTGTGCAGATTGGACTACGCACACTTTCAAGTGCGCAAGCTGACGTGGCCATGTCATCATTACCTGACACAATCAAATCTTTTGACAACTGACAGCACAAAGAACGAGAAGACTGTTCGTTTATTATGCCGCACAGCGCTCGAGGACAGCTGTACATACAGTACAATCTGCCAGACTGTCTGCTGCGCAATCCAGCCCAGCGCAATCTGAAGTCAGCGCGATTTATGTGGTGCACTTTATCATGACAATTGACAAATGTACACGTGGCATTCATGTCATCAATTGCTCACTACGTGGCAACCGTCTGTACACGATCATACGTATTTCAATCAAATGATGCCATGTGTCCAAGACAGTTGGCCCATGATCAGATAACTGCCTGCGCAGTCTAATGCTGCACAATCTAGTGCATGCGCAGTCCAACTTGCGCCATTGAGAATAACTAAAAGTTAGTTATTTTCAGAACTCTATAAATAGAGTTTCAAGTCTTCATTCAAGAAGATCAGAGAGTTCAGGAGTTCTTGCCCAAGTGCTGCTGCATTCTTCTGAGGCTATCGCCTTTAACTTCAGAGGCTATCATCTTCAAAGTTCACATCATCCAAGGGATAAAGCAATCGTCTTCTAGATTGGATTCCTGCAGTTGTACTTTCCCAGAATTCTTGTAATCTCTTTACAAAGTTTGTTAAATAAACTTCATACCTTTGTTTTTGCAAACAAAATGGCGACTCTGCTGGGGACGACTTTCTCCTCCGACGAGGAAGTGACAACTCAATGTGACGTTGCGTCTATCGGAAAGACGCAGAAGACGCTGGTTGTGAAAGTCAACCAGACAGCCTATGAAGCCATGATCAACTCCAGGACCATCTCTCACACTGCAACAACTTCTGCCACGAGTAAAGTGTGCCCAGAGTGGGTCTCCAAGACTGCTGCACAGTCTGTTGATTCTGTCTCCAAGACTGCTGCGCAGTCTGTTCGTTTTGCCACCAAGACTGAAGCGTAGTCTAAAGTCTCTGCCACCAAGACTGTTGCACAGTCTAAAGTCCTTGCTGTTGCATAATCTGGCTCTGCCACTCATGCACAGTCTGCTGTTGCCAGTGCACAAACTACTTATGCTGCACTATCAAAGTGTAAGACTCCTCTGCCCCTGGCGCAATTGGCTGCAACAACTCCTGCGCAATCCACCACTCCAGCAACCAGAGTGTAACCCAAACACTCTGGCAACAAGACTTCTGTTGCGCAAACCATTGTGACTGAGGCCAGAAGAGCTTCTGCCAGAGTTACTCATGCGCAAGTTGTCAGTGCACCATCAATCCATGCGCAAACTATACCAGCGTAATCCAAGAATGACAGTCCTTTGGCTAAACTCTCTTCTTCTCACAGCAAGGAAAAAAGTTCTACTCCTCTTCCCAAGTATCCTGTTGCTCCTGCGCAATCTACTGGGGATAGTCTTTTGGCTATTCCTCTTCCTCCTCAGAACAAAGGAAAAGGCCCGTTGGTCTTTTCTCAAACTTCCTCGTCCCATAACATGGAAGACAACAGAGGGAAACGCTCTTTAGCTAACCCTTCTTCACAAAACAAAGAAAAAGCCCTTTGGTCTTTTCTCAATCTTCCTCGTTTTTTACCGTAGAAGATCAATCTGAATGTGCCTCGACACCAGTCAGTATAAAAACTCTTTCAAACAAGGGTTCTTCTTCCCTTCATATCAAGAGAACTTGTACTGATCAAAGAGGTATTCTGCCCACTCCTGTAGCAGAAATCCAAGATCTTCCAACTCTCAAGATATCTCGATCAAAACAAAGAAAATTGCTGGTGTCTCAGACAGAAACCCCTGGGGGTGAATTTGCTGATCTAAGAACTTATCTCAACAGACCAACTTCGATAAAACGCAAACAGCCAATGCCGAAGACCAAACATCATCAGAAGCAAACTTCCAGGATCAAAAATCCTGACACCCATGCTAATGAAGTGAGCACTTCCCTGTATACTCAAGGGACAAAACATCTGAAGAACCGGAACCATGTTCCGAACATTGTCAAAGAACAGATCCCTCAAACTTTTGATCTCCGAGAACATCTCAGGCAAAAGCGGGACAATGTTTTAACACCTCCAGTTCAATCATCTGATCATCATTGCAATCATAAAGTCATCATCCAGTGTTGTTGCCAGATAACAAAATGATCTGTCTTCGATCGTTTGACTTTTACAAAATTTGAACCTATGTCAGAAGATGAAGACGAAGTGTTATACGCTTCCGTCAACATGACTTCCCGAAACACTGGGGGTAGAAGATGCTCCAAGCACGGCAAGCCATGTAAGCCAAGTCAACGGTATTTAGATTTACTCCAAGAATCCTCTGAAGGAGTATTTCGACATACCCGATCCCGAAGCCGAGATACAATCAGTCAAAGGAATCTTCTTCAAACTCCTTCTGGTCATCTGCCTACTTCTCATTCAGGGGATGACTCTTTTTCTGACTATGATGCATACAGCAAAAGTACTGAACAGACAGTGTCTTCCACTGTACCAAGGGAAGTGACAGCTTACGTTGTCAATGAAGATCCAGATGCTTCAACTTCTGCAAATCAAGAACAACGAATTGCTGTACTAGAAGACAAGCTGAAGACCATGGCTAAAATGGTCGCCAGTATGCATTTTATTATTGTGGCACAACATACCACACCACCGACTGTACCTGCTGCAAGTCCTGAAATCATACCATCGTCGGTACCTGTCAACGCAGGGCTGGGGGTAGTTGTAGAAGCATGGAAAATAATAAGGAAAGATCCATACAGCCAGGAAACTCCATGCGGCTCAGACAGTCCATACGGCTCAGAAGACCCATGCGGCCAAACGAGTCCATGCGGCTCTATGATCTCCATGCGACTCAAGAAGAGAAGACACGTGGCATGCAAACAGTTCTCCCCTCCACACTGTATTGCATTAATTGCTTGGACAGCTGACCACTCTGACGAAGCGACAGGCCTGACATAAAGAGGCAATTATGACTCTGTCATAATGACAGAATCCTAGAAAATCAAAGAAAATCTCTGACACAACCCCCCCGAGATCCAAAAAATGCCACGCAGCCTAGACACGTGGACAGCCATATACGGCTCGAGCGGAGACCCCCCTATGCGGCTCAGGCTGAAGTTGTCCTATGCGGCCCAGATCGAGACAGCCCTATGCGGCTGAAGCAGATACAGCCCTATGCAGCTCACAAGGATCAGCCCTATGCGGCTCACAAGGATCATCTCCATGCGGCTCACTACCCATTGTATGGTCCAGATTATCATGTGGTTCGAAGATTCGGGGTCCACTCCCCAGGCTGCCCTGACACGTGGCCAAACCTTATGCGGCTCAATCCTTATGCGGCTCGGTGACTCCCAGAATACGTGTCATAATGCCAATCAATTTCCCAGATTTAACACAATCAATGATTGGGTCAAATCCCAATAATCTGGGATACGTGGCAGGAGAATGAATTAAATTTATTCATTCAGATTTGTAGACATCAGTAGATCATCATCGTGGAAATTTATTCTAATCAGCATTAATTACTGATAGGATTTGGTGCAATCTATATTAAATGGCCCAGATCCATTACACTCGAAATTAATGGCCCAGATTAATCGATCAACAGGCCGCCGCCACTTTAAGGGGCAATCATTGTGAACCCTAATGAGGTTCCCCCATTCTTATAAATAGCAGGGTGCCATTCCCTTGCGAGAGAGACATATACATACAGAAAGGAACACTTTTATCAGAGAGAGAGCACCAGAATACTTAGAGAGAAAAAGCAGAGAGAGAGCAAAGAGAGCATTTCTTCAACGCCGAGCAATCTTCTGGAGCCAAGGCTGCATACCGATCGTCCAATGAGTAAGGCAGAGCGGCAGTCGCTTTCCCGAGCCTCTATCGTCACCCCCAGAATCTAAAATAAACAATTATACTTAGACTGCTGTACCTAGGCTTTTGTCCCTAGTCTTTCTTTGTACAAGCAAGTTTGTAACGTGAAGTAAAAGTCCAGTCCTTCGATAATTGTTCTGCTCTTTTATATTTTATGGCAAACAGTAGTATCTCCTCAAATACCTCCTGTACAAGTTCAACCTGTACCCAGTCAATCAGGTGCTGGGGGTGGTGCTTATCATGCTGTTCCCCCTCCTAACACTCAGACTCCGACTGTCCCTTCTTCATCATCAGAAGATGCGAATGAAGCTGTCAAGCTCTTACGCACTCAATTCGAAGCCTTCAAAGAAAAGGATAATCTACAGAGGTTGGGGATCAAGCAACCCTACCCAGTTGAATGGAAGGAAGTCCCATTTCCTCTTAAATAGAAAATCCCAATAATCTCGCTGTTTGATGGCAGTACCGCTCCCAGTCAGTTCATTAACCATTTTGAAGTTATGACTGTTCAACTCCAGCCAAATGAAGCTCTTCTTACCAGAGTATTCGTCGGCTGTTTAGCCAGCGTTGCATACGATTTGTACAGAAGCCTGCCCGATGGTTGTATCACTTCCTTCTCGGGTCTCAAACAAATCTTCTTAGAACAATTTTATGAAGGGATCAACGACATGACTATGTCAGCCCTTAATAAAATCAAGCAAAAATATAATAAAACTGCTGAAAGTTTCATTGAAAGATTCTACCGAGAAGCCTTAAAGATGCCTCCAGGAACTCCGGCTGCTGTCACCATAGATACTTGTAAGGCAAATCTTTTTCCTATCATCAGTATGTGGACGGGGTCAACTCAGTTCCAAGATTGGCCATCCTTCATTGTCAACGCTAAAGCAGCTGAATTTAGCGCTGACAAGTTCAAACAACTAGAAGTACAAATGTCTAACTCCGATCGGGATGAACATCAGACGTCGAATAGCGGTAATCGTCAGAACAACCGCAAGAACAAGGAGACTTTGAACATCAACTTGAAGAGTAAAGAGTCTCTGGCCGTCAACGTAGCTCCACCTACGTCTACTTCCACTTCTTCTGTACCTCCACCAAGGGAACCTCGTCCTATAGTAGAGTACTCCTTTGATGAGAATGACACTGCAAGCATCTTTGATTGTTTAATCAAAAGCAATAAAATTCAGCTTCCAGAAAGAAGCCTGATGAAGTCGGTAAGACTGATCATCCCAAGTATTATGTCTACCACAGATTCATTGGACATCCTACTCGAGCATGCTACGTACTCAAAGGCAAGATACAAGAGCTGGTCAATGCTGGTGTCATAACTCTGCAGCAAGATGAGAAGACTGTCACCGCGAACATGGTCTCAGTTCAGTTTGGTGACTTCCCTCCGTAAATGGTACAACATGGTGTCATTCCTATTCCCAAAGCTACTCTAGAAATCGAGAATCTCCCTCCTCCACAAAGTGAAGGTCTCATCCCGTTATCTCTCGACAATGGCGAGATTATGTGGATTCATCCTGATCTTGCTTCAGAGTTCAAAGCTCCCTCTTCATTCAAGAAAAATGGCCGCTCTAAGGGCAAGACAAAGATTTGCAATATGGTATCTTTCAATCCCATAGTCGATGAAGAAATCCTGCTGGGCACTAGATCAGGGAGAGCCTATCTACGAGAAGTTCCTGAGACTCAAAAAAATCCTGCTTCCTCTTCTGAATCCGCTCCAGTGCAACCTACTTCCACTGAAGAGATCCCCTCTGCATCCTCACCGGTTGTGACACCCATTCCTTCCAAGCCGGTGGTAGCTGACAAAGGCAAACAACAAGTTCGCTTCGACAAGCCCTTGAAGAAGTCATCTCCCACAGGACTTGAAAAGCCTTACAACTTTGATATCTTGGCTCAGTTAGCCAATACACCGGCTCGGCTGTCTATCTTTGAGCTCTTACGTCTCTCCAAAGAAACTTGAGAAACTCTGAGTGAGACTCTCATGCAGGATGAAACTTGTCTAGCCCTTCTGAAGAAGCCGACAGTAGAGCCTGTCTCTTGCCTTCATTGTCATAGTGTTCTAGAATTGATTCCAAACATAACTTTCACACAAGATGACATGCTAATGGAAGACAACAGGCATGACTGTCCTTTGTACTATACAGGATATGTTGACTCGATGAAAGTCGATCGTATTCTGATAGACCCAGGGTCTGCTCTTAGCATCATGCCAAAGACAATGTTAGATGCATTAAAAATCTAGTGCATAGTCTCTCCAGTACAATTACCACCATCCTTGGATTCAATCAGGGAAGGAGTGAACCTCTAGGCAAGATTCGCCTAAAACTCCAAATAGGCAATCTTCGTACAAAAGTGACCTTCTATATCATTGACAATCATGGTTGTTCTTACAATGCTTTGTTGGAGAGACCATTCCTACATGAGCATAATATTGTTCCATCAACTCTTCATCAATGTTTCAAGTACATTGATGACAATGGAGAAGTCCAGAAGGAGGTTGCTGATCTCTATCCTTTCAAGGGTGTCGAAGCATACTGCAATGACGCTCGTATGTACAAGGATGAATTTATGAAGGTTGTGTTAGCTCTAGACACTGAAGAAGAACAGGAAGCAGTACCCAAAGACACTCTTATCATACTTGTTAAAGGGCGTGTCTCTTGTCCTCAATCCTCCAAGCCACTGGCTATTCACTTGCCAGTCCAAAAGAAATCAATTGATGATGGCCAAGATCAAAGGGAGCTCACCTCTTCTGAGCCACTTGTTATCGACTTACGTCGTAACAAGGATAAAAAGCAACTCATTTCTTCTGAGCCTCTTGTTATTGATTTAACTCATAATAAGGACAAAAGGGAGCTCACCTCTTCTGAGCCACTTGTTATCGACCTTCGTCGTAATAAGCCTCTTCCACGTTCTTCTTCTCCTCCTCTTGTAATCAATCTGACTAAACCTGCTAAGGCTAAAGGTCCTGTTATAAATACGAATGTACAGATCAATGAAAAAGCATCTACTTTCCAGTATACTGATGTCATTTATTATACTAAATGCTATTTGGATATGTTAGATAGCTTCCGATCATTCACAATGGGAGTTGTACAATCTCTTCAGACAGAAGTCTCACTTGAAAATCCAGATGGATCATATCGTATTGTTCCCGCTCGTAAGAAAGGCAAAAATCTAATACTTTTTAGTAAAAGACTGGAACAACAATTCAGCTATACGGATGATAGCAAAAGTAACGATACAGGACATCTCCAACTCCGTCGTTACAGTCAGCAATCGAAAGACATCATCCGAAAAATGGGTTATGACTTCAAGAGTGGCCTCAACTATGGCAAGGGTAGACGAACTCCTATCCGTACGACTGTTCCAGAAGGAAAGTCAGAGATGTACTACAGCAGGACCAAAAGTGGTCTTGGATATGCTTCTCCTCCAGTGTTATCCCCAGCAGTCTCCGAATCTGACAGTGATGAATGTTCTAACTCTTCTGATTCCAGATCATGGGATTCTGACACCAGCATCGGTCAAGTTCATCGATTGACTGTATCTTCTAACATGGTTTCCGCCGAACTTTTAGAAGGATATGATGAGGATATTGAAGAAAGTCCTGAAGTAGATCCTTGGGCTCAACGAATAGATACCCAATGGGAACTCCGATTCGAACAAAGAGAACCTCCTACTGAAGATCAATTGGTTCAAATTGATGTAGGAGAGAGTAGGTCACCTCGTCCAATATTTATCAGCAAGAACCTCCCAGAGACAGAAAAGCAAGAATTAATTCTTCTTATTAAAGAATACATTGATGTCTTTGCCTGGAGTTATGAAGACAAGCCAGGTCTAGATCCTAAAGTTGCTACTCACAAATTGAATATTCTGCCGAATACAAAACCAGTCAAACAGCAACAACGACGTTTCAAGCCAGAAATGATGGATGCAATCGACGATGAAGTCAAAAAGCTCATTGCTTGTGGCTTTACCAGAGAAGAACAACAACCTAATTGGGTAGCCAATGTCGTCCATGTTCTAAAGAAAACTGGCAAAGTTTGAGTTTGCATCGACTTTCGGGATCTTAATGAAGCATGTCCAAATGATAAATTTCTCTCCCTATCACGGACATCATGATCGACAACACTTGTGGGTTCGAGCGGATATCCTTCATGGACGGATTCTCTGGATATAATCAGATTCGGATGAATCCCGAAGATGAAATACATATATCTTTTTGTACTCCTCGAGGAGTTTATTGCTACACAGTAATGCCATTTGGTCTCAAGAACGCTGGTGCAACTTACCAACGAGCTATGAGTACCATCTTTCGAGATCATCTTCGTAAAACAGTCGAATGCTATGTTGACGATATCGCTGTCAAGAGTCGTCTAAAAGAAGATCATATCCAAGATTTGAGAACAATCTTCAATCTCATACGCGAATATCAACTCAAAATGAATCCCACCAAGTCATTCTTGGGTGTCTCTAGTGGCAAATTTCTCGGCTTCGGTATTACCTCTAAGGGTATACACGTGGATCCCGAGAAGATCAAAGCCATTCAAGAGATGCGTCCTCCACGCAACCTAAAAAAGCTATAAGGATTCCAAGGTCGTCTTACGTACATCAGGAGATTCATTTTGAATTTGTCTGGACGCTGCAGACCATTTACTCAGCTGATGAAGAAAGGTGTCTCTTTCATTTGGACCGAAGAATGTCAAAAAGCATTCGAAGACATAAAGCAATATCTCCTGAATCCACCAGTCTTGGTGCCACCAATCTCTGGCATACCATTCTTAATGTATGTCTGTGCTATGGACCATTAATTGGGTGCTTTACTTGCCCAAAAGAACAAAGAAGGTCATGAACATGCCATCTATTATCTCAGTCGTACTATGATTAGTACTGAACATCGTTATTGTCCGGTCGAAAAAGAATGCCTAGCTCTTATGTTCGCTGTTCAAAAGACTCGGCATTACATCATTGGTCAAACCATTCATGTCATCTCACGAGTTAATCCTCTTCGAGTACTCATGAAGAAGCCCAGCATACTCAACTCTCGGCTGGCCATATGGGCCATTCTGCTAGCCCAATATGACATGGTGTATGTTCTACAAAAGTCTGTCAAAGGTCAAGCATTGGCAGATTTCTTAGCAGCTCATCCTGTTCCGGAAACATCCAAACTCTATGATGAAATTCCAGATGAGACATTGGAAGCAAATATGATCTCTGAAGAATTTTCTACTTGGCGTCTATTCTTTGACGGTGCATCCAGGATCGGACCTAATGATGCCATTGTAGCAGAAGTTGGAGTTGTTCTTATTTCTCCAGATGGGTCGACTATCCAAAGAGCCTATTCTCTAGATGAACCATGCTCTAACAATGTAGCAGAATACAATGCTCTATTGATTGGTCTTTAATTAGCTAAACAATTGGATGTCGAATATCTTGAAGTCCATGGTGACTCTAAGCTGGTTGTCAATCAGGTTAGAGGGACCTATGAAGTCCGCCATCAAGATCTGGTGCCTTATCATGAAGCAGCAATCAAAATAGCTACATCATTCAAAACTTTTTTTATCGACTATGTTCGTCGAGCTTACAACACTAAAGCAGATGCCTTGGCCAATCTTGTGGAAGTCTTAGCTATCCCTATCAAAAGACAGCAAGTGGTGGTTATCTCTAATTAAGAATTGTTTTGCATTGAGAACAATCGTAATATTGAATTCAGTAACTTCGCTGAAGCCAATATTATCAATGAAGATTGGAGAGTTTCTTTCATCGACTTTGTAGTTCATGACATACTTCCTGAAGATCCAAAGGAGGCTACGAGTATTCGTCAACGATCTCTCCGGTTCTACTACAACCAAATCACAAAGACTCTCTATCGGCGGACTTATGACGGTCTTTTTCTACGCTGTCTTGCTGGTGATAAAGCAAAGCAAGTATTATGCGAAGCTCATAATGGCGTCTGTGGAGCACATCAACTCGGTCCTAAGCTACAGGATCGCATCCGACGAATGGGTTATTACTGGCCCTCTATGGTATTAGATGCCATCGAATATGTAAGGAAATGTCGAGCTTGTCAAATCCACGCAGATTTCATCCATCAACCTTCAGAATTCCTGCATCCGACTGCTGCTTCCTGGCCTTTTGAAGCTTGGGGCATGGATATTATAGGTCCCATCAATCCGCCTTCTTCTAGAGGACATCGGTTCATATTAGCAATAACCGACTACTTCTCTAAATAGGCTGAAGCTATACCTCTGGCTGAAGTCAAGACTAGCAGTGTCATCAATTTCGTCAAACACTATGTCATCTATCAATTTCGTGTACCTCGAAGAATCATCCATGACAATAGACCATAATTCATCAGCCAAAAGTTTACGAGATTCTGCGATGATCACCGGATTGACAACGTCACCTCGACAGCCTACAATCCTGCCGCTAATGGTTTAGCTGAAGCTTTCAACAAGACTATCGTCAAGCTCCTTAAGAAGTTTGTATCTACTAACAAACGGAATTGGAGTGAAAAGCTTGGTGAATGTCTTTGGGCCTACCGAACTACAGTCCGCAATCCTACAGGCTTTACACCCTTCTCTTTGGTGTACGGTTGTGAAGCAGTTCTACCCCTAGAACTTCAAATTCCGTCCTTAAGGATTGCTATTGCTAACGAGCTCACTACAGAGAACAATGATCTTCTTCGACTTCAAGAATTAGAAGCGCTTGACGAAAAGCGGCTATTGGCTCAACAACATATTGAGTTATATCAAGCTCGTATCTCGAAGACTTTCAACCGCAAAGTTAAAGTCAGAGAATTTTAGCAAGAAGAACTCGTTCTAATAGTCAGACGTCCTATAACTATGACTCATTCGAGCAAAGGCAAGTTCGATACGAAGTGGGAAGGGCCTTACATTGTCAGCAAAGTCTTTTCAAATGGAGCTTATCAACTTTCAGAGTTAGACGGTCGAGTTGCAATGATGCCTATCAATGGCAAATTCTTCAAGAAATACTATGTATAAATGTAATAGAGATTTTATGTAAATATGATCAGACAGTTCATAAATAAAGTTTGATTTTATTTTTATCATAAAATGATATTACATGATATCAAGGAAGATCACTATTATCCTTCTCAACATTGGGACGCGGACCACTACCGTCCTTATCAAAGACCTAATCAGCAAAAGAGCCGAGAACATCTTTGTTGGAACCCACCAGAAACTTGCAAGCAGCCATCCTCATGGTCCCTTCCTCTTCAGTCTTTCCTGGTTCAAGCAGGAAATCTAAGATATCCCGCGATGGCTTGGGTGCAGACGAACCTTCGCCTGTTTCCGTCTACTTTGGTTGGACCAGTTCGGTAGTACGTTCTTCAGTGCCCGCTTCAACCTTCGGGGCGATTTCAGCCTTCTTGGATGCATCTCCGGACGACATCTTTATGTTGAAAAGTGGAAATGATCTTTCCTTCCAGATTTCTGTTCTATTTATAGGCGGAGATTCTCAAAACAACGAAATGACACATTCATTCGACGGTTCGTCCGTTCATTCCATCCATTTGACGGTTCGTCCGTTCATTCCATCCATTTGACGGTTTGCCCATTCATTCCATCCATTTGACGGTTCGCCCTTTCATTCCATCCATTTAATGGTTCACCCATTCATTCCATCCATTTGACTGTTCACCCATTCATTACATCATTCGACGGTTCATCCGTTCAGCACATCTATTTGATGGTTCACCCGTTCATTACATCATTCGACGGTTCATCCGTTCATCATATCATTCGACGGTTCACCCATTCATCATATCAATTCGATGGTTCACCCATTCATTCAATCAATCTGACAATTCGTTCGTTCATTCTTTCATTCGACGGTTCACCTGTTTATTCAATTCATTTGACGGTATACCTGTTTATTCTATCCATCCGACGGTGTACCCGTTCATTCCACTCATTTGACGGTTCATCCGTTCATCCTGACGATTCATTTCGTTCGTTTATCCATATCAGTAACTTATCATTCTCGATTAAGTTGTCTATTGAAATAATAATATTCAACAAATTATACTCTGCCACATCCACATTACCTCTGAGCAGATATAATGAATATAATTATTTTCTAAATCGAGAAATATATCATGTCCTGTACCTCTGAATATATTTTCTATTTCTATTATTTATATCTGAATAAGATATGCAATAAATAATAGAACACCAAAAAGTTGTCTTTTATTGATCAAAAAAGATGAAAGATGTTACATATCATATTGCAAAATAAGAAGATACAAGATATTTTTCTACTAAGCCGGAGGTGTCATCAAATTGGCAATCTGTTGCTTCAGAATTTGTAGACGCTCTTCGCGAGATTCTATCATTCTCTTCCTGGCTTCTTCCATCCTAGATTTTTCATTGAAGATTGGCAGAGTTACCATTCGGCGAGTGATTTTACCATTATGAGCCGCAGCATATTCATCCCTTTCTTGAGTTAGAACATCAAGCTGTTGAATTGCAGTTTGATGTTGGATGACCTCATCTTCCAGTTCTTCTTGAAGACGGGCAATCTCTGCTTTCAATTCAGTAATTCTCTTTTCTTTTCTTTCAGCAACAGAGGTCACTGTTTCCACCTTGGAGTTGTACTCAGCAGACTTGGCGGTGAAAGTATCCAAGAGAATATGGAAGTTAACTTTCTCAACCGCAGCCTCTTGAGACATTCGTTCAGACTCGGCATGCACTAAAAGTTCTACCTCTCCTTTGTTTAGCTCTTTGTAGCTATTTATTGAGGTCTCCAGCTTATTTAATATGTGATCAAGAAAAGTGGCTTGAGCCCCATCACCTTGATCGCGGATGGCATTTACCAAGTAAGAGGTTGGACCTCTAACCGTAGAGAAATCAGCCTCTTCCTTCTCCATCATTCTATTTATTAAAGGTCCCAATGAATCGAAGAAGAACTTGGTAAATGACTTAATAACAAACTGATTGGTAGCCAAAGCACCAGGAGTAGCAGCTACTCCTGTTGACGATGAAGCGGCAGGATGTTCAGTTTTTTGCACTTGGACGGAGGGTTCTTTAAATAAAGAAGCTAGAGTGGAGCTAGTTGTTCCTCTTTGTTGTTCGTCTGCAGAATTAAAATTTTGTCATTTTGACTATCATTTGCTACTGTCAAAGAAGATCAAAAGTAAAAGCAATCTTACCGTGACTTGGTCCAATATCAGGCCTGTCATCTGTTGGAATAGATTCTAGCCTAGCGGAAGTAGCCTCAGACATTACTGCCTGGCTACTGCCTGCTTCAGAGCCACATGATAAGTGACGACTGCTGCTAGCTATCGTCGTCGCAAGTACTACATCCATGCACACTGGGGGAGCTGGAGAAGATCCGAGTTCTGAATGGATAAAAATAAAGATGTCAGCTATCAATCTATTAAAAGAACAATGCTAATTTCATTCTATACCTTGGGGATCAACATCAGGAGTTTCCTCCAGGTCCATTTCTTCGTCTGCTATCTTTTCCGGAGATACTTGCACCTCAATATCCTTTTCAGGATCCAAGGTGTTATCAACAGTTTTGGGAGACACATGCACTTCATCATCCCCTTCAGGATCCTGTGTATCATCAATATCCTCTGATGATGTGCTCTCCTCGCTTTCATGTTCTCCAGGTACCTCCCCGCTGGCAGTTGTAGCGGCTTGATCAACATAATCCTGTAGACCGAAGTCACAGTCATTTAAAGCATCAATCATCAAACGATCCTCCTCCTCGCGGAGTGTTCCTAGTGTAGCAGGAGGATGAGTAGTCTCCACTGCCGGTAAAGGATTTCACAAAGCTTCATGTTCTGTCTCTACAATTTTTTCTCTGGGCTCTATGGCCTCATTTCTTTGGTCAACCTCCTCCATCTGTTCAGTCTACTCCCTCTGTTCTGGACTGGGAGTTTTATGCCCAGACTCAGAGACAGGAGTGGGTAATGACATAGTAATTCCTGCTGCAGAATTCACCACTACCGAATACAAGATTTTCCTTTGAGGAGAAACTATTCTCTTTTTTCTTCTGTGAGCTAGTTTCTTTCTGGGCAGAGGCCTCTCAGGACTCTCTACATTTACTACCTCGACCTATTTCTGAACAGAGGTTGGTGTAGCTGCTTCATCTCGGGTTGACTCAGCCAATTGTCGGGATTGTGATCTAGTGGTGACCTTCTCTGATGACGGTTCCAAGATCAACTTCTTCTTCGCAACTGGAGAAGAAGGTTCTTCTCTCCTTCTCTTCTTCTCCTTGACCGGAGACTTAACCACTTTTGGAGAAATTCTCAATGGTTGGTTAACTTCCTCAGGGAAGTTTGCCTCCCTGGAAGCTTCCAATGGATCGTCCACTGGTTCATGTTCTTCGTCGTTATTGGGAGCTAATATATCAGTTGCTCCTTTCTTCAGATGATTTGCTGTTGCAAAACTATCAACAAGACTATAATTCTCAGCAAAAGTATTTGCAGCTGTATAAAACAATGAGTATGTATATAACATTCTTGGGCTGTTATCATTCTTGTTTGACATCGAGAACACTGTCTTTGTGTCTCGAGCGTTGTAGTAGGCCCATGCTCTGGCACCGTCAATCAAGTACCCCTTTTCTTGTAAGAAAGTTATTGCATTGCCCACATGGAATTGGTCGTAATTAAACTGATGGGCGAAGCGACTTGGCAAATATAGTTCAAGATAGCACTCCTCTTCAAATCTGTACACCAAATGCGATGGTCTGATCGTCTTCAGCCAGTCAAAAGCTGCTCGACCTATTGGTTGCCTCCCAAGGTCAACCAGATTTGTTGCCATAAATTCGTAACCAGTTAGAGTGCCAATCCCATTTCCCCGTAGGGCGTCATGAACGTCCCTGTCCTATAGTTATACCTCTTTGCCAAAGCCAAAAATAGATGAGGATTTGGAAAGAATCTGTATACGGTAGCGTGTACCGCATTATACAGCTCGATCTCTTTGAGTTTGTCTTCAAACTGGACTAATATCCAGTTAGCTATACAGCTCCATCTCTTGATATCTGGGTTTACTAGACCGGTCAGCCGGATATCCTGATCCGAATATCTGCCTTCAGCCTTTGCATACTTATTTGCAAAGATTGGAGTCCTTACAGGCAGCAATAAAGAAGAGTTCTCAAGAGGGATGCACCCTGGCTTCAACCCTCTGAGTAAAGTACTGTGTCGTTCAGAAGAGCTATAGAACATGTCCCTATTGTTCGGGCCTTTCTTAACACAGATCTTCTCTGTCCGTGCATGTTGAAGGGGAGTAATGTCCCATTCCATCCTCCTGGGATGGCTTGCATGAGCATATCGTGCTAGAGGGAGGCATCTAGCAATGTCTGGTAACAAGATCAGTTTCTCTTTCTTTTGGAAAGTTCTCTGCTCAACACGGGGTCTTGGTTGAGAACTTTTATCAATGGCTTCGCCAAATAGGAACACAGGTTTTCTGTGGGTGATGGCATCAGCAGTCTGCAAGGGCTGCCCATTCATCAGACTTAACAAAGTCTCATTGTCCTATGCTATCAAGATAGCTTGTCGAGAGGATGGAAGGGCATATTGTGGGAAGAGCACATGGGACAAGTCCTCTTTAAATTCTGATTCTACACGAGTCCCTACGAAAGTTTCATACTCAGGATCTTCTCTGGTATCAACTGCATCAAAACAAAAAAAGAATTCAGTACAAGTAAAAAAGATTCTGTCATCAAATTGTGCAACCATCAGATTGTGCAAGCATCAGATTGCGCAGCAAACTATCAGATTGCGCTGACAAAGCTTGCGCAAAGTAACAGTTTGCGCTGACAATCTTACGCAAATCAGTCGATTGCGCTGACTTTTGCCAGCACAATTCAACCGATTGCGCGAGAAGTCACTCTTCATAAAAATGAAGAATATTGGGTTCGTGCAACCTAAACCCTAAAAAGGGTGGCGCAGTATGATCATATCTCTAAAAAGAGATGGATTTTAAGATTCAGTGAAGTCGAAAAACCTTAAAAAGGGTTTTCGATCGGGTTATCTAACTCGCAAAGCAGGGTGTGCAGCTTCGTGTCGGGAAGGGCGCAGCGCAACCCGAGCCGAAGACTCGACGGGGGCCTTGCCCTTGTCGGCGGCAGAGGAGCGCTTGGGAGCCATGAAGTCGACGGGAAAGAAAGAGTGAAGTCGGAATAGGCTCGGGGATTTCTCTCTCTCAAGCACAATGAAAACAAGTAAAGAATAATATGAAGGACGAAGGGAACTATTTATAGTTTTTCAAGAGTAACGGCCGCCTCAGATTGTGCCAACTAAATAGGAGTAATCCCTCCGATTGCACAGACAGCATCATCACGTGCGCAACTTGATTGAAAATTCAAAATTCAAAGTATTTCAAAACTTTGAATAAATTCAACTTTCGAAAACTTTGAAGGGGATCTTGTAGGTCCTAAAAATTCAAGTTGCATCCATCAACAAAGTCATAAAAATTAAGAAATACATCCTTCAATTGAACTGCACAGAAGATAGATTGCGTATCACATCGGTTGTGCAGACTGGACTGCGCACACTTTCAAGTACGCAAGCTGACGTGGCCATCTCATCATTACCTGACACAATCAAATCTTTTGACAACTGACAGCACAAAGAACGAGGAGACTGATCGTTTATTGCGCCGTACAGCGCTCGAGGACAGCTATACATGCAGCACAATCTGCCAGACTGTCTGCTGCGCAATCCAGCCCAGCACAATCTGAAGTCAGCGCGATTCATGTGGCGCACTTCATCATGACAACTGACAAATGTACACGTCGCATTCATGTCATCAATTTCTCACTACGTGGCAACCGTCTGTACACGATCATGCGCATTTCAATCAAATGATGCCATGTGTCCAAGACAGTTGGCCCATGATCAGATAACTGCCTGCGCAGTCTAATTCTGCACAATCCAGTGCATGCACAATTTAACTTGCGCCATTCAGAATAACTAAAAGTTAGTTATTTCTAGAACTTTATAAATAGAGTTTCAAGTCTTCATTCAAGAAGATCAGACATAAAAGTTCAGAAATATCAGAGAGTTCAGGAGTTCTTTCCCAAGTGCTGCTGCATTCTTCCGAGGCTATCGCCTTCAACTTCAGAGGCTATCGTCTTCAAAGTTCACATCGTCCAAGGGATAAAGCAATCGTCTTCTAGATTGGATTCCTACAGTTGTACTTTCCCAGAATTCTTGTAATCTCTTTACAAAGTTTGTTAAATAAAGTTCATACCTTTGTTTTTATAAACAAATTTATGGAGACAAAAGAATATAGGCTCTCCTTATATAGGAGGTGGAGGACCCAGTTGGATAAGGAGTAGGATAGTTTAAATTCCCATGTGGATAATCGCCCTTTTATTTGATTCGATCCAAATTATTATAGATAAAACTCATTTTAAAATTAAAGCTTTTGTAGATAAAGTCAAAATCCAATATTATCTATTTCAATTCAAATTATCAAAATTAATCCAATATTAAATCAAACGAGATTTTAAATATCTTTTCATAATTACTAAGATATAATAATATTAAATTTCAAAAATTATGATAATTATTTAAATAAACAAAATATATTTTTATAAATAATAAACCCAATATAATTAGTTTTCGTAAAAATCAAGTGGACATGAAATAAATTTTATGTCACCCGCACATAATAATATTTTTACATAGAACAATAGTTTTCCAAATTACTATTTCTATTTGTACCATAAAATAAAATACCCTTTTTTAAATAAATAAATAACATTTGACAAAATTTGACCGACGCAATAAATCAAAAATAAAATACTTATTTTCCATAGCAAGAAATCTTTTTAATAAATCATTTGTGTATAGAAATATATACCATCTCGCTAACTCGCACGCGACGTATAACTACGAAAACAAAAATTGATATCAAATTATTTTTAAAAAAAAATCATAGTAGAAATTTAGGGGTTTTACACGGGCGGACCGAAGGAGCATCAGGTGCTCGAGTGGATCTGGTATTAGAATTATTCAATAATAGGCCCACACATGTAAAATTATTGTATTGGGCTATCTAAATAATTAAGCCAAATTAAAGTAGTCTTTTCAGAAAATTGGCTTAACGATATAATTGTCGTAGAAATAAAGTGTTTATATCGGAGATAAATCTAATTTGATGAGGTGCCAAATTAGAAATATCAAAACATATAAATATATGTATTTATTAGGGTTATGGCTCCCAACTTATGCGGCCATAAAAGAGAGGGTTTTCTCCATTCTCTTCTGCATCCTTATCAACAGAGAGAGGAAAAAAGATTTCATCTTTGTTATTAAGGGTCGTAGCAATTTGGAAGATCGAACCCCATAAAGAGACGTCTGCTTCAAGATCCATCAAGCCAATCAATGGATTCAGGTACGCTTTTGCAATTTATTTTTGTTCTTCATCCCATGAATAAACGGGTAATTATTTATAACAAGTGGTATCAGAGCTTCCCTGCTTGATTTATGAGGTCAAAATTTTAGAATCCAATTTTATTGTTGTTCTAGAACTCTAGATTGTTAGATCTAATTTAATTTAGAGTTATTGTTCGATCAATTTTTTATCCAACAATTAAGAAGGAAATCTGGAATATCCTTCTAGATTGTTTAAGACTCCTATTGATGTTCATAATATATTATTCAATGTTAGTCTCCTGGATTCCATGGATTTGGATTTGTAAGTAAAGTAGTTGATTCTCTGGATTCCACGATTTGGATATTAATATTCAACTACTTTGCTTGCCTGAGGACTAGTGTACCTACTATTTAATTAAAGACAAATCATAATGTGGCCTGGGGAGGCCATGGTCGGGATCAATCCCAACGACCCCAAGGTCGAGAGGTTCGCCAACCACTCCAAATAAAATCAAAAGCCACTTTTACTTTGCTTAGTACCATTATCAATCATTAAGTCCTTTCGGTTGAAATATGCCTACTTGCTTCTTGGTACCATCCTAAAGCCCCCACTTGGATTACAATATCGAAGATCGGCAATATTGTTTGGTAATCTAATTTTGAAGACAATTTTCTGGTACCATCAAAAAAATTTCTGGCAAATTCTTTTTCTATTATTAAAAAAGTCTTTTCTGTTATATAATAAGTCTGATGCAGTAAGATTCATATAAACAAATTATTTTATTGATTTGCTTTTATGAAGAATATTTTTTAGGTCAAAATAAGACGACTTGAGAAAAGTATTACAGACCAAGTATTGTGGTTTATCATATTTTATTGATTTGCTTCAATAGATTATTTTGTTGTAATATTTATAGATTATTTGATGTAAACTTTTAGTACATCAGTAAAATTTAATCTGTTGATTATTGATTATTTAATTTAAATATGCATGTACATAAGAATTTAGTCAATATTCAATTTTTTGGTGCCTTTTGTGACTAGCAATAGTTGTCTAACATTCTAAATAGACCCATTGAAACAAGATGTCGCCAAAGTGACCTCTCTTGCGTAGATAGTCTATGAGGGATATCGGATGTTTGTGTGTGTACACTCATACGGGTATTATCCGGCACAAAGGAAGGTTAATACTTGGCCGAATTACACACATACTTATGGTGATAAACGTGTGACAATTATAAGGTTTACATGTAAATAATAACCAAATCCAAAGATAGGCTTATTATTCAACATGACTTATTGTCAATGTTTGATCATTACCCCAAGAGTACCACTTGCAGTTAATATCACTGTCCAGAGACTTGATATTAATGATGTACCAGGTATCTTGATATGGGTTTCACCATTATTTGAATTTGTCTGACTATAGTTTATTCTTTCGTTATTAAGAACATGTTTATTTATTTATTTTTGTTCTCTTTACAGCTAATGTTGCTTCAATATCTACTAATCTGAACTCAATTCCAATGCTTAACGGGACAAACTGCAAGGACTAGAAAGAGAACATTTATATTATTCTTGGCTGTATAGATCTAGACCTTGTACTTAGGATTGAGCTTCCCACTACTTCTAAGTATGACAATTCATCTGGTGACAGAGAGAACTTTGAGAAGTGGGAATGCTCAAACCGCATGAGTCTAATGATCATAAAGTGTAGTATTCCAAAGGCATTCAGGGGTGCAGTATCCGATGATGTTATTAATGCCAAACAATTTCTTGCTGAAATCGAGAAATGATTTGCAAATATTAATGATAAGGCGAAAACAAGCACACTTTTGTTGCGCTTGATTACCATGAAGTATAAAGGAAAAGGTAACATAAGGGAGTATATCATGGAGATGTCTCATATTATTTCAGAACTTAAGGCACCTAAGCTCGACCTGTCGGATGACTTGCTTGTTTATTTGGTATTACTCTCACTTCCTACACAGTATAATCAGTTTAAGGTTAGTTACAACTGCCAAAAGAAAAATGGACTCTAAATGAGCTCATTTTATACTATGTACAAGAAGAAGAGATATTGAAGCAAGATAGAACTGAAAGTGCTAATTTGGCTACCAACCCTAAAGACAAGTATGAGGGCACTAAGCGAAAGAATACAAAAGCTACTAAGGGTCCATCGCAAAAGAAACAACAAAATGAAGCTAATAGTTGTTTCTTTTGTGGCAAGCCAGGACACGTAAACAAGGAATATCCAAAGTACCACTCATGGCGTGTAAAGAAAGGTACATTTCTTAATTTGGTCTGATTTTAATTTTGCTTCAGTATCAAGAAACACATGGTGATTAGATTTTGGTGCAACTACTCACATCAGTATTTCTATGCAGGGTTGTTTGATCTATCGAAAGCCAATTGATGGTGAAAGGCACATCTATGTGGGTGACGGCAAGTCGATAGAAGTGAAAGCAATAGGACAATTTTTGGTTATTAGTTATTATTGGATTTGATAGACATTTTTTAAAGCTTTTATTGTACCGTCTTTTAGACAAAATTCAGTTTCAGTTTTCTTATTTGACAAATCTAGTTATTATTGTTCATTTGAAAACAATAAAGTTTGACCTAACTTTAAATTTATAATATTTTTGGTAATATATATAATTTTTTTAAATGTTCATGACAAGCTATATTCGCTTGAAATTATTGCATCCGATAAAAAAAACCTTGCATATGGAACCACGTGGTACTAAACACAAAAATAAGAATTTTTTAAGATAAGAAGTGTAATATTTTTTAGGATGTTGAGTTTGGAGGAGAAATAAAGTCAAGAAAATTATCTTTGAGGAGGCATCGATTACAATTCCTATAATCACTTTTGACGATGTACAGGATTCTGTACCTGTCATTGATCAAAAAGTGAATTCGGAGCCTCAACAAGACAATGTCGAATTACATCTACAAGTCATTGTTGAGATAACTTGACAAGACAATATAGAGGCACCCCCATTCAAGATAAGGTAATTATTATGAGGAACAAACTCAACAACCTCAAGAACCGGTAATGTTAAGATGGTCCACCAAAGGAAGGAGAAATGTAATTTCGGATGATTTTTTTCATATTTCTCCAGGAACATGAGGAAGACTGTGGAATATTGGAAAATGACCCAATCAACTTCCATCAGGCCATAGAAAGTTCTAATTCTCAAAGTTGATTAATACAGTAAATAAGGAGTATAAGTCTATGCAAGACAATAAAGTTTGGAAACTTATCCAATTACCAAAAGGTACGAAGTCCATTGGTTGCAAATGGATATTTAAAAATAAGAAGGATTTGAAAGGTAATGTGGATAGGTATAAAGTACGTCTTGTAGCTAGTAGCTTTACTCAAAAGTTAGAGATTGATTTTAAAGAGACTTTCTCTTTGATATCTTTGAAATACTCTTTTAAACCAAGTAATTATCTGGACTCAGTCAGACTTCTCGTCAAATATACTTCAAGTTTCACCAAGTAATTATCTTGTTTAATTTTGAGATAAATACTATTGAAGGTTGTGTGTATCACAAGTTTAGTGGGAGTAGATATATTTTTCTGGTTTTGTATATCGATTAAACTACTTCATGCAAACTAGGTGACATATGTCGCTAAAGGAGACAAGTTCATTCTCAATCAAGTGCCCTAAGGTTAGCCTTAAAGTTAAGAAAATACAATAGGTTTTTCGTTCATGATCAGTTGTAGGGAGCCTAATGTATGCTCAAGTACGGACGCGATCGGTTATTGTGTACATAGTTAGAATATTAGGCAGATATTTAAGCAAATATGAGATGGATCATTGGATAGCAGTCAAGCTACTTAAGTAAATTAATAGAGAACATGGAATTATATGCTCTTTATAGGAGATCGAATAATTTTGGAGATCATAAGGTATTTCGACTCTGATTTTACTAGATGCCAACACAGCAGGAGATCCACATCAGGTTATGTTGACTAGTGGAGATATATTGTGGATGAGTGTCAAACATGCACTCATAATTTCTTCCACCATGGCAGCAAGGTTTATATCATGTTGTAAGGCATCTATTTTAGGAATATAGTTGTAAAATTTTGTCACAAGACTGCGCCTACAGGAGGGTGTTGAAAGACCACTTAAATTATGGTGTGATAATAAATCAGCAGTACTGTATTCCATAACAACAAGAACTTGTATAAGTCAAAGAATATTGACATAAAGTTTCTAGTTGTGAAGAAACGAATTCAGAATGGTCAAAGCGTCCATATAGCACATTAGGACAAACTCTATGTTAGCGGATCCGCTCATAAAAGTATTATCACATATGGTCTTTCATGAGCATACTGCTCATATGGGTGTTATCTGTCACGACCCGTTCCCGGATAACCGAATATGAGTTTGTATCCAAGCCTATCCTACGCCGCGATATCCCAGTAGAATGTCGTCTAGTACACAATAACATCCTCCAGATATACAAGAGATCACAGATGCAAATCATACTCAGCAATAACACGAACCAAGGAAATAGAGTACGATATATAATAAAATAATAATATCCAAATCCAATAATAAGAGACTAAATCTAGAATAATAAAATGGTCCATCCGGAAACAAATTCGGTCCAACTAAGAAACTAAAACTAAAGCAAAGTAAAGGTAACTCTAGATCCCTCCAGAGATCGATCATGGCTCCTGAGTCTTGGTACCAACATCATCAGCACTATCCTCGGGTGATGCATAATAAGAAGTGTAGAGATACTCATCATCCTCACATATATCAACGATCCAGTCAGAAAACGAGCAATGTACAACCATATTGTATTTAATGTTGTTAGCACAAAATAAGCTAGAATCAATGTGAAACAATAACGATAAAGAACATACAAAGAACTGGCAAGATATGAACTGGACATGAAAAGCAATAATCATGAACGAGCAAGCTAATGGAAAAGAAACATGAAGATAAAGTACTGAACTGTGATCAAGAACAACGGAAACAACCATGTTTGTGTGAAATACCTTGTGATACGTGAACGGCTGGGCTAATACGGTACATCATACGATGGCTATCCACATTTTTGATACGACTAACCCATACGTGAAGTGTTTGACTTAGCTATCTACATTAACATTATTTGGGTTTGTTTACGCATCTACCGAGTATTTCTCCTCCCGACTCACTAGCAATCAATAATGGTAAATAATACAATAAAAAGAATACTGTAAGCCTACTGTGTTTCCAATGTATCTCAACAAAATATCAAACAAGGTCTCAACGGAATATCAAACAAGAAAATAATAAGAAAAGCATTATAATATACCAAAATATAATACAATACTTTACTTGTCTGAACCCTTGAACAAACTGTAGTCACAAGTCGAGGATGAGAGGGACGTCGATCTAGAAGCTATCAACCCATATCGCACATCGTACCACGAACCGTGCACGAAAATCATAAGTCAATTCTAAGATTCTAATTATAAAATCATGGAATAAGTGGCTAATGGGTATCCTTATATAATATTAATTAATTCTAGAATAATTCACTTAAAAACCTAATATAACATAATAATAATCTGAATATAATCTAAACAAGGAAGTTCGGTCATAAAAAGTCATGTTTCCAATTTTGGAAACCATGACAAGCAAATCGAGATGTGTCGTTGACCATCAAGTAAAATGTTATGAACTTGAGATTTTGAAAGTGAAACTTGGTAATTTCAGCACCATGAGTGCACCGTAATCGACTGTGCCACAAAATCATGCTTTCGTCAAAAGATATTACCGTTATGGCTAACCGTGACCAGAACGGTGATTTACCGATCAAATCTGAGTTTAACTTAATAAATAAAATAGAAAATGAACCTCTAAAATTATAAAAAAAATTCTACATTGAAGATCGTCATGTTAGCTTTCCAAAACTTTAAACGAATCGCAAATCAGAGTTCAGGATCTCGAAAACCCTGCGACGTGTCGAGTTTTGGACAAGAAACACTAAAATAAATTCCCAAAAATTTAGAAGAAAAACATTCATAAATAAAATATATATTCTGAAATTTTACCTGAAGACGAATCCAATAAAAAAATGACGCATGAATCCGAGGTTGGGGTTGTCCGCAATCGCCTCGGAAAGTCGGGGTTCTCCAAAGAATCAAAAACTCAAAAGCAGTCACAAAATAATAGGGTTTCTGGAGATAACGAAAATATCATATATATATATATATATATATATATATATATATATATATATATATATATATATATATATATATATATAGAGAGAGAGAGAGAGAGTCGGCTCTGCTTGGGAGGCGGTGGAGCTTAGTTCTTGCCACATGTCAAAATCAGCACGGCTCCGCGCTTTTAGCCAACGGCGAGATGGCCGAGCGGCTAAGCTAGGTCAGCTAGGCATGCTTTCTACTAAGGAAAGCCAAGCACAGTCAGCGCACAGCTGACAGCTGGCCTGACTCCCCCATTGGCAGCTGCCCGCCCACAGCACTGTGGGTGGCCGACAAGTGGGCCTACAGCGCTGACTAGGTAATTCTTTTTTTAGAAATTGATTTAAAATCAATTCCATGGCCAAATAAATCCAAATAAATGTCTAAAAATTCCAAAAAATTGTAAAAAGATTACAGAAAATATATTTAATCTTCTAAAGCCTAAAGAAAAATAATGGGTCTTAAAATAGTCTAAAATGGCCTTATAATAAATCATGAAAGACATTGATAAATATCAATCTTCATAAAATAAATATTTAAAATATCTAAAAATCATAGTAAAATATAATATAGCTAACAATGCTTATATAACCCATCTAGAGGCCATATAACCATAAGATGGTCCTAACTCACCTTAGGCATGACTCCCTATGATCATAGAAATTAATTATAAACTATTCCAACAAAATTGAAAAAAAACCTAATTTCTAATCGGGGTGGCAGATGCCACATACTATCCCCCTTAAAAATATTTTTGTCCTCAAAAATAAACATGTCAACTAAGTAACTTCTACAAACAATCTAAAATAATTCCTAGTCTAAATCATGGAAAGGTTTAAGAAATCTAAGATAACTAATCAAGAATGCTAACTATAATTATGGAAGCCTTTTATGGGAACTTATTTTATTTACCTATACCTTCCGGTCGAATCACAGCTACAAATGCTTGTCATTGTCCTTGTCCTTGTTGTTGTCCTTCTGGCCCTCTCTAAGCAGGTGCTGGGCCCTGACGAGTAAGTATCGTAGGACACTCTTTTACCTTGTGCGTTGTTGATCCACACGATACGCATTGTTGTAATCTTCTACGGCAATAATCAAAATAATGTCCTGGCCTCCGACAATATGTGCATGTAGCAGTCGTCGTAGTCTGATTCTGTTGCTGTGGTGTTGGAGCTCTTCCCGAACGTTAGAACTGCTGCTTCTGGGAATGATGCTGTAGGTGATACTATTTTAGTAAAGTCTTCTCTGGAACATTAGAATGGCTTGTCGGTCTTGATTGGCTGCTACCTCCTTCGTACGCATCTCGGTCTCTCTTCGGCCTGCGATCTAGCTCTTTCTCTACTGCTTGTGCAACATTCAAGATCCTCTTATAGGTAATGGCTTGACTGGTGGCGACGGCTAGGCGAATATTGTAAGATAATCCTTTCTTGAATCTTCAAGCTTTGCTTTCAGGGGTATTGACCATGCTCTCTGCAAAACGACTAAGGCAAAAAAAACTCCAAGGTGTAGTCATCGACGGTGAGGTTTCCCTACTCCAGACTCTCGAACTGACTTTCTAACGCCTCTCGAGCTACGTCAGGGTAGAATATCTTCTTGAATAGCTCCTTGAACTCTACCCAAGTCACATCTGGTGCAGAAAGTCGGAGCTCATCTCTATACCACGTCCGGGCGATATCGAAAAACTGTATGCTAGCTGACTCTATATAGTCAAACATCATAAACTTAAGATTTTGAAAGTGCATCTTGATAGATATCAGTGCCACGAGTGCACATAATTGACCGTGCCGCAAAATCACGCTTTGGTCAATGGATATCGCCGTTATGGCTAACCGTGACCAGAAAAGTGATTTACCAATCAAATCTGAATTTAACGTAATAAATAAAATAAAAAACAAACCTCTCAAATTTTGGAAAAATTATATGTCGAAGACCGTCATGTTAGCTTTCAAAAACTTTAAACAGATCGCGAATCGGAGTCCGGGATCTCTCGGGATCCCAAAAATCGTGCGACATATCAATTTTTGGACAAGCAACACTAAAATTATTCCCCAAAAATTTAGAAGCAAAATATTCATAAATAAAATACATATTCTTAAAGTTTACCTCAAAAGAAATCTAATAAAAAAATAGCGCATGAACCCGAGGTCGGGGCTGTCCACAATCGCCTCAAAAAGTCGGGGTTCTCCAAAGAATCAAAAACTCAAAAGCAGCCACAAAATAATAGCGTTTCTGGAAATAAAGAAAATGTCATATATAGAGAGATCCGGCCCTGCTTGGGAGGTGGTTGAGCTCAACTCTTGCCACGTGTCAAGATATACGCGGCTCCGCACATTTGGCCAATGGCCAGATGGCCGAGCGGCTAAGCTAAGTCGGCTAATAAGGAAAGCCAGGCACAGTCAACGCACAGCTGAAGCTGGCCCGACTCCTCCGCTGACAGCTGGCCACCCACAACACTGCGGGTAGCAGATATATGGGCCTGCAGCGCTGACTTGGTAATTCCTTTTTTAAAAAAATTAATTTAAAATCAATTCCAAGGCCAAATAAATCTCTAAAAATTCCAAAAAAATTGTAAAAAATTATAAAAAATATTTAACCTTCTAAAACCTAAAGAAAAATACTTTGTCTCAAAATAGTCTCAAATAGCCTTATAACAAATCATGAAAGTTATTAATAAAGACAAATCTTCATAAAATAAATATTTTAAAATATCAAAAAATATCTAAAAATTATAGTAAAATATAATATAGCTAAATAATGCTTATATAACCTACCTAGAGGCCATATAACCATAAGATGGTCCTAACTCACCTATGGGCTTAGGCATGACTCCCTATGATCATAGAAATTAATTGTAATATATTCCAATAAAATTGAAAAAAAAACCATAATTTCTAATCGGGGTGGCAGATGCCGCATTATCTTAATTAAGCATATGGAAATATAGTAGGAGTTTGTATTTTATGTATTTGGGTGTTATTTGGCTTTGGTCATATTTATATATTAAAGTATTCTGGATATTTATCTGATCAGATATATGGAAAATTCAATTCATTTAGTTTTCATTATGTTAAGTATTAATCTCACTAAAGTTAAGGAGGACCAGTTCGAAATAGACATGTGTTGATCACATTGCGTGTAATTTTCATGCTACGAAGGTATATATGACCATTTATGGTGTTGGGCTATATGTTTAGCTATATTGGTATATGTGACAATTTATGGTTTAGTTATGCTATATGTGATGAAGGTCGCTTTGATCCTATGTTGATATGGTTAATGGATGAGATTGTCCAGATATACCATAAGGATTAAGATAGCAATTTATGAGCTCACTAAGATTAACATAATTATAAGGTTACACAAGTGGCCCAGTGGAAAATTGTTGAAATTATTCAATATTAAGGCCACACATGTAAAATTAATTGTGTTGGGTTATCTAAATAATTAAGCCAAATTAAAGTGTTCTATTTGGAAAATTGGATTTAGGGTATAATTGTCGTGGAAATAATGTGTAGATACCAGAGATAAATCTAATTTAATAAGGGTCCAAATTAGAAATATCAAAACATATAAATGTATGTATTCATTAGGGTTATGGCCCCCAATTCATACGGCCACAAAACATAGGGTTTTCTCTATTATCTTCTACACACTACCAGAATATCACCTTTTAGCGACGCCCAAAAATGTCGCTAAAATGGATAAAAATGTCGCTAAGTTCATTTTCTGACGTATTTAGCGACGCTTTATTGTTGTCGATGAAAGCCTGGTCACTAACAGGAAAAACGTCGCTAATCATCGCTTTTACCGACGCTTACCGACGCACAAATACGTATGTAATCCTGGAACATTTACCGACGTTCACCGGCGTACCGTCGGCAGCATAGCGACGTTTATTACGTCGGTAAACGTTGGTAAATCCTGAAACATTTAGCGACATTCTTACAATACATACCGACATTTACCGATTTTGTGAACGAAGGAAAATCCTGGAACATTTAACGACGTGCAGCGACGTTTACCGATGCTATATTACGTCAGTAGGCGACGGTATACCTACTGACATCCCGACATTTTCCTGCATCGGTAAACATTACTAAACGTCGCTAAACTGCCAAAAAAATTAAAAAATATTATAAAATGTCGTTTTCTCTACAGAATCACATTTTCTCTCTGCAGTTAAATAAATAACAATAAATACACAGAAGCATATTTTCTTCCTGGGTTCGCCGACCCCTTCGATGGAACACTCAACACCGATAAATCACAAACAATACTAAAAGTCTACAACCAGTATCCAAAGTGACAACCAACACAAACAATACTCAAAGTTTACAACCAACCAATATCTAAAGTTTACACAACCAGTGAAATCGTCATAGATAGAAGTCTACAACCAATATCCAAAGTGTACAACCAACACAAACAATACTCAAAGTGTACAAACACTAAAATATTATCTCATTAAACAGTCCTAACTCGGACTACTGCGGATCTGGAGGAAGAGGGGCACCGTCGCGCCTCATGGATAGAAATATCTCGTACTCCTCCCATGAAATCGTCACCGATGAAGAAGGTAGTGACGTCGGTGGAGTCGGTGTCGATAAAAAAGGTAGTGACGTCGACAGAGTCGACGACGATAAAGGCGCACCCGGAGGACAATAACGCTCCAACGCTGTTAGTCGTTGGTGGTATGAATCTATGGTAAATAACAGCCTCGTACTGATATCAACCATCGAATCCTGCATCAACATCATCCCCTCGCCCATGGACAGCTGTGATGCCTGCAGATCCTTCACGCTGCGCTCTGTCGACGCTCTAAGATCAGTGACACCCCGTTCTATCCTCTCAGTCAAATCCTTGAGCTCCATAATGCTGCGGTCGAGCGTATCCAATCATGCTAGGAGCGCAACATCGTCCGTATGGTGCTGCCCCTGGATCCGGCGTAGCAGCTCGTCACGGACAGACTCCACCATATGTTGGACTCGGACAGACTCCTGGGATAGTTATGGGCCAAGCACACTAGCAGGGGAGGTCCTAAAGGACTGTGTCGCAACTAGGGTGCCATAGTATCCTGTACCCCCTGTAGAGACCACCAGTGACGGTCACCCACAGCTCATCCTCCAACGGAGCTGGAGCGGGCTGCGAGGAAGTAAAGCCTCTCCTGCAGCAGGTGTACTAGCAGCCGTCCGCTCCTTAAGTCATTAAAACTCGGCCTAGAAAGCATGGATACTCTATAACTTCTGATGTCTAATGTACTTATTATTACTAACTACGTGAATATTTATTTGCATGCATATTTACTAAGTTATTTCAAAACTAACATGAAGTATTAAAATTAATAAATAGAATTGTAATACTTACACAGGCCTTCTTTGTCCTCTCGTCAATAAGCTTCCTGCCCTTCCGGTGTGTTGCCAGGAAGACGGTTACCATATTGGCGTCACCACCCCTATTAATCTGTGATTAAATATATCACCTTTTACTAATTTATCGAACTTGCATTAAAATAATATTTCTAAAATAAAAAGACATACCAAACGACAAAAATGTTCAATCATCGGAATCGACCCGTCATACCATTTTGATCCCTGCTTCCTAGCCGCCTTCGCCTTCTCAGACTTTTCCTTGTACCTTGGCTCGTCGAATCAAGCCTTCATTGCAGTCCACTAATCAGGGGTGATCTAACCTTGGATCGGCTTTTCGGCACGATCGCGAGTCTACTGATCATTAATAGCATCGCAAATCAGTTTAGCAGCGACGGCAGGAAACATCTTCTCGATCAGCCCGGCCTAGTACAGTGGATAGAAAAACATAGCCTAGAAGACTGTAAACCAAATATTTATCAGTTATATATAATATGCTTAAATTATATGATTCATGTTAAAAGCAAATATATTTTAACCTCGAAGCGTGTAAACCAGTAGGCCTTCCTATCGTCCAAAGCATCAGAGTAGTTTATCCAAGGACCACCATAATTATTCCTCAATAAGTGGCCTAGGCGTCTCTGTACCGACGGGGGACGATATCTATATAGACATATTATATTCATGAGAAAAGTTAATTTATGATAAACATAGAAAAAATAATAAACCAAAATACTTACTTTGTACTGTCGGTCCAAATCTCCGTCCTCGTCTCCTCCGGAGGTGCGCACGCATCATCTGCCTGATACTGGTCGGCCGTCGGCTCAGCCTCCTCTATCTGCTCATCTATCTCCATCGTCGTATCAACAGGAGGAACGCTAGACTCGAGAGCAGTCTCACGCTTGGAACTACTCGTCCCAGGAGATACGCCACGTAGCGTCGTGGCAGGCGGAGGTACTTGTAGAAGCATAAAAAATATAAGGTTCATGTGGGTCATAATTTGTCGCATAAGTACTTTGGGCCAAACCGGTCCGCATAAAGAAGAGCCGTATGACAGATTCAGTACCCTACGCGTCCCGTCTGCAACCAAACTGATTCCAGCCACAGAAGAAAGATATGCAGCCAAGTTGATCAGTCCGTCTGATAAAGCTGACAAATTTTGTCAAAGCGGACAAAAATGAAAACTCTGACACTCAGACAATAAGATAAGACATGATCAGACAAAATGTCATTTCACTAAAAACAGGGTTCATGTGCTTAGACATAGTCATGCGGCCAGAAGGATTGCTACCCAAGCCGCATGAACCTTATACGTCTCAAACATATGCGGCCCTAAAGTCTCTGAGCTTTATGCGGCCAAGGGTGACTGTAACCTAAGCCGCATGAGCTTTATGCAGCCCAAAATACAGAATCTATGTGGCTCAAAAGTCCTTAAGCTACATGTGGACTAAGAAAGACTTTGACTTAAGCCGCATGAGTCTTATGCAGCCCAATATGGCCAAAAACTGAGAGACTCATACGGCTTAAAATAATTTCTATCCTGCGATAGGACACGTGGCAGGTTGACCATGTCTCAACCACCCAGATTTGCTGCAACAAAATCCTAACAAATCGCCATCTAGCGGCCAAAGAACGGGTCTTCACGTGCTAATTAGCCATGTGGCCACGGGCCATCTATGCGGCTCAAAACACATATTACTATAAATAGCAGGGTACCACACCCCTGCAAGAGGCTAGCAACCTTCGAAAGGCAATTTCTTCAAGAGCTAAAGACCGCGTCGGATAGTCTAGGGTGTAAGGCAGAGTTGATACACTTTCCCGAGCCTCCACCGTCACCCCCCAGAATAAAAAAACTAAACAATTATACTTAGATTGTTTCCTAGGATTTTTTTAGACTTTTCTTTGTACAAGCGAATTTGTAATCAATTTCAGTGTTTCTGTAATACCTGTCTTTGATATTTTCATGGCAAACACGATGGTGACTCTGTTGGGGACATCTTTCTCCACTGATGAGAAGCTGGTGACACAATCCGACGCATCCAAGCTCGGCTCTACGCAGCAAATGCTTGTGGTTCGTTTTGACCAACAAGCCTTCGATAAAATGCTCTCTGAAGGGAGCGCCAGCCCGTCACAGAAGCGAGCCAACCCAAAGAGAACCCGCAGGACGTTAAAGCACAAAATTATTACCCCCGACCAAGTTCTTGAAGAAGCTCCTTCTGCGTCCCTAGGCGGTGATCAAAGCTCTCATGTGCCTTTGCTTTCGACCTTAGAGGACCCCACTGTCCACAAATCCAGCAAAGGAAAATACTAGGATGCTGAGTTTTGGGAGAACAAAAAAAATCCATACGGACAAAGAAGAGGCCGCATAAGAGAAATGGGCAGTCTGTCCATGCGACAGCCAACTCTGGCCGCAGGCAGACGACCCATGCGGCTGCCAATTCTGACCACAGGAAGATGGCCAATGCGGCAGCTAACTTTGGCCGCAGGAACACAGCCCATACGGCATCCAACTCTGGCCGCAGAATGATGGCCCATGCGGCAGCCAACTCTAGCCGTAGGAAGATAGCCTATACGGCAGCCAATCTTATCCTCAGACAAGATGTCTCATGCGGTCGTGTCAGAAGCTCTGCGTTCGACCGTCTCTCATGCGGGCCTGACTCCATACGGTCCATTGAGAATGTAGAATATTCCAATCAGGACTCTTCTTACTATGTACCTTCAGGTGCTAAGTTAAAGAAGTCCAGGACAGTACGGGCCTAACAAGCCCAATCAACTGTCCAAGCTACTGACCATCAGCGGGAACCGTTAACTGTTATAAGGGCTCCTGATGGAAAGTTGTACAGAACCACCCACGTCCAGTCCCCCAGGGCTAACGATCAAGGTGGGTCTTTAAAGTCTCCCTCCAACGATCCAGAGCAAGTACTTTTACTAGCCTCGAATTAGGAAACAAACATGATTCCCACGCACTTGTGTGTTCAGGATTATAGAAGCATGAAAAAAAGAGGGATATTGCTTTTAATCCCACATCGGAAAAGAGAAGAAGAGAGGTCTCATTCCACTCTATATATAGAGCCATCTTGCCTCCTTAGAAGAGGGCACCAAAATAAATAAAGAAAAGGGAGCCCGTTATCCAGGGAGCCCGTTCGAGCCACAAAAAGTTATAGTAGTTCTTCTCTTCTTTTGGGTTGGCTGCAAGTTCTTCACTCGCTATCAAGGTGAGAAAAAGTTGGATTCTGAGTACTATGCGACTTCGCGGACTAGTACGAAGAACTCCAAGGCGGCATGAGCTACGCTCCATCAACGTGCTATGCTAGCAGCGAAACCAGAAATATGCGTTGAAAGTCATACGCACGGTTGATGGTAAGCTGTACAGGGTTGACTCGGGTGCTTTGGCGCCCGGAATAGGTCAACTCTCAAAGTCCCCCTTCCACCGGGGTGCATTTCATGCGCTGGAACCAAGTCAGGGGACAAAACTTGCAGTGTCAAACCCATGCGCTCACGTGGGCTGTACGTATAAAGTGGGTTTCACTCGTAATACGTGCTGCTCTCCTACTTATGATCTGGGTATATTTCATGCGCTGGAAATGGATCATGGAGCGCATCACTCATATTCTCACCCTGACGCTTGGCTTTGCCATGCACCTGATTAGGGTACGAGTGCCATTCATACACTCACCCTGACGCTTGGCTTTGCCATGCGCCTAAAGAGGGTACGAGTGTCATTCATACACTCACCTTGACGCTTGGCTTTGCCATGAGCCTGAAGAGGGTACGAGTGTCAACATCTCCTAACATGATTTACGTAATATAATCACTCACAGACATAGATCAGGAGAGATGACCATCATACACAACTCGCCCCTCATGGGACATACTTGTGCTACGGTCGCCATCAACTGCTGCGGTCGTAAGACAGTGGCTCCACCACCAAGGCAGTCTGTGTTCCAGCAGTTGCAATATGCTGTGCCTGTCCAATATCGTCTTAGAAACATGATGCCAATTGAAGAATTTGTAACAGCCTACTCTCAACTAGGCCCATCACTCAGATGTCTCAGCTAGCCGTGTCGTCTCAGCTAGCCGCGTCGTTTCAGCCCGGCATATTACTCTTCCAGCGCATCACTCCGCCCCGTCAGAGTGAATCACTTCCTCGCCAATGCACATGCACATCTGCCAGCCTGGGGATCCTCCATCATAATGAGGCCTGGGCATATCAAACCTAAACCATGCATTCAACTTGACACTCGATGTCGTCTTGTATACTACCAGCAAGCGGCTCGAACATAAACTGTTATGTCCATTCCAACTCGACGAATCTCAGTCTTCTGAAGGAGTTCACCATCCAAGCTTCTTCGAACAAGGAGAACCATCACCCACAGTACAACGTCTAGCTAAGGAGGAGGATCAGTCGAATCCATCTTCATCGAGAAGTCAAAGGAGAGACAACAAAACTCTTCCAAACTGTTGCCATTTATAGGCTAGGGCAAATCAAACCCATGCGCCAAGTAGCAACCTTCCCAAAGTTAGTACAATGAACTTGCATTTACGATGATGAATTTGCCCCCTCGAATTCAGCCAAGTCAAAACGACTATTTACAGCACCCGAAGAACTCAACAGTCGGACCAATGAAGATGCGTCATGCAAACAGATGGGCCGGTCAGACCGTACATCATACAGACGCGTCCATCAGCACCAAGCGCCTCACAAGGATGCGCTCCACGCGTCCCCATGTGCCTAATAGAACGTAGATCAATGCGCCCACTCAAAATCCCATCACCCGTCAAAGAATATTAAATACTGAAGTCTGATACGACAACAACCATGCCTCGATGACATAGCAGCAACAGCTTTTACAGAAAATGAAGCACCGCTAACATCAGCGTCATTATTACTCTCTTCTGGCGGTTACAAGCCACATGGCCGCCCAACCATTCGTATGTGCCTCCGCAGCCATGCACCCAAATCTCTGCATGCACTTCAAGAGCCATGCGCCTCAGACCTTCCTCTGATCCCTAAAAGACAGAGGTCAAGTCGCTACTGAAGATTCATATGCGCCTCAAAAGCCGTGCGCCCAGACTGGTTCATAACTCTTGAAGGTTGCTGTAGGAGCGTAAAAAGGGCTTCATAGAATGAGTCGAAGAGATGGAGTATTCCATTCAAATTGATCCACTTTACGCTTAAGACAGGCTAATCACTTTACGCCAGGAGGAAGCTAATGGTTTTACGCCCAAGACAGGCTAACCACTTTTACGCTAGACAAAGTTGTCAAGTCTTGTATTTAATGCCAAGTCTGACATGAAGATTTAATGATGGCATATATCACAAAAATCAAAGGGATTTGTTTTACACAGAAACCAATTTGTCATTTAGTATGTGGACCGAGCTATTTTACGCTCACAGTATGACTTCTTTTACGCATGGAGACTATGTGAGTTTTTACGCTCAAAGGTTGACGTGTGCGTAAAGTTTATTTGGGCTACTTTTACGCTCAAGGTTATTTAACAACCACTTTACGCGGGAAGTCCATGTCAGGGCTATTTTACGCCTAGTCTACTACTTTACGCTCAGAGTATATTTGGGTTGTTTTTACGCCCTATTCTTTCTGATCAATTTAGAACGTGGTTTGCCTACATGGCTTTCATGCCACATATTTCGAAGAACATGTGTACATGCATCCTATTCTTATTGAAATGATGGGACATGTGTCAATGTATGCAGAGGATGACTTCGGTCATGGGTGGCAGTTGTTAGCGTAAAGACGGAACTTTTGCTGAGTTTTTACGCACAAGAAGCCAAGTCTATAAATAGACTTATTTTTCTCATATATCAAGGACAGAGACAGGAGGAGAGAAAATAGAGAGATTAGAACTCAGAGATTTTGATTCTCTAGAGCATTCTTCTTCAACCTTTCTTTCAGAACAGAGTAAAGCAAAGCAGGAAAGCATTCGGCCTCGCCATCAGTGCCCAAGTGCGTCGATACCTTTCTGGTGACTTAGTTCTTCCGGTTGTTCATCTTCAAGCAGTGATCTTCATCATTATCGTATGGTCCAAGGAACAAAGTGATCATTTACAGATCAGACTTCCATAGCAATACTTTTCTAGAATCAAATTTGTACTTCTTGTACTTTTTCTTGTTTTATTTTCAAAAGCCGATTTTAGGCATTTTTGTTAAGTGTAACAAAATGGCGACTCTGCTGGGGAGGACCTTCTCCTCTGACGAGGAGGCAATTGCTCAATATGATGATGTGTCGATTGGATCGACAAAGAAGACTCTGGTTGTATACTTCGACCAGACCGCTTATGATGAGATGCTCCGAATTGGGGGTGGTTCTCGCTACTCCAATGTTCAAAAATCTCACAAAGCACGAAAAGTTTGGATTACTAAATCCAAAATAGCTTATGATCTCTCTGTTGCTTCTAATGGCAAGGAAATTCTTCCCACTCCTGTCGTAGGGACTCCCGTTCGTAATGTGGCAGTCCTTACTTCAGCGTTACACTCTAAGTGTGGCAATTTATCTCCCGTCCGTGACGGTAAAGATAATCAGGTTTCACACCCACTACGTAAGAACCAAATTTTACACTCAGTACATAAGAACGAGTCTCCCATTTGTAATGAGGCAGACTCTAATGCTTGTGCTTCTGAGTGTAAGAATAAGTCTCCCGTCTGTGACGTGGTAGACACACATAAATTACGGTCTTCGCGTAAAGAAAAATCTCCCGTCTGTGACATGGTAGATAATTTTTATGCTATACGCGTAAAAGTAAATCTCATGTCCGTGACAGTGTAGCTAAAATTTGCAACGATGTTTTTACATCTAATGTGAATGTACCTAAATGTGTACAGTATAAAAATATTGTTGGTAAAGCTTCAGTTCTACACCAACAACCTTCTTATACTGCTCTACGTAAAGTACCAAACCTACAAATTACACGCAATGAAAATGGAGTCCTTCGTGCTCAAAAATCTCAAGATTTACACACACACCTCCAAACGCGTAGAAATGTACAGTTTGGTTCTGCGAATGCAGCCAGTAATCTTCTTTATACACAAGGGACTAAACGTTTTTCTACCCCAAATGTAATAAAGAAGACTATTCCCTCTACTTCTTCTGACTTACGTGAATTGCTAATGCAAAAGCGTAAAAATAAACAATCTCCGGTGACATTCCCCCAAGAAAACACTATTGTGAGTATCACCAGGTTGTAATCAACTGTTGTTATTCGGCTTCAAAATGGTCAGTTTTCGATCGATTGAGTTTTAATGTGCCCCAACAAGAAGCTGATGACCAAGAACATGAGCCGTCATATGTGTCAGTCAACATGGCATCTCATACTAACAAAGGACGACATCTAAGACGAAATACGTCTCAAACTCTAGGTCAACAACAGTTCAACAGACTTCTTGATTCCTTTGAAGGAGTATATCAGAATACCCGATCAAGAAGACAAAGACAATTGCAGACTTCTGATTCAGAAGCTAGGGGTACTCAATCTTTTGAGTCCGAGACTGATAGTGTCGATTCATATTTCTATACTGATCCTTCTATATCTTCAAGAGAGGTTGAATCCTACGCTATTGGAGATAAACCAGAGACGTCATCTGCTAATACAAAACAACGTCTCACTGCCGTTGAGCAATCATTCAAAGACATGCTTAACATGGTGCAAAGCATGCATCAGATAATATTGACTCAGCAAACTGCTCAGCCGGCAGTAATAACACCGGTACCAGTAGCAGCACAAACTCAAGATAGTTAAGGGGCTGATATACCTTTGAATATTCAGGAGCCTGCTGTTAATCAAAATTCTGTATCTCCAGATCCCATTATTCCAGAAGATGTACCATCTCTGGTGGGGATTACGGTACATCCAACAACCATTCAATCAAATGAGCTTCCTCAAACTAGTGAAGCCATTCAAGCAGTGCGTGAACTCAAAGCACAGTTTGAAGTTTTAAAGTACAAGGATCAACTCCAGAGGTTAGGGATTAAGCAACCTTATCCTCCTTATTGGAATGATGTACCCTTTCCACCGAAATTCAAGCTACAATCAATGGTATTGTTTGATGGAAGGGCTTCTCCTAGTCAGTATATCAATATTTTGATATTATGACTGTACATTTGCAGAAAAATAATGTTCTTCTCACTCGAGTGTTCATTGGGTGCTTGACGGGTTCAGCTTACGACTGGTATCGTAGTTTACCTGAAAATTGCATTTCGTCTTTTGACGAATTTAAGGCAATATTTCTCTCCCGCTTCTATGAAGGAGGTATGGACATGAACATGTTCTCTTTAATAGAAATCAAACAAAAGGAGAAAGAAGATACTCGGACATTCATCGAACGTTTCCGACAGGCTTTAAAGATGCCTCCTGGTATGCCAGATTCAGCGCTAAGTGATACATACAAGATGAATCTGCGACCATCTATTGCTGTCTTCACGGGTTCCCAATTCACAGATTGGGCTTCGTTTATCATAGCAGCAGTTTCTGCCGAGACCAATGGTAGGTTGGCTCGTGAATATGGGATGATTTTTGCCTCAGAGGATAAAGGAAAGAAAAGTAATCTTGGTAATAATTCTGGTAATCGTAATGTGAAAGGAAAAGATACCCTCATGGTCAATCTTTCCAAGAATAAAACGACGCCGAATAATCAGAAATCTTCCAGGCCAAAGGAAGAATACTCCTTTGACGAAAGTGATATCCCGGAGATATTCCAATGTCTGGTAAAGAGTGGTAAACTCCAGATTTCGGAGCCAAAGAGGCCTAATAAGGTGAATCTGACTGACAATCCTAAATATTATATCTATCATAGGTACATTAATCATCATACCAGTGCTTGCTATGTCTTGAAGAAGAAAATCCAAGAGCTGATAAATGGTGGTGCTATCGCTCTAACCAATGATGACCATACGGTTACAACCAATATGGTTTCTCTTCAATTCGGAGATTTTCCTCCATAGCAAGTCCCAGATGGAATTATCCCAATCCCGAAGGCGACGATGAAGATTGTGAATAGCCCACATGGCAGGAAAAAAAGTGAAGGATTGTTGCCTCTCATATTAAAGAATAGTGAAATTATGTGGGTACATCCTGACTTAGTTACTGAAATGAAAGATGAAGGTAAAACTTCAAAATCCAAGAAAGGTAAGAAAGTCAAAACCTGCAACATGATTTCTCATATTATTTCAGATTCTGATGATTTGGATCATCTATGGGATGGCCTTCCTTTGGAAAATAGACTGAGAGGATTGAACATATATGCCCCAAGTCTAGCTCCTCCTACCAAGCTCAAGCTTACTCATCAGCAGTGGCTAGCCATGAATAGTGTTCCCTTATATCGGGCACAACAAGTCTTCACTGCTTATGAAAAAGCTCCTACAGGGATTTTTCCTCGAATCCCGAATCCTTCTCCTCCTGTAGCTACGGAGACGTCTATTCCTCATTCTCCTGTAGTTACAGAGATCTCTTCTTCTTCTTCTGCGGAACCACCTGTTGAAAGTCCACTGCCTATTCATTTATACAGTCAGCAATCAATCCTTCTCATAAAAAAGATGGGCTTTGACTTTCAGAAGGCAGAAGGTTTGAATTATAATAAAGGAATACGACTTCCTTTACAGATTCAAAATCAAAAATCTACTTTTGGATTGGGTTCTAAAGTTCCTCATAACAATCCTCACAAGAAGAAGGCTAAGGGAAGGAAGATTAAATCCTGTAATGTCACTCCCCGTTCCCAGAATACGTATTTTTATACTTGTGCAACTCATATATATATTTATTTAATATTTATCATGTATCATCCTGTATTTAAATTCCTTTAATTTCATGTTAATTAATTATCTGCATTTTATTTCCTGCAATTTTATTCCTGTATTTTATTTCTGTATTTTATTTTCTGCTTTTAACCTCTCTGCTTTGCTTTCGGGTTGGCCTTGGATGGATCCGAATAAACCCGACCCAATAAACCCCACCTACCACCACCCCTTCCATTTAAAGCCCCCATCCTCTTCTCTCTCCTCATAAACTCTCCTTCACCATTACTTTTTCTTCTTCCTTATCACTCTCTCCACCAACCAACAGCAGGCAAGTACATCTTGCTTCTTGCTTCCACTTGAGAACCATTTTTATGGTTCATTTTTCTTCCTCTCATGATTCTAAGAGAGTTTAGTACTTAGCATTTTTAATTTCTTTGGCTTGTTTCTTCTCGGCTGTCCATGGGTTTTGATCCACCAAAACTGGCGTGCTTTTCGAAATAGATAGTTCCATATGGCAGAGCTTCTCATTCTTCACCATTCTGAACCATGGGAACTTCATTTCTGGCTTGGAATGAAGGTTCCATAAGAATGGAGTTCAGGAGATTTAGTCACGCTCACGTTCTTACGTACCAGCGTGAATTTTGAGTCACGTACACGTTCTTACGTGCCAGCGTGAATTTTGAGTCATGCACACGTTCTTACGTGCCAGCGTGAATTTTGAGTCACGCACACGTTCTTACGTGCCAGCGTGAATTTTTAGTCACGCTCACGTCTTTACGTGTTAGCGTGAATTTAGAGTCACGCTCACGTTTTTACGTGTTAGCGTGAATTTTTAGTCACGCTCACGTCTTTGCGTGCGTGCGTGGATGGATTTCTTATCACGCTTTTCACGCTCATACGCTCACGCTGTGCGTGCATGAGTTACTTTTTCACGCTCACGCTGTGCGTGCGTGAATTTCCCTTCATGCTCACGCTGTGCGTGCCAACGTGAACCACTTTTCATGCTCACGTTGTTTATACGCTCACTCCTACCTACTAGACTTGGCGTGACTTGTTGGCCTTAGCATAGACTTGTTGGCGTGACTTGTTGGCCTTAGCATAGACTTGTTGGCGTGACTTGTTAGCCTTAGCCTAGACTTGTTGGCGTGACTTCCTGACCTGGGTGTTTCTATTTGTTCTATAATTTATTCATTTAATGGTGGCATGATAATTCTTCTATTATATCCTTACGTCTTTTTATGAACTCGATAATCTTAGCATGTTAATATTCTTGATACATATGGTTGTGTAGAACGTGCCTTGTGTCTTGATTTGGTTTATGGATACCCAGTAAGACTGGAACTTAACCCTGAGGAGTTATAGACTCGACCCCATTTAATACCAATTGACTTTCATGCCTTGTCACCATTGATAATAATGGTTATCTTGACTATTGATCATGCGTTCCTAGTTGGAACTAAGAGACTGGCTAGTCGTCTTATTGAATTAAATGAATGAGACACGTTCATGTAATGAACTATTGTAATCGATTAGCCGATCCCGAATATTGATATACAGGCATGTGCAGGCTTCAATTTATTTATTTTTCTACAAAGCAGCATGTGTACTTTATGGTCAAGGCATGATTACTCCGTGGTTAGATTTGATTGTTGCATTACGCTATGTAAGACCTACAACCTAGCCGTACGGGTATCGTTGTAGAGTTGCGCATATCGTACCCCATACGAAAGTACTCATTTGAATGACCATGATCCACGGCATGGGATTTCACTCAACGTAGAGACTATTAAGTTAAATAAAATAATGATTACATAGAGAGAATGGATCCCCGAGTTCTTACATGGCAGCCCTCTTGGGACTAGTAGTGCCTGACAGGTCGGCTGGTTCCCATAGATACTGTAAACCTGCCACACGGGCAGGGAACGGTTTCTTCTTATATTATTATTGTATATTATATATTGATGACGGGCCTCCCGCTGGGACTCGTCTAATTCATGATTGGCGTAATTGATTGACTGGATAGACTAGCCTTGCTCGCACATAGTAAGAACTGAGGAATCCCCATTTGCATAATTCCAGGATAACTTGGGACTCACAATAGCAAGCCATAGGAGTTGATTGGCCGTTCAAGATGATTTGTCTGTGTACTGTACCTACTCTGTTGCCTAACTGAGATGATCAGAATGTCAAGACATGATGGGCCAACTTCTATCCTTGTTTGGTTGGGAGGTTGGTTCGAAGTGTCGTGATGTTATGTGAATCCTAGTGGAAAGCAGAGATCTATTATTATATTCTCTCACTTACTGGTTTAATCCTTCATATCGTGCTTTCTTGTGGTACTTGCTATTAGAGGTCTAACCTCTCTGGTTTTGCATGGCCAGATTTAGAGCCGGTTCCCGAGGACTCAGCTTACTTCCACCTCCAAGATGGTCAATACTAGGGGAATGATCGCAGGAGGACTCGAGTGGGTTCCTTACTCCACCGCTCGTTTTGTTATTTACTTCATACTTAGCCGTTTGGCACCGACATATTAGTCGGATTATCTTGCACTTACTTTTACATATTTATAATTAAGTCAGACTGTAGCTGATAACAATTGTGTATATGTTACTATACCATCTGGCTATGTTTTGTAATGCCAGATCTCAAGAACATTTTGACTAAGCGTTTGGGACGCCTTACTGCTTTATCTTACATGTTCTCTATTTTTGCTTCTTGTTTGAATGATTGAGACAATAGATGTGAAGTGACCATAGTAAGACTTTCATGTAGTATGCACCCCCTCGTCTGGTTAGACAACATTGATCGTATTATACGGTATTCATCTACCCGTAATACGTAGCTGGCTGAGTCATTCCCCCGCTCTTCAGTATTCTGGTTCTGGGGCGTGACAAGGTTTTAGTGGTGGCCCATGCAGGTCTGATTTCAGACTTATGGGGTGTTTTGATTTATAGGATGTCTCAATCATATGTGTTCCCCCCTTGATCTTATGATTCGTTATTCTCAACCCTTGCTTGACATTCCGGTATCCTTTGACTTTATTGATCCTTCATGTCCGGTTGTTTGATTGTTCTCTTGTCCCTTTTCTTAGGGGCACTTCGTCCGCATCAGTCAGAGCTGGACAACAACAGGGGCAACATGGGCAACATGACCAGGTTGGTCAGCAACAAGGGCCAATCTCACCTCAGGAGGCTATTCAAGAAGAAGTGATAGTAGAAGCAGCAACTGGATCGCAGTATCTGGATGTTCTACCACCACCAACAGTTCCACCTACCCAAGTGGACATACCAGCCCTTCTGGAGATCATGAGAGGAATGATGGCTACTCAGCAACATCAGATGTTGGCCCAGCAGTGCATGCACACTCAGCTACAAGAGCAGAATGTGTTGCTCAACCAAGGATTGCAGACGGCTTTGGAAAGAGGAATGAGGACTGATTCAGGAGCATCAGCCAGGTTTTGCAAATACAACCCCCGCCGTTTCGAGGGAACGGAGGATGCCATCTCAGCAGATGTATGGCTTAAGGATATTGAGGCTATTCTGACAGCAGCTAAGGTACCGACAGAAGAACGTGTGGATCTAGTGAAGTTGTTACTTCAGGATCTCGCACGTGATTGGTGAAAATTAGAGGAAGTGGGCATCAGACGTCCTGTGGCTTGGGACGATTTTACTGCAAGATTCAAGACCAAGTACTATAGAGTTGTGGTAAGGTTTAAGCTACAACAGAAGTTTATCAACCTCAGGCAGGCCGGCAAGACTGTAGATGCTTATGCAGCAGAGTTCTGCAGATTGAGTAGATTCGCTCCAGAGATGGTAGCAACAGAGAGCCAGAGGTCCATGAGATTTCAGCAAGGATTTCATCTTGAACTCTTGCAATTGATAGAGGGGCACAATTACCAAACTTTTGACGAAGTATTGATGGCAACTCGAAGGCATGAGATCACCATTCAGAGGCTTGCGACAAGGACTGGGGGTCAGAAGAGATCCCACAGTCAGATTGAAGGAGGAGGGGAAGCAACGTCCCGAACAACAGCACCATCCACTGACATTCGTATCCACGATGTGGCGATACGAGGACCAGCACCACCACCCAGACAGTAGCAACAGCAACAGAGGAAGAACCAGCAACCCCCGGCAGGCTGCACTTATTGTGGGAAGATGGGGCACACTAGAGATGTGTGTCGGACATTGAATAGACTGTGTCTGATATATGAAAATCTAGACCATCGGGTTACCACATGTCCCGTGAATTCGAGGTCAGGAGGACCAGGACAACAGTTTCCTGCTCTGCCAGCACTAGGGGCATGCCAATATCGAGGACCAGCGGTGGCAGTAAGGCCGTTGGCACAGCGTCCGTTAATGTCGCAGGCTCAGATGTTTCGGCAACAGGGGCCGCCGATGCAGCAACACCAGCATAGACCCCCCCAGCATCATCAAGGAAGGGGCCAGCAACAACATTAGGCTAGGTCGCAGCATAGAAACCAGCAAGGAGGTCGAGGGCAAGCATTCACTCTGTCCTTGGAGGAGGCATTGGCATCGAGAGATGTTATGGCAGGTAACATTCTCGTCGTCTCATATCCCGCAGTAGCATTGTTTGATTCGGGAGCATCCCATTCATTTATATCTGCATAATTTGTGACACGACTAGGAATGGAGTTCGAGGTATTGCCAGGGAGGTTAAATATACTCACTGGTAATGGGCTCGTAGGAGTTAGTAGAGTTATTTTAGCATATAGCGTTGTAGTTTGCGGGCATTCCTTACCCGCCCGGTTGATAGAATTTTCTGTTGGAAATTTCGACGTTATCTTAGGCATGGACTGGCTGAAAGACAGTCATACGATAATAGATTATCGTAGAGGGAGTGTATCTTTTGATATTCCAGGCATGAAGCAGTTCACCTTAGTCAGATCAGGGGCAACTCAACAAGAGCAGGGAGTAATAACGGCAATGGAAGAAGTTCAGATTCCGAAGGTAGTTGAAGAGTTTCTAGACGTATTTCCTGAAGAAATTCCAGATCTACCACCGGTTAGGGATATTGAGTTCAGTATAGAATTGGCACCAGAAACTAAACTGATATTAGATCGAGTTTACAGAATGGCGGATTCAGAGCAGGCCAAGGTATATCAGCATATAGAGGAACTGAAGGAGAAGAAGTTCATCCAAGCTAGCGTGTCACCATGGGCAGCACCAGTGGTACTTGTGGGAAAGAAGGATGGGTCATCCAGATTGTGCATTGACTACAGGAAGCTTAACGCGACAACAGTAAAGAACAAGTACCCATTACCCAGTATCAACGACTTATTTGATCAGTTGAGCAAAGCTAGAGTTTTCTTCAAGATAGATCTTCGTTCAGGGTACCATCAGGTGAGGGTTCGGAAGGAAGACATTCCCAAGACAGCATTCAGGTCGAAGTATGGGCATTATGAATTCTTAGTAATGCCGTTTGGTTTGACCAATGCTCCAGCAATATTCATGGATTTGATGAATTGCATCTTTATGCCAGACTTAGACCAGTTTGTCGTTGTGTTTCTTGACGACATTCTTGTATACTCTGCTAGTGAAGAGGAGCATGAAGACCACCTCAGGAAAGTGTTACAGGTTCTGAGAGAGAACCAGTTGTATGCCAAGCTCAGCAAGTGTAAGTTTTGGTCGGATCACATTTTATTTTTGGGTCACATCATATCAGGAGCTGGAGTAGCAGTAGATCCCAAGAAGATAGAAGCAGTAGAAAGTTGGCCAGTACCCAAGACCGTAGCAGATGTACAGAGTTTCTTGGGATTGGCAGGATATTATAGAAGGTTTGTGTCAGACTTTGCAAGGCTTTCAGCAGCCATGACACGCTTGACCCGGAAGGATGTACCATTCGTTTGGTCGGCAGAATGTCAGGCATCATTCGAGACTTTGAAGCAGAAGTTGATATCAGCACCTATTCTTACATTGCCAGTTGGACCCGGAGGTTTTACAGTATATTATGATGCGTCAGGTAAAGGACTTGGATGTGTCCTTATGCAACATGGGAAGGTGATAGCATATGCATCTAGGCAGCTTCGGGACCACGAGAAGAATTATCCAACTCATGATTTGGAGTTAGTGGCAGTAGTGTTTGCTCTGAAGCTATAGAGGCATTACTTATATGGTGACCGAGTGGACATGTACATAGACCATAAAAGTCTGAAGTACATCTTTACTCAAAAGGAACTAAACATGAGGCAGAGAAGATGGTTGGAGTTGATCAAGGATTATGACGTGGAGCTTCAGTATCATCCAGGCAAGGCTAATGTAGTAGCAGACGCTCTCAGCAGGAGGGGTAGCACATTTATGTTGACAACACAGAGGCATATCTTAGAAGACCTTCAGGAGATGGGCATCGAAGTTATACTTCCTAGTGATGTAGGAGTTCTAACAAGTCTGCAAGTTCAATCCGACTTGGTAGACAGAATCAAGGCAGCTCAGGCACAGGACCCAAAGATTCAGAAGGTTAAGGGAATTAGAGAGCGACTTTGAGTTGTGCAGGACCGGCATCGTCATTGGGCGGACCAGCATCGTAGGCCGTTAGAGTTCTCTGTTGGGGACCATGTATTCTTGCGGATCTCACCTACTCGTGGGGTCATTAGATTTGGCGTTCGCAGGAAATTGAGTCCGCGGTACGTGGGCCTATTTGTTATCCTTGATCGGATAGGCGATGTTGCTTATCGTTTATCCCTTCCACCTTCGTTACGAGAGGTGCATGACGTGTTTCATGTATCTCAATTATGTAGGTATGTATCGGACCCAAGCCATATCCTCGATCATTCTGAGCTGGTTGTTGGTACCAACCTGTCTTACGAGGAACAGCCTGTGTCCATTTTGGACCGAAGAGAGAAGATACTTAAGAACCGAACAATTAGTCTTGTCCGTGTTGCTTGGGGTCATCACTCCTTGGGAAAGTCAACGTGGGAACGTGAGGATGATATCCGATCACGGTATCCACACCTGTTTGACTCGCAAGGTATATCTCTTTCTGTATACCTTGATTGTCCTGATTCTTCATGCTTATCACCTTATGGGTAGAGCTACTTGATATCGTAGAATGAAGAATTTACATATATAGTACTTGCTTTTGATATGGTAAAAATGATTGCTTGCTCACTAGAATTGCTTGTAATTGGTTTAGCTCCGATATTTCTACCTGCTTGGATTTGAAATTCCGAGGACAGAATTTTTCTAAGGTGGGTAGAGATGTCACTCCCCGTTCCCAGAATGCGTATTTTTATACTTGTGCAACTCATATATATATTTATTTAATATTTATCATGTATCATCCTGTATTTAAATTCCTTTAATTTTATGTTAATTAATTATCTGCATTTTATTTCCTATAATTTTATTTCTGCATTTTATTTCTGTATTTTATTTTCTGCTTTTAACCTCTCTGCTTTGCTTTCGGGTTGGCCTTGGATGGATCCGAATAAACCCGACCCAATAAACCCCACCTACCACCACCCCTTCCATTTAAAGCCCCCATCCTCTTCTCTCTCCTCATAAACTCTCCTTCACCATTACTTCTTCTTCTTCCTCATCACTCTCTCCACCAACCAACAGCAGGCAAGTACATCTTGCTTCTTGCTTCCACTTGAGAACCATTTTTATGGTTCATTTTTCTTCCTCTCATGATTCTAAGAGAGTTTAGTACTTAGCATTTTTGATTTCTTTGGCTTGTTTCTTCTCGGTTGTCCATGGGTTTTGATCCACCAAACTGGCGTGCTTTTCGGAATAGATAGTTCCATATGGCAGAGCTTCTCATTCTTCACCATTCTGAACCATGGGAACTTCATTTCTGGCTTGGAACGAAGGTTCCATAAGAATGGAGTTCGGGAGATTTAGTCACGCTCACGTTCTTACGTGCCAGCGTGAATTTTGAGTCACGCACACGTTCTTACGTGCCAGCATGAATTATGAGTCACGCACACGTTCTTACGTGCCAGCGTGAATTTTGAGTCACGCACACGTTCTTACGTGCCAGCGTGAATTTTTAGTCACGCTCACGTCTTTACGTGTTAGCGTGAATTTTGAGTCACGCTCACGTTTTTACGTATTAGCATGAATTTTTAGTCACGCTCACGTCTTTGCGTGCGTGCGTGGATGGATTTCTTATAACGCTTTTCACGCTCATACGCTCACGCTGTGCGTACGTGAGTTACTTTTTCACGCTCACGCTGTGCGTGCATGAATTTCCCTTCACGCTTACGCTGTGCATGCCAACGTGAACCACTTTTCACGCTCACGCTGTTTATACGCTCACTCCTACCTACTAGACTTGGCGTGACTTGTTGGCCTTAGCATAGACTTGTTGGCGTGACTTGTTGGCCTTAGCATAGACTTGTTGGCCTTAGCATAGACTTGTTGGCGTGACTTGTTGGCCTTAGCATAGACTTGTTGGCGTGACTTGTTGGCCTTAGCCTAGACTTGTTGGCGTGACTTCCTGACCTGGGTGTTTCTATTTGTTCTATAATTTATTCATTTAATGGTGGCATGATAATTCTTCTATTATATCCTTACACCTTTTTATGAACTCGATAATCTTAGCATGTTAATATTCTTGATACATATGGTTGTGTAGAACGTGCCTTGTGTCTTGATTTGGTTTATGGATACCCAGTAAAACTGGAACTTAATCCTGAGGAGTTATAGACTCGACCCCATTTAATACCAATTGACTTTCATGCCTTGTCACCATTGATAATAATGGTTATCTTGACTAAAATTGATCATGCGTTCCTAGTTGGAACTAAGAGACTGGCTAGTCGTCTTATTGAATTAAATGAATGAGACACGTTCATGTAATAAACTATTGTAATCAATTAGCCGATCCCAAATATTGACATACAGGCATGTGCAGGCTTCAATTTATTTATTTTTCTACAAAGCAGCATGTGTACTTTATGGTCAAGGCATGATTACTCCGTGTTAGATTTGATTGTTGCATTACGCTATGTAAGACCTACAACCTAGCTGCACGGGTATCGTTGTAGAGTTGCGCATATCGTACCCCGTACGAAAGTACTTATTTGAATGACCATGATCCACGGTATGGGATTTCACTCAACGTAGAGACTATTAAGTTAAATAAAATAATGATTGCATGGAGAGAATGGATCCCCGAGTTCTTACATGGCAGCCCTCTTGGGACTAGTAGTGCCCGACAGGCCGGCTGGTTCCCATAGATACTGTAAACCTGCCACACGGACAGGGAGCGGTATCTGCTTATATTATTATTGTATATTGTATATTGATGACGGGCATCCCGCTGGGACTCGTCTAATTCATGATTGGCACAATTGATTGATTGGATAGACTAGCCTTGCTCGCACATAGTTAGAACTGAGGAATCCCTATTTGCATAATTCCAGGATAACTTGGGACTCACAATAGCAAGCCGTAGGAGTTGATTGGCCGATCAAGATGATTTGTCTGTGTACTGTACCTACTCTGTTGCCTAACTGAGATGATCAGAATGTCAAGACATGACGGGCCAACTTCTGTCCTTGTTTGGTTGGGAGGTTGGTTCGAAGTGTCGTGATGTTATGTGAATCCTAGTAGAAAGCAGAGATCTATTATTATATTCTCTCACTTACTGGTTTAATCCTTCATATCGTGCTTCCTTGTGGTACTTGCTATTAGAGGTCTAACCTCTCTGGTTTTGTATGGCCAGATTTAGAGCCGGTTCCCGAGGACTCAGCTTACTTCCACCTCCAAGATGGTCAATACTAGGGGAATGATCGCAGGAGGACTCGAGTGGGTTCCTTACTCCACCGCTCGTTTTGTTATTTACTTCATACTTAGCCGTTTGGCACCGACATATTAGTCGGATTATCTTCCACTTACTTTTACATAATTGTAATTAAGTCAGACTGCGGCTGATAACAATTGTGTATATGTTACTATACCATCTGGCTATGTTTTGTAACGCCAGATCTCAAGAACATTTTGACTAAGCGTTTGGGACGCCTTACTGCTTTATCTTACATGTTCTCTATTTTTGCTTCTTGTTTGAATGATTGAGACAATAGATGTGAAGTGACCATAGTAAGACTTTCATGTAGTATGCACCCCCTCGTCTGGTTAGACAGCATTGATCGTATTATACGGTATTCATCTACCCGTAATATGTAGCTGGCTGAGTCATTCCCCCGCTCTCCAGTATTCTAGTTCTGGGGCGTGACATGTAATATGGTACTTCCTTCTCCTGAGTCTGAAGAAAAAACTTTTACTGGTATAAGATCTGGGAAAGAGTATCACAAAGATTATGAGGGATCCTCCAAAGAAACAGAAGGCGTAGTGGAAACACTACCAGCTCAACCTTCTCCTATTCCTGCTAAACCATCTGTGGTTGAAAAGGGGAAACAGAAAGCAATACGCTTTGACGTCCCATTGAAGTCTGCTTCCAGTCAGGGGGTGGTGATGAAACCCTACAAATTTGATATTCTAGCTCAGTTAGCCAATACTCCGGCTAGACTATCTATATTTGAGCTGCTTCGTCTTTCTAGAGAAAGTAGGGAGACTTCGAGTGAAGCTTTACTTCAAGCAGATTCATGCTTGGCTCAACTCAAGTGTCCTGATAATATACCCATATCATGTCCACAATGTCATAGTGTGATAGAAGCAATCCCCAACATCACCTTTACACAAGAAGATATGTTGTTGAAGCATAACAAGCATGACAGGCCCCTGTGCTATACTGGGTATATTGGATCCACTAAAATCGACAGGATTTATATTGATCCTGGGTCTTGAATTAGTATAATTCTTCAAAGTAAGCTAAGACCCCTGAGGATTCCTACTAGTGATTTGACTTACACTAGTACTACAATAGTTGGTTTTAACTCTGGCAAGAGTAAACCATTGGGGAAGATTTGTCTGAAGATTCAGATTGGTGATCTTCGAACTATGGTAACCTTTTATTTATCAACTCAGACGTATCCTACAATATTCTTCTTGGAAGACCGTGGATTCATGAACACAACATCGTGCCTTCAACTCTCCACCAATGCTTCAAGTATGTGGATTTCCAAGGAGTTGTGAAGACTGAGTTTGCTGATATCAATCCTTTCAAGGGGGTCGAAGCTTATTTTTCTGATTCAAGGCTTTATAAACAAGAACATGTGAAAGAGATATCAGACATAGCTGAAGATCAATCATTTACTGAAGATCAGTCTATTAATGAAGATCTGCCAGAAGAGCAACCTTTGAAAATCATAGTCAAGGGACGAATCCAATCTCAACCTATCAATGATCAACCTTTGATAATCAAGGTTAAAGGAAGAACTCAAGCTTTATCTGAGGAATCAGTAAATATTCCTGCTAAGAGCAAAGTTCAACCTTTTATGATCAAGGTCAAAGGGCGTACTTCTTGTACGAATGATCCAGAACCACCATTGATTGTCAATCTTGGCAAATCTACGCAGAAAATGGATAATAATCCATTAATGATTAATCCGAAACGTAGCAGTCAAGTTGTAAATGATGTAAATATTAATTATTCTGTACTTTTTGATATCAATGAAGATTTCCTTTTCGAGTATATGGCTGTCAAGTTTATTGAAAGAATGACTTTATCATCTGATAATCAAAGTCATCAATACAAAGACGACATAGAACCAGAAGAAACTTTATACATTAACTATAAAGAAAATTCCTTTCCTCTTCAAGTTGATGTTGGACCTTATGCTCAAAAGTTCTTAACATCTTCTCCATATCTTCTCCCTGTAGTTGCTCCATCGCAAGCTTGTGTAACTTATAGACGTCTCGAAGAATCTTATTTCGTGGTTCCGTCTGATAAGACGGATGCCAAATTTGTTTGGCCTGGCTAGAAACATCCCTGTTGCTCAGAAAGATGATCTGAAAGATAAAGATAAAGGAAGAATCCGAATTGACAAATATAGTCAACAATCTATCAAGATCATCCAGAATATGGGATATGATTTGAAGACTATGCAAGGTCTCAATCAAGGCAAGAGTAGACAAATACCGTTATGTGGTGATCCGTTTTACCAGAAGACTCGTCATGGGTTTGGATATGATCCGTCCCACATGTTTAATGACGATATGCAAGAAAAATTCCCTTCTAGTTCTTCATCAGATTCAGAAGAAATCCAATTTATCGAATCTGATATTTCTCACGCTTCTTATATGAGAGAAAACTATTATGATGAATCTGAGCAAATATTTTCAGCTTACATGGTTCAAACTGATGGTGAATCCGAACCATTTGAGAATGACCCTTGGGCCCAACAAATGGATACTCAATGGGAACTTCATTTCGAACAATGACAGCCACCTACAGAGGATGAAGTTTGTCACCCCCAGTTTTCAGAAATAGGGGTATTTTTGTCATTTTACATTTTTGAATATTTTTAAAATTTATTTTATTATTTATGAGATTATTTTGGGGTTAAAATTTATTTTATTATTTATGATATTGTTTTGGGGTTATTTGAGTCGGGTTCGAATTTCAACTCAATTCGACTTGAAACGGGGACCCGGGGGTAGTTTGACTCTAGTGGGACCCACACACTAGTTAGGCATGGCCCACATAATATTAATTTTAGTCCACATGATAGAAATATTTTAGTTAGAGGTTAGACTAATTATTATGGATAAGGTTAGTGTGATTAGAGACTTTAAAATGATTAATTTAGCCCAACCAATTAGCCCTTTCCTAATACTCATAGAATAGGTTAGTGGGGGCATTTTGGACCTTACCATAATAGGACAAATAGCCCTATATGGCCAGCCACTTTGGGAGAGGATAGGCTCAAGTTCATTTCATTATTCTCATCCACACTCTCTCTCTTGTTCTTCCCCAAATTTCTAGAGAGCAATCCCTAGCAATTTCTCCACCAAATCCTTCCATTTTGCTACCAAATCTTCTTCTTTCCTTCTCCAATCTAGCCAAGGAGGAAGCTACCCAAGTTTGGGAGGATTCGGAGCTCGTTCGTGTCCTTTTGGAATCTCTACGTGTCGGTGTCGCTCCGGGAAGGCTTTTCTTCGATTCGATCTACCGGGAGGTATAAATCCCTTCTCCTTTTCATTTCCTCATGCATATAGGTCTATTTTGAACCCATAGGAATGACTCCCATGGTTGTATCTCCATTTGTGTCCATTTTGTGTCCATTTGGAGGTCATAGGAGTGTCTTTTGTGTTGTGGTTGTGTCCATGTGGGAAAACCCCAAATTTGGACACACTATGTGTTGTTGTTATGTATGAATGAATTATTACATGTTTAATCTCATATTTTTGTATTGGAGATGTGTTCTATAGTGTCTTATATATATATATTAGTGTAGAGAGTGAGTTCTTGATATATTATGTTATATACTTGTGATCTTTTGTCTCAAACTACCCAAATCCGTCATGATTTTTATCCACGTTTTTAATTTCAGCCCTAACTTAGAAATGTCATAACTTCTAGCTTAAAGCTCGGTTTAATCTTTTATTTTTTTTAAAAGAAGCGTATTGAAGTTAGCTTTCCAAAAACATATATTAATAGGCCTAATTCTTTCTGTAACTTTCTGGAGAATTATTTGAGTGTCAGCTGTACGAAAGACAAACGCGTTCTCGGTATTTTCGCGATTCCGGGAGTTTCCGGAAACGAAAACGCGATCCGTTTAAAGTTTCGGAAAGCTAACACATAGATCTATAACATAATTTAATCCTAGATTTTAATTCATGCTGATATGGTACAGTATTGATTATTAGTAGGAGTTACTATTCGGCATATGCATTTTGTGCACCCTTGTGTGTAATATAATATTCTATTTGATTTTAACCCATGTTAATGTATATACATTATGTAATAAAATAGAGAATGCAAGCATGAGTAAATGTTTAAATAAATGATGTATGAGGTGTAAGTATCCTATCTAATGTAAGCATGTATAAGTATGGCTTGTAATGAATATGTAGGTTCCATAGTATGTAATGTATGGTGCATATAGTAGTGCAAGAGAATAAATGAATAATGAATGAATGCAAGCATGAATGTAATGTAATAATAGATATAATGTAATAATAGATGTAATGTATGTAATATACAAGTTAATGAGATGTAATGTTCTATGTTAACACAAATCCTATATTACCTCATGTACCCCTTACACTATGTTGACACTATCACACTTGACACTTTGTTCACTGACACTTTGACACTCTTTAATATGTATACACTATGTATGTCTATTTAACCCTCACTTGCCATTTGCCATATTCATATACACACACATAGCCTCTTAAATAAGTATTTATGAATACAGTTAACTTAGCTATGTATGTATATTATATATATGTTAGCATATTATGTTGTAATATATAAGTTTATATAACCATTTAAAATGCCATGATTATAGACCTAATATTGAATACCAATATATGCATGTGTATATATGTGTAGACATATATAGTTTAAAGTAATAGATTACCTAGTGTATATCCAATGTGAATTCTTGCCTATTTGAGTATTGAATAATTGCATGCTATATAGAGTTGGGTGTATGTTGGCTTGTATAGCCTTGTATTGATGTGTGCTTGCTAGGATAGTCTTGGTTAGGCCTAGTAAGACTTGTGGTTTAGGACATGACCTAGTTTGACTAGTGCAGTTGACCAGAGTTGACCAAGGGTTGACTTTGGCCTAGTTTGATCTAGATTCATGTAGAATGCATTGTAGTACTTTATATTACCCTTCTGGACATGTTGTGACTTATGCTGTTCTAATTAGGAGCCAGACACCTCTCCTCGGATAGTATCTTTACCTTGGACATTCAGATATCAGGCGAGTACATTCTCTGATCATTTCATATCTTGTTTAGGATTATATTTCCTGCTTTAGATTACTTTACATGATGCTGACACGTTGAAAACACGAATTAGTACTATATGGATCTTGTTGTGCGATGTTATCCCCTTAGCGGATACATCGGGTATTCGTGTTCGTGTACTTTATCGTGAGCATCGTGTACTCCTTGTATTCGTGATATTCGTGTACAAATCGTGTGAAATCGTATATACTCATGTATTCACATGATCTCGTGTGCGACTATACTTCGTGTGCAATAACATAACTTAACTAGATCCTTGTGTATTGATTGGGGCGGGGGAGTAGAAGTGGTTATGTAATCAATCTAGTAGATTACTCGTGTACAACCTCTGTAGATTACTCGTGTACAACATCGTGCCATTTACATAATCATCTTGTGCTCTGAATCACTAGTCACTATTAGTTCTCTATATGTTGTATCTATTTATTTACAATCTTCCTTTTTCATCATGTTATTTCTTCAGATCTTGTATCTTACTTTACTGCATGATTATATTTTCTAACCTGCTATGAACTGTTGAGATGTAATGTGCTCGCTCCTGTCCTGACTGGACCTGTTGATAAATTTTACAGATAGCCTGGGATTGCCTGCTAGCCTAGAGGAGACACAGTAGAGGTTGTTTAGATAGTTATTTCATTTTGTCTGGAGTTGTATTTACTTGTGGATTACTGTATTTGATTTTTGAGATATATTTCTGGGATTATGTATCTTAGACACTTAGACTTCTATCTCCTGTATCTTTTTTGGATTTTATGTTTATCTATCTTTATCATTCTACCTTAGATTGTGATTGAGTTGTACCTCTGTGTTGGCCTCCTTATGGAGAGTATTCATATTATGCTAGTTATAGTTCATGACCTAGAACAGCGTTCTACCGCCGATACTGCGGCGTAGGCTGGGCGTTGTTACGTACTCGTACCCTCACGGTGGGTACGGGTCGTGACACGTTTTTAGTGGTGGCTCATGCAGGTCGAGTTTATGTAGTGGTATTCAAACTAGAGTACCACTACAGCCTGCAGTAGGAATAGGATATATTTTGAAGGTACTCAATCACGGTTAGGATTCCTTGAGAGATTCCTAGGATGACCCTTGAGAATCTTATTTTAACTTCGATTTGAAATTTGTTTTTCCCTGATTTGATTTACCTTTACTTTCTGTTATTGAACTTTATTTTGATGGATTATTGTTGAATTTCGAATCTTGATGTTGGTGGTTGAATTTGAGTCTGTATTTTTATGATTTTGATGGATTATTGTTGAATTTTGAATCTTGATGATAGTGGTTGAATTTGAGTCTGTATTTTTATGATTTTTGATGAATTATTGTTGAATTTTGAATCTTGATGTTAGTTGTTAAATTTGAGTTTGTATTTATATGTATATGTATATTTTTTTGGAATTAAGGTATAACCTGATAACATACTTGATAAGGACAGTGAGAAAGGTAAAAGTCTACTTTATTATGGAATTTAGAATTTATTACAGTCATATTTGCTAGCATGACAAGGACGTAGAGCCTGATATAGCTATACTTATCTTAGTTATGAAATCTAGATTTTCTTGCAGCCATACCGGGTGGCGTGGTAAGAATTCTAGATAACATGATTATAGGGTGTATGCCTTATTATGGACTCTATCGTTTATTGCAGCTATGCTTATTGGCGTGGCAGAATTCTGACAACATAATTTTAAGAAGACGCATATGATTATCAGATTGTACCTTAAATATTTTTGAACTTGTTTTCTCTACTTTTGTTTCAGTCCTTCAAAAAAAAAGATAATTGTTATTTGTTTGTTTTGTTTCTCATTTATTTAACTTAGGAGTAGCTTTAGCTGTTTTTATAAACTTTGTGTAACTTCTTACTATGAAATTCTTCTTAATACAATGAATCGATGATTTTGCTAGACTTTATCTTGGATTTGAAAATTTAGCTCTGGGTTTCAAAATGGGTTTTTCTTTTAAACAGATAAGCAAAAACAGATTTTATCGTTATTTCTTTCTTGCTATTATTCTTGTATTAAATAATAATAATACTGTCTTGATTACGTCAATCACCTGCTTGCAACCTTGGTAGGAATCTAATTGTTGGTCTTAACGTAGAATTAAAATTTTATATTGGGACATGAGAATATATACGAATATATATAGTGGACACTTTTCTGACACTTATGCATGCTACACTTGATTTCCACCTATCTGAATACATATTAATATGTCGTTAATTTTAAATTTTCAAAACCCCAATATTTCCGATTCTCTGCTTTTTCTAGCTTAACTCGTAATTTAAATATAAAATTTCATGATAATAGTTTTATTTATATCACTGCACATGTATGTTATACGTAGGGTTTCAATTCAAAAAAAAATTTTGGTTGAGTTTTGTGTTTAAATTTGTCAAATCTGAGACTGTGTGCATATTAACCCTTAATACGGGATTTTAAATGTTAGTTCAAATTGATTGTTTTAAATGTAATATTTAGAGCTGTGTACATTGTTGTTGTAGGATATAAATTTAGGTTCCATATTCTTACATGTTAGATTGTGATAAACATTGAGTTGGTTTTGATGTGCAAATTCTCCAAAATCCTGAAAACTGAATACATGTTAACATTTTTACATTGATTTCCATGTTTAGTTCAATTTCAGATTTAACATGTAATATTGAACTGTATGCGTAGATAAATGTATTGATAGTATATTAGAGTTTCATTTCTATCATGTTAGGATGTATTGGGAGCATTGAGATTAGTTATGATATTTCAAAATCCTAAATTTTGAAATTGCATTATGTTAATATTGTACTGGTTTAAATGTTAGCTTATTTTCAGATTTTGTATGTAAATGCTGAACTAAAACTGGGTTTAACCTTTCAATACTAAGCTATAACCCTATACAAGGACACACACACACCCTAACTTAGTATACCCTGTCATGTAACCTAACTCTTCCCCTCTATGTCATGATTATATATCTATATAGATATATATAGAGCTTAGGCATACATGTTATAATGTATATACATACATAACTAAATCTCTACCTCTTTATATATACATATATACATGGTTAGCCATGCATGTTATGAGCAAAAGAGTTGTGTATTGTAGATTGTTTAACCAATATGCCATGATTAGTGTAACTTGATAGTTATTGTTTGAAATCCCAAATTCTTCTATGCACTTTCATGTATATTTCACATACACACACGCCTATTATCTAACCATATGAACATGTCCACATACACCCATACACACACGAACTACATAACTTGTACATAATGCTAGCTTTTCCCTCTCTAACGCTATATATATAAATATATTGTGATTGGATTTCCATGCAATTGGCTTTCATTCTTTAACTTTTGATTTTGATTTTCTTGAATAGTACCCCTTATTAGATAAATGGTAGTTAACTTTATTTTATTTTGATAAGTACCAGTTTTCATATAGGATGGTAGACTGCCTTACAGTCTTGATGATTGTTATTTCTGTATTTTTTCTAGTTTAGCACCCTAGATTGCTTGTGTGTTTTGATACCATATGACCGTTTTGGTTTAGCATGACTAGTATACCTAGATGAGACTTTCACTACCACCGTATGCCATGACCCTGTATGTCATCCTTTTAAATCGTATGATTGTCTAAGTTCTGAGACTTTGATTGTGGGGGGGTTTGACCTAGAAGGAGTATGAACATTTTAATTTTGAGGATGAAATTTTTCTAAGGTAGGTAGACTTGTAACACCCAGTTCTCTAAAATGAGGGTAATTTTAAAATTTTGTAATTTTAATCATTTATTGATTTGACATTTAAATCATGATATAATTTTTGGTAATTTTTAAATCATTTTAAAACTATTTAAAATCATGACTTGTGATTTTGATGTTTTGCTAGTGAAATCCTAGAGACTGTTTGACCTAGAGCCTAACCATGTGATTAGAATATTTTAATGTCATTTCTGGCCTAAGGATATTTTGCATTTGACCTCTTTGAATTATTTGGATATTTATTGCATTGGTGATTGTTGATTTTGACCTTTGATAAGTGTTATTTTGTGATGGTTTTGTGTCCGTATCGGACACGTATCAGTTTTTATTTACAAATGTTTGATGTGCCTCAAAGAGATTTTTTTATTGCTGATTTTTTTTTGAAAATTATTTGAATGAGATTGTTTTCTGCATGTGTTTCCTGTGATTGCTTTGTTTTAATTTCGAGGACGAAATTTTTTTTTAAGGTGGATAGATTTGTCACCCCCAGTTTTCAGAAACAGGAATATTTTTGTCATTTTACATTTTTGAATATTTTTAAAATTTATTTTATTATTTATGATATTATTTTGGGGTTAAAATTTCTTTTATTATTTATGATATTGTTTTGGGGTTATTTGAGTCGGGTTCGAATTTCAACTCAATTTGACTTGAAACGGGGACCCGGGGTAGTTTGACTCTAGTGGGACCCACACACTAGTTAGGCATGGCCCACATGATATTAATTTTAGTCCACATGATAGAAATATTTTAGTTAGAGGTTAGACTAATTATTATGGATAAGGTTAGTGTGATTAGAGACTTTAGAATGACTAATTTAGCCCAACCAATTAGCCCTTTCCTAATACTCATAGAATATGTTAGTAGGGGCATTTTGGACCTTACCATAATAGGACAAATAGCCCTATATGGCCAGCCACTTTGGGAGAGGATAGGCTCAAGTTCATTTCATTATTCTCATCCATACTCTCTCTCTTGTTCTTCCCCAAATTCCTAGAGAGCAATCCCTAGCAATTTCTCCACCAAATCCTTCCATTTTGCCACCAAATCTTCTTCTTTCCTTCTCCAATCTAGCCAAGGAGGAAGCTACCCAAGTTTGGGAGGATTCGGAGCTCGTTCGTGTCCTTTTGGAATCTCTACGTGTCGGTGTCGCTCCAGGAAGGCTTTTCTTCGATTCGATCTACCGAAAGGTATAAATCCCTTCTCCTTTTCATTTCCTCATGCATATAGGTCTATTTTGAACCCATAGGAATGACCCCCATGGTTGTATCTCCATTTGTGTCCATTTCGTGTCCATTTGGAGGTCATAGGAGTGTCTTTTGTGTTGTGGTTGTGTCCATGTGGAAAAACCCCAAATTTGGACACACTATGTGTTGTTGTTATGTATGAATGAATTATTACATGTTTAATCTCATTTTTTGTATTGGAGATGTGTTCTATAGTGTCTCATATATATATATTAGTGTAGAGAGTGAGTTCTTGATATATTATGTTATATACTTGTGATCTTTTGTCTCAAACTACCCAAATCCGTCATAATTTTTATCCACGTTTTTAATTTCAGCCCTAACTTAGAAATGTCATAACTTCTAGCTCAAAGCTCGGTTTAATCTTTCATTTTTTTTAAAAGAAGCGTATTGAAGTTAGCTTTCCAAAAACATATATTAATAGGCCTAATTCTTTCTGTAACTTTCTGGAGAATTATTTGAGTGTCAGCTGCACGAAAGACAAACGCGTTCTCGGTGTTTTCGCGATTCCGGGAGTTTCCGGAAACGAAAACGCGATCCGTTTAAAGTTTCGGAAAGCTAACACATAGATCTATAACATAATTTAATCCTAGATTTTAATTCATGCTGATATGGTACAGTATTGATTATTAGTAGGAGTTGTTATTCGGCATATGCATTTTGTGCACCCTTGTGTGTAATATAATATTCTATTTGATTTTAATCCATGTTAATGTATATACATTATGTAATAAAATAGAGAATGCAAGCATGAGTAAATGTTTAAATAAATGATGTATGAGGTGTAAGTATCCTATCTAATGTAAGCATGTATAAGTATGGCTTGTAATGAATATGTAGGTTCCATAGTATGTAATGTATGGTGCATATGGTAGTGCAAGAGAATAAATGAATAATGAATGAATGCAAGCATGAATGTAATGTAATAATAGATGTAATGTAATAATAGATGTAATATATGCAATATACAAGTTAATGAGATGTAATGTTCTATGTTAACATAAATCCTATATTACCTCATGTACCCCTTACACTATGTTGACACTATCACACTTGACACTTTGTTCACTGACACTTTGACACTCTTTGATATGTATACACTATGTATGTCTATTTAACCCTCACTTGCCCCTTTGCCATGTTCATATACACACACATAACCTCTTAAATAAGTATTTATGAATACAGTTAACTTAGCTATGTATGTATATTATATATATGTTAGCATATTATGTTGTAATATATAAGTTTATATAACCATTTGAAATGCCATGATTATAGACCTAATATTGAATACCAATATATGCATGTGTATATATGTGTAGACATATATAGTTTAAAGTAATAGATTACCTAGTGTATATCCAATGTGAATTCTTGCCTATTTGAGTATTGAATAATTGCATGCTATATAGAGTTGGGTGTATGTTGGCTTGTATAGCCTTGTATTGATGTGTGCTTGCTAGGATAGTCTTGGTTAGGCCTAGTAAGACTTGTGGGTTAGGACATGACCTAGTTTGACCTAGTTTGACTAGTGCAGTTGACCAGAGTTGACCAAGGGTTGACTTTGGCCTAGTTTGATCTAGATTCATGTAGAATGCATTGTAGTGTTTTATATTACCCTTCTGGACATGTTGTGACTTGTGCTGTTCTAATTAGGAGCCAGATACCTCTCCTCGGACAGTATCTTTACCTTGGACATTCAGATATCAGGCGAGTACATTCTCTGATCATTTCATATCTTGTTTAGGATTATATTTCCTGCTTTAGATTACTTTACATGATGTTGACACGTTGGAAACACGGATTAGTACTATATGGATCTTGTTGTGCGATGTTATCCCTTTAGCGGATACATCGGGTATTCGTGTTCGTGTACTTTATCGTGAGCATCGTGTACTCCTTGTATTCGTGATATTCGTGTACAAATCGTGTGAAATCGTGTTTACTCATGTATTCACATGATCTCGTGTGCGACTATACTTCGTGTGCAATAACATAACTTAACTAGATCCTTGTGTATTGATTGGGGCGGGGGAGTAGAAGTGGTTATGTAATCAATCTAGTAGATTACTCGTGTACAACCTCTGTAGATTACTCGTGTACAACATCGTGCCGTTTACATAATCATCTTGTGCTCTGAATCACTAGTCACTATTAGTTCTCTATATGTTGTATCTATTTATTTACAATCTCCCTTTTTCATCATGTTATTTCTTCAGATCTTGTATCTTACTTTACTGCATGATTATATTTTCTAACCTGCTATGAACTGTTGAGATGTAATGTGCTCGCTCCTATCCTGACTGGACCTGTTGATAAATTTTACAGATAGCCTGGGATTGCCTGCTAGCCTAGAGGAGACACAGTAGAGGTTGTTTAGATAGTTATTTCATTTTGTCTGGAGTTGTATTTACTTGTGGATTACTGTATTTGATTTTTGAGATGTATTTCTGGGATTATGTATCTTAGACATTTAGACTTCTATCTCCTGTATCTTTTTTGGATTTCATGTTTATCTATCTTTATCATTCTACCTTAGATTGTGATTGAGTTGTACCTCTGTGTTGGCCTCCTTATGGAGAGTATTCATATTATGCTAGTTATAGTTCATGACCTAGAACAGCGTTCTACCGCCGACACTGCGGCGTAGGCTGGGCGTTGTTACGTACTCGTACCCTCACGGTGGGTACGGGTCGTGACAAAGTTGTCCAGATTAATGTCGGAAATGGAACTACGTCCAAACCAATATTCATCAGTAAAAACCTTTCTGAAGATAAAAAGGAAGAGTTGATAAAACTGATCAAAGAATATATTGACATCTTTGCATGGAGTTATGAGGATATGCCGGGTTTAGATCCTAAAGTTGCTACTCATAAACTCAATATTTTTCCTAATGCCAAACCTGTAAAACAATAGCAAAGGCGCTTTAGACCAGATATGATGGATGCAATTGAAGCAGAAGTCAAAAAGTTGATTACATGTGGCTTTGTTCGTGAAGAGCAACACCCAGATTGGGTTGCTAATATTGTTTCCGTTATGAAGAAGAACAGAAAAGTCCGAGTTTGCATAGATTATCGAGATCTTAATACGGCTTATCCAAAGGATGAATTCCCACTTCCCATTACTGATGTCATGATAGACAATACATGCGGTTTTGAACGCATATCTTTTATGGACGAATTCTCAGGATACAATCAGATCAAGATGCATCCAGAAGATGAGAAGCATACTTCTTTTCGAACACCCCTTGGGGTTTACTGCTATACGGTTATGCCGTTCAATCTTAAAAATGCTGGTGCTACATATCAACGGGCTACGAGCAACATCTTTCAAGAACATCTACGGAAAACAGTTGAATGTAACGTAGATGACATTGCTGTTAAGAGTCGGTCAAAGGATGATCACACTCAAGACTTAAAGACAATATTTGAATTGATGCATCAACATCAATTGAAAATGAACCCTACTAACTCGTTCTTAGGGGTTTCTAGTGGCAAGTTTTTAGGATTTTTTATTACTTCTCAGGGTATCCATGTTGATCCTGATAAGGTTAAAGCAATTCTTGAAATGCGTCCTCCTCGTAATTTGAAAGAACTTCATGGCTTTTAGGGTCGTATTGCTTATATCAGAAGATTTATATCTAATCTCTCTGGAAGATGTCATCCTTTCTCCCGTCTATTAAAGAAGGGTGTATCATTTGTTTGGGATGAAACATGTCAAAAAGCCTTCAATGATATTAAATAATACCTTACAAATCCACCTGTCCTGGTACCTCCAGTGGTAGGGAGACCATTTTTGCTATATGTTCGAGCCTTGGATCATTCACTTGGCGCTCTTCTTGCACAAAAAAGTGATATCTGTCTTGAACAAGCAATTTATTATCTTAGCAGAATGATGGTTGGAGCTGAACACAGGTATACTCCTATGGAAAAGGAATGTCTGGCTTTGGTTTTTGCTGTCCAAAAGACAAGACATTATGTGACAGGACAAACTATTCATGTCATCTCCAGAATAAATCCCATTCGGGTATTGATGAGAAAATCAAGCATTCTTAATTCCAGGTTAGCTACCTGGGCAATGTTGCTCACTCTTTATGACATGGTTTATGTACCTCAAAAATTAGTAAAGGGTCAAGCATTAGCTGATTTCTTAGCTGCTCACCCTATACCTGAAATATCAAAGTTATATGAGGACATTCCAGATGAAGTCGTGGATTGTAACATGACTTTGAAGAATGACATATGGCAATTATATTTTGATGGAGCATCACGAGTAGGACCTAAAGGCAATATTGTCTCTGGGGTAGGAATCGTCTTGGTTTCTCCTGATAAAATGGTCATATACCGTGCCTATTCTCTCAATGAGCCATGCTCCAACAATGTAGCAGAATATAATACTCTATTGATCGGTCTCCAAGTAGCAAAGTAATTGGATATTGAGTTCTTAGAAGCTTATGGAGATTCTTAATTAATTGTTAATCAAGTTAGAGGGACTTATGAAGTCAGAAATTCTGATCTCATCCCTTATCATCAAGTGGTAGTCGAGTTGGTCCTTTTATTCAAAGGATTCTTCATTGAATTTGTACCACGTTCTCAGAATGTGGAAGCTGATGCTCTTGCTACTTAGCTGCAGACTTGGCTGTTCCAATCCGAAGACAAAATACAATTACTTTGTTGGACCGCGATTTATTCTGTGTCAAGAGTAATCTGTATATTGAACAGAGTTATACTACAAAGTCAAGCTCCCAACAGAGGGATTGGAGAACTCCATTCATTGATTATGCGGTTCATGGGATTTTACCTGAAGATCCAAAAGAAGCTGCATCAATTAAGAGACGATCATTTCGATTCTATTATGATTCATCTTTACACATGTTATATCGTCGCTCATATGATGGACTCTTACTGCGTTGTCTCTCAGAAAATGAAGCCAAATAGACACTCCGAGAAGCTCATGATGGTATTTGTGGTGCTCATCAACCAGGTCCTAAATTACAAGACCGCATTCGAAGAATGGGGTATTATCGACCTTCTATGATAGCAGATGCTGTAGACTATGCCAGAAGATGTAAAGCATGTCAGATTTATGCTGATTTTATTCATCAACCGTCTGAATTTATACATCCTACAGCAGTCTCTTGGCCCTTCGAAGCTTGGGGTATGGATATCATTGGTCCGATCAACCCTCCTTCTGTTAAGGGACATCGGTTTATATTGGCTATAACCGATTACTTTTCTAAATGGGCAGAAGCAGTTCCCCTTGTTGAAGTAAAAACATCTAATGTTATCAGCTTCATCAAATATTATGTCATTTATCGCTTCGGGATTCCTCGACGAATAATTCATGACAATGGACCACAATTTGCTAGTCAGGCATTTTATCGGTTCTGTGATAAGAATCGAATTCAGAATTTGGCTTCTACGGCTTATAATCCAGTTGCTAATGGTTTAGCCGAAGCTTTCAATAAGATGATCATTAAACTTCTCAAAAAGTTTGTCTCTTCTAATAAACGTGATTGGAATGAGAAACTTGGAAAATATTTATGGGCTTATCGAACAACAGTCCGGACTCCTACAGGTTTTACACCATTCTCATTCGTTTATGGATGTGAAGCTGTCCTCCCATTGGAAATCCAGATTCCATCTCTTCGAATAGCCATTGCTAATGATCTAACTATAGAGAATAATGATCGCTTACGACTTCAAGAACTCGAAGGATTGGATGAGAAGCGTCTTCAAGCACAACAGCATATTGAGCTATATCAAGCCCGTATATCTTGAACTTTCAATCGTAAAGTTAAAGAGAGGGTATTCAAGGTTGGCGAACTGGTATTAGCTGTTGGAAGACCGATGGTGATGACTCACAAAAGCAAAGGAAAATTCCAAACGAAATGGGAAGGCCCTTATGTAATTGAGACCGTATTTTCTAATGGCGCCTATCGGTTATCAAAACCCAATGGAGATCAACTCATGATGCCGATCAATGGCAAATTTCTTAAAAAATACTATGTATAAAAAAGACAGAATGAAAATAAAATTTCTTTTTATTTCTGTTATGAATAAAGGATTAAAGACGAGGATCACTGCCTTCCTTATTGAATACATAGTCAGCTAATGTATCAAAGGCATTATTGCCTGAGCTCATCAAAAATTTGCAGGCAGCCATCCTCAGTGCTTCTTCTTCAGGAGTTTTCCCTGGCTCTACTAAGAAAGCAAGGATGTCTTGTGGTGGCTTGGGCGTAGAAGAGTTTTCGCCTACTTCGGTTGGGCCTGACACAATTGGCTCAACGGGTTGTGTCTCGATTGTCACCCTCATTTTTTGTATTTCCTGTATTTCGTATTTATACTCGTATCTAGATTTTTGGCATGTTCTCAACTTGTAGAATTTCGGTATTCTCGTATTTTTGGTTTTGACATGGCTCGATTTTAATTGGTTTTGGTTGGTTTGGTTTGGTTTAATGTGTATTGGAACAACTTAGCCTATGCTCCACCCTCAACACACCACATCCCACCCTCATTAAAAACTCTACCAATACTCTCTCTCTTCATTACTTCCTCCATTAATTTCTTCTTCTTCTTCCTCCACCCAACTCTCCACACCCATAGGCAAGTGCAACTTGCTTCTACAAGAGAGCCCATTTTATTGTTCCATTAGCTTCTCCTCATGTTTCTAAGACACATTAGAACTTGTCATTTTCCATTTTGAGGCCTTAAATCTTGTAGATCTAGAAATTTGTTATTTTCGGATTTGGTAGTTTTGATCTATCAAACTTCTTTGTTTTCAAGTTTTAATGGTTCCATGTTGTAGAAAATTTTCTTCTACCCAATTTTGACCTTTGAAAAGTTGGATTTGGACTGGTTTTGACCAAGTTATGAACTTTTGAAGCTTTAGGTTTAACCATGGAGTTCTTGCTGGTTTGGAGAAGACAGTGAGCAGTGTGCCGAGCTTTTTAGCTTACGCCACTGAGCTGTGCGCGCTCTTTAGCGCAGCGTATGCAGACTTAGATACGCTTCCTGTTGGAATCGTGTCTCTTGCGTACGCAGACTTGGGTACGCTTCCTGTTGGAAGCGTGTCTCTTGCGTAAGCAGACTTGGGTACGCTTCCTGTTGGAAGCGTGTCTCTTGTGTACGCAGACTTGGGTACGCTTCCTGTTGGAAGCGTGTCTCTTGCGTACGCAGACTTGAGCGTGCCCTGGCCTGAGCGTACGCAGACTTGAGCGTGCCCTGGCCTGAGCGTACGCAGACTTGAGCGTGCCCTGGCCTGAGCGTACGCAGACTTGAGCATGCCCTAGCCTGAGCGTACGCAGACTTGAGCGTGCCCTGGCCTGAGCGTACGCAGACTTAAGCGTGCCCTGGCCTGAGCTTACGCAGACTTGAGCGTGCCCTGGCCTGAGCATACGCAGACTTGAGCGTGCCCTGGCTTGATCGTACGCATGGCCCTTGCGTACGCTGTCTTGAGCGTACGCATGACCCTTGCGTACGCTGTCCTGATCGTACGCTACCCCTTACTCCCCCCCTTGGGTGCCTTATGTCCCCATATTTCCCCTTTTATGAATTTGCAGCCATTTTATATCCTTACGCCTTTGATGTAAACTTGACATGAACCCGATATGATCCTGACAGTATTTATGAATGTTAATCGGAACACGGCTTACTGATGGAATTGCATGATTAGTGACCCGCCGTGGTGCACTCTTGACAAGTAATTTGATATGATAATTCTTGATGGTGGTCCGTCGTGACGCACCCTTGCCTTGATAAGTAATCTTGATAAGTAACATGACATGATGGCGACCCGCCGTGGTGTTCCCTTGACAAGAAATCTTGACATGATAACCTTGATACACTGTTGCGACGGCTAACCTGATATGCTAAGTGAATTCTTGACACCGTGGGTGATTGTATTGAATATGCCTGTATAAGCAACCAGTCTTGTCTCGCATCATGTCTAGGACATGTATCCCTGGTTACCACGGTCAGGGATTCATACCGAATCTGACTAGGTTAATGACTAGATTGATCAAGTAGAGCATATAAAGAGGTATTCCGGCTACAAGCAATCCCGTTATCTGGGCACCTTTCTTGATGGACTTGTAGCCTGCCGACGAGTAGGGCACATTTCCTGCTCACTGTTATGTGGGGCACTACATGAAACAATTACTATGCACACTGTCATGTGTTGCATCCAAGTCACCTTACCAGGCATGATAACTCTAAGCTTGAACCTTGCGTCTGGATAACCTAGATAGTCTGCAGGGCTTGTGGCCGTAGGCGTACCTCATTGCATCTTGCTAGTAACTAAGCTTGTGATAACCCTAGTTAGTTAAGTATCAAGCCGTACTCTTTGCTTGGCCGTGATTGATGGATGGAGTCCTATCTTGTCTAGTCTTGTCCAGATCCGGTACATGGATATCTCCGGACATGCTTGTTTATGCTTTACCTTATCGATAATTGGTTCGAGGCTAAGTTCTTGTAAGCCCCTATTTTTCAATTTTAGTTTTATTAGTGCTAATTAAATTTTTAATGTCATTTATAGCCTTAAATAATTATTAGGAATTTTTCAGAATTTTTCTAGAATTTTTAAATGATTTTAAATGAGTTTTAAAATACAAAAATATTGATTTGTAATTTACTAAAAATGTTTTAATATCAATTTGCAATTATTAGAATTGTTTTAATACTGTTTTGTAATTATTCAAATTATTTTTATATCAGTTTGTAATTAGGGATTTGTTTTTAATTGAGGAATGCAAATATTATTTGCATTTTATACTGTTAAAAGCCTTTATGCAATTTCCTAAACTAAAGGGGCCCTAGTGCAAATCTACCCTAACCCCCCCGACCGAACTCACTCTCTCTCCTCTGACTCTCACCGACCCCCGACGACTGCCCCGACCGCCACGACCGGCTGCCCCCGCCAAACCCGGCTGCCCCAACCGCCTTAACTCCCCCTATAAAACCCCCATCGACCCCCAGACCAAAACCCTAGACCTAAACACCCCCACGACCGACCACCGCCCTACTCTTCCCCGAAAACCCTAGCCGAAGCCCTAGCTCCGGCGACATACCACCACCGCCTCACCACTCGTCGTCGACGATCGCCACCACCGCCATCCGCTTCGCCACGCCGAGACGCGTCGATCGCCACCGCTCCGCCACCGTCCCAACGCCCCTAGCCGCCGTCTCCGCCTTCGAAAACTTTCCCCGAAGTCGGACACGTGAGTAGCAGAGCCCATCTCGTGTCGTACGTGTCCCAAAGCCACGTGCGTGGTTCGCCAGGACACGGGGACACTAGTCCAGTGTCTCGACACGCGTTCTAGCCTTCGTGCGTGTCGTGTAAAGCACGGACACGAGAAATCCTGTGTCCTTAACTGTCAGGACACAGGACAGATGTTTATTTTTTTATATATAAATGCTAACCTAAACTAAATAAAAGAATCAAAACCCTAACCCTTAACACGAGCAGCGGGCTGACCCCCTGGCCAGCCCGACCTTGCCTAAACCCCCCCCCCTCCCCCGCGCTCTGTTGGCTCGGGTTCGAGCCCTGCCACTGCTGTCTTCTTTTTCCTTTTCTTTTTCTTTTCCTTTTTCCTTTTTCTTTTTCTGTTTTGTATTTTTATATATATATATGTATATTTTTTTTTATATATATATGTATATATATTAGTATATATATTTGTATATACTGTATTTTAACAATATTTAATATATATGTATATTTTTTTATAGTTGGTAAATTTTGTATATATATATATATATATATATATATATATATATATATATATATATATATATAAAAATATATATATATATATATATATATATATATATATATGTATATATTTTCATGTATATATATATTAATATATATACACTTTATTATTAAGTATTTTCCTATATATGTATATATATTTATACATATATATATATATGCCTTATAAATTAAGTATTTTCCTTACATCTATATATATGTACTTTTAAAACATATGTATGTATATATTTATTTTGTATCTTATTAAAATATTAATATTATTTTTGCACTTTTACCAAGTTATATTTTTAGTGTATTTAAATTACTGCAACCATTTGGTGTCCAAGCCTAGCATGGGTATTTGGGCTCAAATGTGTTTTCACACATTCAAGACCTGTACAAGTCATATTGGACTTGATTCATGGCCTTGGGACATGTATTTGAACTTTGGTTCAAATTATGTACATGGACAAAATACGCAGATAATTAATTATTGTGTGCAATGCTATTTTTGATTTTCTAAAAATACTTAAAGTGTTGTTAAAATTATGGAAAAATAGTATTTAGATACTATGTTAAGTTAGCTAATTTAGTATAATTTTTGTAGTATTTAATTTACTGTTTTGCCACTAGTTTGGCATATGAAACCAAAACTCATTTTCTGTATACTTAGGAAAACTGATTTTTATAAAATATTTGTACTGGTTAATAAATTCCAGAAAATTATAATAAATTTCTATGATTAACAAGGATCACTTTGATACTTTGCTTTAAACAAAACTAGGCTTTTTGTCTATCTCTAAAATTGGTATAACACAATGATCTTTTGATTTATTTATTGATTAATTACGACTTGTAGCTTTTTGTGTTATTTGGAGTTTTAGTCGTGTTGAACCCCATCCCTCACTAGTGTAAAGACCCTAGAAAGTTAGTTAACATAGTGTGTCACCCCACATTGGTCTCCTATGCCAAAGTCATTATTTTGGCTAGGTGCCCAATCACAAGTCGTGTCGCACCAATTAGTGTCCTAGTGTTTTAGCTTAGTATAAAAACTAAGTTATTGTATTTACTTCTACAGTGATGAGTTACCGGACATCCATAGCACTGTTATCGTAGCTTGTTTCGTTTTGCTTTGCTAGAGGCAAGTACTTTCTACGAACTTTACATACTGCTATAAACCATAAAACTGTGAATCACCAACCATGTTAAATGCTGATCCTTGGGGTAGCAAGTTAGAACTTTACATGTTGTATTACTTTCAGTCTCTACCATGTTTATACCGTATCTCATAATCTCTCTCACATGCTTAAATAACGGGTTAAGAGGAAACTGCTAGTAGTGTACGTGATCATGACCCCCTTCTCCGTATGTATTTACCGAGCACCGTTACATTCTATATGTATCTGTGTCGTATGTCTGGTCCCGCATTTGTGTATGGATATACACCGATGCCGTTATGTGTACGTATGTGCACATCAGAAAATTGATATCTACCGCTGTACATCCTGATTACCTATTGACTGATCACTCACCTACTACAGTTTTAAACTTTAAAATGTATATCTACCGCCATGATAAAATATACCTAAAACTGAACCAACATGATATGTCATTTCCTTTTCATCACATGATCAGTATTATATGTTTGTTAGATTTAGTACTTGCTCCCGTCCTGACAGGATAACGTTGTAGGTATCCTTAGTGAGGAGGAGTTACTCTGTGACACATACTATGGAGATACTGCCGAGGACCCGGCTCTGCTTTACGAGGATGTTCCTGCGGGGAACCTTGCCTAGTTCTCTTTTGTTTACTTAGACTTTTGAGAGTAGACATGTATTAGACTATATCTTTTGTAACTGGACATGTATCCAGTTTTACTTTACAGTTCACTTGTACTTGGACATTTCACTATATACGACGGCTTTTGTGTTTGGAGCATTTATGATTCTTCTTCACTTATAGAACTGTTAGCACATTTTAGTCTTATCCTGTTGTCTTTAGAACAACTTACTACGTTTTATCTCAACGTAGGCTGGGCATGACTCGGCCTGGCCCAACAATTTGGGTAGCGGGTCGTGACATGTTTTTAGTGGTGGCCCATGCAGGTCCTGACTAGACTGTTTGGTTACGTTATTGTACCAAGCATGCCTGCAATTAGGAACTTAAGGTAATTAGACAACATTAGGAAAGACGCTTAGAACACTTAGAGGAATGCTAGGATTGCAACATAGGAAATACATCACATGTTTGCTATTATAATTAGATTTTCTTGCATATGATTACTTACTTTAAATAAGTCCTTATAAGTCTTTTTATGTGTAATTTAGATGGTGCTTACTCGTTCATCCCAGTATGTTACCCCCGAGAATAGGGCCCTCCATATCCAGTCAGCTGACCAGTTGACTGATGCATATCCACCTACCACTTTCCTCCACTCCACAGATCAACAAACCTAGATACCACAACCACCTTCCACATCCCAGGCCCGGTAGGACCCAATACTTCCACCACCCCCTATCACTATACCCACCCAGGCTTCCGTCACACTCGACGGGACCCAGCTGCTCACACTGATCCAGGGGTTTCTAACAACCCATCAGGAGCAGACTACCCTACTCCGCCAGAGCATGGAGCGTTCTGAGGGACGTCCCGTGGTCCCACCACATGTAGAGCTACGGCAGAGAGCGGGGACGATCAAGGACTTCATGGGTCTGAATCCCAAGGAGTTCTCAGGGACTGAGGGCATAGTAGTAGCTGATGACTGGCTAGATTCGGTAGAGAGGAAGCTTCTGGGAGTTAGGATGCCGGATGACCTCCAGGTCGAGGCAGCAGGATTTCTGCTGATAGACTTAGCAGGAGTCTAGTTCCGAAATGAGCCGTTGTTTGCGAGAGGTAGAGCCACCTGGGACCAGTTCAAGACCCAGTTCATGAAGAAATTCTTCTCGACCACTGCTAGAGTAGCCATGGGGCTACGATTCCAGAACATCCAGCAAGGGAACCGTTCTGTTGACGAGTATGCGGCAGAGTTTAGTCGCCTGAGCCGTTTTGCTCCTAGTCTGGTTGCTGATCCAGAGGAGATGACCCGTAGGTTTTGCCATGGTCTAGTTCCAGACATTGGCATTCTTATAGTGGCAAACGGTACGACTGACTACTACCAGAGCCTAGAGTTAGCTCGGAGCATCGAGGAGCGTCTTCTGTCATGCAAGAGGCCGGCTTCTGTACACCATGAGGGACCGTCCAAGCGTCAGGCTTTCCAGCAGAGAGCACCGACGCCACCCCAGCAGACTTACCGTCCCCCTATATACATCATCAGACCCCGCCAGTTAGAGCCCCGGGACCCCGACAGCAGCCGAAGGGAGGTATTTGTGCATTCTGCAAGAGGGTAGGCCACGACGCTTCCATCTGCAGAAAGAAGTTAGGGCAGTGTTTGGCTTGTGGGTCTGCCACCCATCAGCTTCGAGAGTGCCCAGTAGCGAAGACTAGAGGACCACTCCCGACTCAGCAGCAGAGGTTCGGGCAGCATCTGCAGCAGCATAAGGGACCTCAGGGGAGGGTTTATAGTCTAGCCATTGAACCAGAGCCGGAGCAGGTTTCGGAGCCGGATTACTTAGCTGACGTCATTACAGGTCATATTTATTTGCATACTTTTCTAGCTCTATGTTTGTTTGATTCTGGTGCATCTCATAGCTTCCTATCATTAGAGTTTATGCAAGAACATCACTTAGTATCTACACCTACTGCGGAGATTAGTAGAGTAATGACGGGAGGAGGACCAGTGCCTATTAGAGCTAGCTATAGATGCTCTATTATGATAGCCGGGAAAGAGTTCGAGGGGCGATTCTTTGTGATGCCACTCCCCGATTATGATATCATATTGGGGATGGACTGGCTTAGCTACGCCCATGCATCTATAGATTGCCATGAGGGTAGTATTTTGTTCAGTCCCCCAGGCACAGCACCATTCAGTATCAAGAGGACAGGGCCGGAGATCAGCCTAGAGCCGAACTGTTGTGCGATAGTCGGGGACGCAGCACTGCCACACCCTATCATTAGGGAGTTTCTAGATGTATTCCCAGAGGATCTTCCAGGACTTCCGCCTGACAGAGATGTGGAATTCACTATAGATTTAGTGCCGGGTTCATCACCAGTATCCCGGGCTTGCTATAGAGTGAATCCCAAGGAGGCCATAGAGATGAAAGAGCAGATTGATGACCTGTTGAAAAAGGATTTCATTCGATCCAGTGCTTCTCCATAGGGAGCGCCAGTGCTCTTTGTGCCTAAGAAGGATGGTACAGTCCGGTTGTGTATTGACTATCGGGCCTTGAATGCCATCACCATCAAGAACAAATATCCTCTTCCCAGGATAGATGATTTATTCGACCAGTTGAGCGGGGCGAAGGTGTTTTCCAGGATAGACTTGAGATCCGAGTACCACCAGGTGAAGGTTAGGCCAGCAGACATCCGGAAGACGGCGTTCAACACGAAGTACGGGCAGTACGAGTTTCTGGTGATGCTATTTGATCTCACAAATGTGCCAGCTGTCTTTATGAACTTGATGAATAAGACATTTCACCAGTATCTGGATAAGTTCGTCGTAGTATTTATCGACGACATCCTGATATACTCGAAGACGCCAGAGGAGCATGCAGAGCACTTGCGGATAGTTTTGGGGATTCTGAGGCAGGAGAGATTGTTTGCTAAATTGCCGAAGTGCGAGTTCTTTTTAGACCGAGTGGAGTTTCTCGGCCATGTAGTCACTGGAGATGGAATCTCGATGGATCCCAGGAAGATTGCTGCAGTTGAGACGTGGAAGGCTCCGACGTCAGTTTCAGAGATCAGGAGTTTTCTGGGTTTAGCAGGCTATTATAGAAAGTTCGTCCAGGACTTTGCTAGGATAGCTGAACCCATGACGAAGCTGACGCGGAAGGACGCAGAGTACATTTGGTCAGAGGACTGCCAGACAGCATTTGATGAGCTGAAGAGGAGGCTGACGACCGCTCTAGTTCTGACTTTACCTTCAGGTTCTGGAGGTTTCACCATTTTCAGCGATGCTTCTGGGAAGGGGCTAGGATGTGTTCTATAGCAGCATGGGAAAGTAATTGCTTATGCATCTAGGTAGTTGCGGACTCATGAGAGGAATTATCCTACCCATGACCTAGAGTTAGCTGCGGTGATCTTTGCACTCAAGTTATAGAAACATTACTTATACGGAGAGCGTGTGGAAATCTTTACTGACCACAAAAGCTTGAAGTATGTGTTCACACAGAAAGAGCTGAACATGAGGCAAAGACGATGGTTGGAGTTGATGAAGGACTTCGACATCGATTTACAGTATCACCCCGGGAAGGCAAATGTGGTGGCAGATGTGCTGAGCAGGCATCCGATGGCATGGTACCTGATGATTAATTGGCATTTGCGGGAGGATCTGGAGAAGCTCGGTATCGAGCTAGTTCGGCCAGGATCAGTGATACAGATGATGGCGCTTGACATTCAGTCAGGCTTGATGGAGCAGATCCGGGAGGCACAGTCTACAGATGAGAGCCTTCGCAGACTTCGACCCCAGGCATTAGCTGGATTACTGGATTACTTCACTATAGCAGAGGATGGATCTCTAAGGCATGGCAGCCGATTGTGCGTGCCAAAGGGAGAGCTGGTAGAGGCAGTCTTGCAGGAGGCGCACCGATCGAGATATTCTATTCACCCTGGTACTAACAAGATGTACCGTGACTTGCGGGAACATCTTTGGTGGCACGGAATGAAGAGGGATGTATCACGTTTCATCTCGAGATGCCTAGTTTGCCAGCAGGTCAAGGCGGAGCGCCAGAGGCCAGCTGGTTTGTTGCAGCCGTTATCCATTCTTGAGTGGAAGTGGGAATATATTACGATGGACTTCGTTTCAGGGCTTCCTCGTTCCCAAGGAGGGAAGGATGCCATCTGGGTCATCGTAGACAGGCTGACGAAGTGTGCGTACTTCATACCCTTCAAAGTGGGGCTTTCCACCGAGAAGTTGGCGGAGCTATACATGCAGCAGATAGTTCGCCTATACGGAGTGCCGGTGAGCATCGTGTCAGACAGAGACAGCAGATTTACATCCCACTACTGGAGGAGCTTGCAGGAGGAGTTGGGCAGTAGGCTCAAGTTCAGTACGACGTACCACCCGCAAACAGATGGGCAGTCCGAGAGGACGATACAGACACTGGAGGATATGCTGAGGACCTGCGTGCTGGACTTCGGAGGATCATGGGAGAGCCATCTGCACTTGGTAGAGTTTTCATACAACAACAGCTACCAGGCCAGTATTGGTATGTCTCCTTTCGAGGCGCTATATGGACGACGATGCCGCACACCGCTCTTTTGGGATGATGTCGGAGACAGAGTTATGCTTGGGCCAGAGATGATCACGGATGCAGCAGAGAAAGTCGGGATGATCAGAGACAGGCTCAGAGTAGCTCAGGATAGGCAGAAACACTGGGCTGATGCTAGACGCAGACCGATGGAGTTCGCAGACGGTGATATGGTGCTAGTGAAGATATCACCTACTCGAGGGACGATCCGGTTCGGACGAGGAGGGAAGCTGATCCCAAGATACATCGGGCCGTTCGAGATACTCGGCAGGATCGGAGAGGTAGCTTACAGGGTTGCACTTCCACCCAACCTAGCAGGAGTTCACGACGTCTTTCACGTATCCCAGCTGAGGAGATATGTTCCAGACCCGAGTCATGTGCTAGATCATTCAGAGTTGGAGGTCGGACCGAGCCTTACAGTTTCTGAGCAGCTAGTGGAGATATTAGACCGGAGAGAGAAGAGGCTGAGGAACAAGGTTATACCCCTAGTACGAGTAGCTTGGAGCCGTCACTCCCCAGGTGAATCTACTTGGGAGAGGGAGTCGGACATGAGGGAGAGATACCCTTACTTGTTCGATCCAACCACTGCGAGGGAACCACCCGTTCCCGCTTGATACCTTAGAGGTTAGTTTCGATCGTAGCCTTAGTCATTTGATTGCATTACTTGCTATGTTAGAATATTGTCGGGTCTTCAATCCTTGTGAATTTCGAGGACAAAATTTTTCAAGGAGGGAAGACTTGTAAGCCCCTGTTTTTCAATTTTAGTTTTATTAGTGCTAATTAAATTTTTAATGTCATCTATAGCCTTAAATAATTATTAGGAATTTTTAGGAATTTTTCTAGAATTTTTAAATGATTTTAAATGAGTTTTAAAATACAAAAATATTGATTTATAATTTACTAAAAATGTTTTAATATTAATTTGCAATTATTAGAATTATTTTAATACTGTTTTGTAATTATTCAAATTATTTTTATATCAGTTTGTAATTAGGGATTTGTTTTTAATTGAGGAATGCAAATATTATTTTGCATTTTATACTGTTAAAAGCCTTTATGCAATTTCCTAAACTAAAGGGGCCCTAGTGCAAATCTACCCTAACCCCCCCCGACCGAACTCACTCTCTCTCCTCTGACTCTCACCGACCCCCGACGACTGCCCCGACCGCCACGACCGGCTGCCCCCCGCCAAACCCGGCTGCCCCAACCGCCTTAACTCCCCCTATAAAACCCCCATCGACCCCCAGACCAAAACCCTAGACCTAAACACCCCCACGACCGACCACCGCCCTACTCTTCCCCGAAAACCCTAGCCGAAGCCCTAGCTCCGGCGACATACCACCACCGCCTCACCACTCGTCGTCGACGATCGCCACCACCGCCATCCGCTTCGCCACGCCGAGATGCGTCGATCGCCACCGCTCCGCCACCGTCCCAACGCCCCTAGCCGCCGTCTTCGCCTTCGAAAACTTCCTCCGAAGTCGGACACGTGAGTAGCAGAGCCCATCTCGTGTCGTACGTGTCCCAAAGCCGCGTGCGTGGTTCGCCAGGACACGGGGACACTAGTCCAGTGTCTCGACACGCGTTCTAGCCTTCGTGCGTGTCGTACAAAGCACGGACACGAGAAATCCTGTGTCCTTAACTGTCAGGACACAGGACAGATGTTTATATTTTTTTTTTATATATAAATGCTAACCTAAACTAAATAAAAGAATCAAAACCCTAACCCTTAACACGAGCAGCGGGCTGACCCCCTGGCCAGCCCGACCTAGCCTAACCCCCCCTCCCCCCCCCCCCCCCCCCCCCCCCCCCCCGCGCTCTGTTGGCTCGGGTTCGAGCCCTGCCACTGCTGTCTTCTTTTTTCTTTTCTTTTTCTTTTCCTTTTTCCTTTTTCTTTTTCTGTTTTGTATTTATATATATATATATATATATATATATATATATATATATATATATATATATATATATATATATATATATATATATTAGTATATATATATGTATATACTGTATTTTAACAGTATTTAATATATATGTATATTTTTTTATAGTTGGTAAATTTTGTATATATATATATATATATATATATATATATATATATATATATATATATATATATATATATATATATATATTATGTATATATGTATATATTTTCATGTATATATATTAATATATATACACTTTATTATTAAGTATTTTCCTATATATGTATATATATTTATACATATATATATATGCCTTATAAATTAAGTATTTTCCTTACATCTATATATGTACTTTTAAAACATATGTATGTATATATTTATTTTGTATCTTATTAAAATATTAATATTATTTTTGTACTTTTACCAAGTTATATTTTTAGTGTATTTAAATTACTGCAACCATTTGGTGTCCAAGCCTAGCATGGGTATTTGGGCTCAAATGTGTTTTCACACATTCAAGACCTGTACAAGTCATATTGGACTTGATTCATGGCCTTGGGTCCTGTATTTGAACTTTGGTTCAAATTATGTACATGGACAAAATATGCAGATAATTAATTATTGTGTGCAATGCTGTTTTTGATTTTCTAAAAATACATAAAGTGTTGTTAAAATTATGGAAAAATAGTATTTAGATACTATGTTAAGTTAGATAATTTAGTATAATTTTTGTAGTATTTAATTTACTGTTTTGCCACTAGTTTGGCATATGAAACCAAAACTCATTTTCTGTATACTTAGGAAAACTGATTTTTATAAAATATTTGTACTGGTTAATAAATTCCAGAAAATTATAATAAATTTCTATGATTAACAAGGATCACTTTGATACTTTGCTTTAAACAAAACTAGGCTTTTTGTCTATCTCTAAAATTGGTAGAACACAATGATCTTTTGATTTATTTATTGATTAATTACGACTTATAGCTTTTTGTGTTATTTGGAGTTTTAGTCGTGTTGAACCCCATCCCTCACTAGTGTAAAGACCCTAGAAAGTTAGTTAACATAGTGTGTCACCCCACATTGGTCTCCTATGCCAAAGTCATCATTTTGGCTAGGTGCCCAATCACAAGTCGTGCCGCACCAATTAGTGTCCTAGTGTTTTAGCTTAGTGTAAAAACTATGTTATTGTATTTACTTCTACAGTGACGAGTTACCGGACATCCATAGCACTGTTATCGCAGCTTGTTTCATTTTGCTTTGCTAGAGGCAAGTACTTTCTACGAACTTTACATACTGCTATAAACCATAAAACTGTGAATCACCAACCATGTTAAATGCTGATCCTTAGGGTAGCAAGTTAGAACTTTACATGTTGTATTACTTTTAGTCTCTACCATGTTTATACCGTATCTCATTATCTCTCTCACATGCTTAAATAACGGGTTAAGAGGAAACTGCTATTAGTGTACGTGATCATGACCCCCTTCTCCGTATGTATTTACCGAGCACCGTTACATTCTATATGTATCTGTGTCGTATGTCTGGTCCCGCATTTGTGTATGGATATACACCGATGCCGTTATGTGTATGTATGTGCACATCAGAAAATTGATATGTACCGCTGTACATCCTGATTACCTATTGACTGATCAATCACCTACTACAGTTTTAAACTTTAAAATATATATCTACCGCCATGATAAAATATACCTAAAACTGAACCAACATGATATGTCATTTCCTTTTTATCACATGATCAGTATTATATGTTTGTTAGATTTAGTACTTGCTCCCGTCCTGACAGGATAACGTTGTAGGTATCCTTACTGAGGAGGAGTTACTCTGTGACACATACTATGGAGATACTGCCGAGGACCCGGCTCTGCTTTATGAGGATGTTCCTGCGGGGAACCTTGCCTAGTTCTCTTTTGTTTACTTAGACTTTTGAGAGTAGACATGTATTAGACTATATCTTTTGTAACTGGACATGTATCCAGTTTTACTTTACAGTTTACTTGTACTTGGACATTTCACTATATACGACGGCTTTTGTGTTTGGAGCATTTATGATTCTTTTTCACTTATAGAATTGTTAGCACATTTTAGTCTTATCCTGTTGTCTTTATAACAGCTTACTACATTTTATCTCAATGTAGGCTGGACATGACTCGGCCTGGCCCAACAATTTAGGTAGCGGGTCGTGACAGTTCTGTTCAGGTGAAGGGTTACAACCCCGGTCTTTGTTTGGTTTACGGGTTGTAACTTGGTTACCGGAATAGTCCTTTAGTTATCTTATCGTTTATCATCATGTTTTCTTTAACTCATGTCTTATGTTATTTCATCTATGATTTATGTGCTGACATGCTGGTTTTAGTTCTTAAGTGAAGCCTCCTTTGTGGTACTTGCTCTTTCTGGGGTCTAACCCAGCTGGTTTTGTATGGCCAGATTTCGGAGTAGCTACCGAGGATCTCCCAACCTTCCTGCCAGATGGTGAACACTAGAAGGAATCGCGGCAACGAGTGGGTTTTATTTTGCTCTCCCACTGCCTTGTAAAAATATTCTTTTGAGGCATTTAGCCGCCGAACAAGTGTTAGCTCGTTTGCAACTTTATTTACTGTCTGCCTACGGGCTGTAGCATGATGGACAAATCCTAGGGTTGATCATGTATGACTTAAACTCTTGCTAGTCTTCGTATTTTCTATGACTAGCTTCATGATCATCTGAATATGTAATGTATGGGACGCCTTACTTTATATGTCTGATGATCTACCATCTTGTTATATCTACTTGTTGCTTGAGATTGAGACACTAGGCTTGTTATTGACCTTAAGAGACTGATGGCTTGTAGTAAACCCTCATGCATCTAGACAGCCGTGACCGTATTGTGATGTGAGATTCACTTCAATGTACGTAGCTGGCTGTGTCTGTCCCCCGCTCTCCAGTATTCTGGTTCTGGGGCATGACACGATTTAAGTGGTGGCCCATGCTGGTCTTGTAGATCAAGATGTGTGAGGGTTTTACCGGATAGATGTCTCAATCAGCAATCGCCTTTGATCTCTACTCATGCCTTCTGATCTTTCAGAATCCTTGACCTGATCACATGTTTATATCCTCGATCTATCATGGTCCTTTCTTATTGTTCCCTATGTCGTTTCCTTCAGCGGTATTGTTCCTGGTCCTACCGATCAGCAAGGCGGAGCACCTCCAGTGGACCAGCAGCAACCTGGAGACCATGCCCAGCACTCTGGAGTGGCCTCCCGAGTAATACATTCCGGGGACCCCGAGCCCCCAGTTCAGCCAGTCCAGCATGCAGAGCCTGACGATGGCACCTTAGTGGGTCTCATCAGGACATTGCTTGCATCTCAAGATCGTCGGGGCGATGTCCTGCACCAGGCAGTACAGGATGCTATGGGCCGTGTTGGTTATCAAAGGAACAGTGTGGCTAGCAGTTTCAAGCGCCTCAACCCTCCCTTCTTTGATGGGAATGAAGACGCTATTGTAGCCGATGCGTGGCTCCAGGACATTAAGATTATCTTAGATACAGCCAAGACTCCAGAAGGAGAGAAGGTAGCTGTGGTACGTCTACAGTTATTGGACCTAGCCCGCACCTGGTGGACGATGATAGCAGTTGGTTTGGCAATGCCTGTTCCGTGGACGGTATTCAGTGACAAGTTTCAGATCAAGTACTTCGATGCTGTGGCTCGGCATGACCTACAGACGAAGTTCACCAATCTCAGGCAGATGAGCAGGACGGTCGATGGATATGCGGCCGGGTTTTCAAGACTGAGTCGGTTTGCTCCCACTTTGGTGGCAACCGAGTTTGATCGAGCGCAGCGGTTCCAGCAGGGACTCCACCTAGAGATCATTCTAGCAGTGGAGTAGTTTGAGCATCAGACCTTTGATGCTGTTTTGCGGGCAGCTAAGAGGCATGAGTATACCTCGCAGAGAATTATAGACAGAACTGGAGGACGGAAGCGGTCCCATGGTCAGATGATCCAGTCTTCAGCCCCAGCCCCGACAGCTAGGGCCTTGACCATTGGGGCTCCGAGGAGGGCAGCATCAGTTACGTCGGTTCAGCATTCGACTCCGACGTATCCTCAGCAGCAGAAGGGGAGGCAGTCTTCCGCAATGGGCTACACTCATTGTGGGAAGCCAGGGCATATAGTGTCAGAATGTCGCCGAGCACAAGGATTGTGTTTGGCTTGTGGGGCACCGGATCACATGATAGGGTCCTGCCCACAGAGAGCCGGTTCATCCTCATCGGCCCAGACTAGTCCCTCAGTGAGGGGACCAGCACCAGTGCAGCAGCAGCAGTATCTGCCTCCGAGACCATTGTCGCCTCAGGCTCAGGCATTCCAGCAGCAGCGACCGCAGCAGTATGCCCAGGTCCAAGCTCAGGTTCAGAACCGCCAGAGAGGTTTCCAGCAGAGGGGACCAGCACCCATAGGGCACGGTCAAGCGATGGCTTTGACCGTAGAGGAGGAGTTGGCATCAGGTGAGATGGTGGCAGGTACCATTCTCGTCAACTCTTTTCCTGTATCAGTATTATTTGATTCAGGTGCATCGTATTCATTTATGTCTACACGATTCGCGACACGGATAGGACTGAAGCCCGAGTCATTATCAGTAAGGCTCAATATACTTACTGGTAACGAACTTGTGGGTGTAGATAGGGTATTTTTCTCGTGCCAAATCGTAGTCAGTGGTAGAGAGTTTTCCGCTAGGTTGATAGAGTTTCCGATGGCCGACTATGATGTGGTCCTAGGAATGGATTGGTTGAGGGACCAGTATGCTAGTATAGATTGCTATGTCGGCAAGATTATTTTTAGTGTTCCTGGTGAGCCAGAGTTTTCATTTTCTTGAGGCAGAGTAGAACCTTCTTCTCCAGCATTACGGATGGCCGTAGCAGCAGCAGTTCAGGTTCCCAGAGTTGTAGAAGAGTTTCCTGAAGTATTTTCCGAAGAGCTTCCAGGCATGCCCCCTGAGAGAGAGATAGAATTCACTATCGATTTGATTCCAGGGACGGCACCAGTGTCAGAGAGAGTCTATAGGATGGCACCATCAGAGTTGGAGGTCCTGTACAAGATGATTGAAGAACTTAGAACCAAGGGATTCATTCGTGCTAGCGGATCACCTTGGGGAGCTCCGATGCTTCTTGTGAAGAAGAAGGATGGTACGTCAAGATTATGTGTTGATTATCGTATCTTGAACTCTGTAACCATTAAGAACAGATATCATTTACCAAGGATAGATGATTTATTTGATCAGTTCAGGGGAGCGGCAGTATTCTCGAAGATTGACTTGCGGTCAGGGTACCATCAGATCAGGGTCAGAGAGCAGGACATCCCGAAGACAGCATTCAGATCTAGGTATGGACATTGGAAGTTCCTTGTTATGCCATTTGGAGCGACCAATGCGCTGGCCGTATTCATGGACCTCATGAATCGTATCTTCATGCCCTATTTGGACCAGTTCGTGATAGTGTTCATAGACGACATCTTAGTCTATAGCAAGAACGAGGCAGAGCATGAGCAACATCTTCGTGTAGTTCTTCAGATTCTCAGGGAGCACCAGTTATACGCGAAGTTCAGTAAGTGCGAGTTTTGGTTGGATCGTATCTCGTACTTGGGTCATATCATCACCAGAGGTGGAGTGAAAGTTGATCCCCAGAAGATAGTGGCTATAGAGACATGGCCAGTACCTAGCACCGTTGCAGAAGTTCGGAGTTTCCTCGGATTGGCCGGCTATTACCGACGCTTTGTGTCAGACTTTGCTCGGATTTTAGCACCACTGACGCAGTTGACCCGTAAGGATGTGCAGTTTGCTTGGACAGCAGAGTGTCAGAGTTCATTTGAGAAGTTAAAGCAGAGATTGATGATGGCCCCCATTCTCACTCTTCCCGACGGGACGGAAGGATTTTCAGTTTATTGCGACGCATCCGGCAAGGGATTAGGATGTATCTTGATGCAGCATGGTAAGGTAGTCGCTTATGCGTCACGTCAACTTCATGACCATGAGAGGAATTACCCAACACATGACCTGGAGTTAGCAGCCGTAGTTTTTGCATTAAAACTTTGGAGGCATTATTTGTATGGAAATCGGGTGGAGATTTTCACCGACCACAAGAGTTTGAAGTATGTGTTTACCCAGAAGGATCTTAATATGCGTCAGAGGAGATGGCTAGAGCTACTTGTGGATTATCACATCAGCTTGCAGTATCATCTTGGAAAGGCCAACGTGGTAGCAGATGCATTGAGCAGGAGAGCCGGAGTTTATTTTCTAATGACGCAGCCAGAGTTGTTAGCAGATCTTCAGAAGATGGGTATTGAAGTTGTTCTTCCTTCCAGTGTGGCATTGATGGCCAGTATGCAAGTTCAGTCCAGCATAGTTGAGAGGATCAAGTTAGCTCAGTCCACGGACTCTAAGCTTCAGCGGCTTAGGACAGAATGTGTGGCAGGACAGAGACCAGAGTTATGCATTCATGAAGATGGTACACTCCGACATAGGAGGTGTCTTTGTGTACCCAGTGGTGATATCAGACAGGAGATCATGGCAGAAGCCCACAGTTCTCAGTATTCCATTCACCCCGGCGGTACGAAGATGTATCGTGATATTCGGCGGCATTCTTGGTGGAATGGCATGAAGAGGAAGATAGCCCGGTTTGTCTCTCGTTGTTTAGTTTGTCAACAAGTTAAGGCTGAACATCAGAGACCAGCTGGACTTCTTCAACCTTTACCGATCCCGGAATGGAAATGGAAGCACATTACCATAGATTTTGTAACTGGATTACCTAGATCCCCAGCTGGGAGGGATACCATCTGGGTTATAGTTGATCGTCTCACGAAGGTAGCTCATTTTCTTCCTTTCAGAATCGGTCAGTCGACGGATCAGCTTGCAGAGATATACCTCAGGCAGATAGTCAGATTACATGGAGTGCCAGTCAGTATTGTGTCCGACAGAGATTCAAGATTCACCTCGCACTTTTGGCGGAGTCTTCAAGAGAGTTTGGGGACTCGTCTCAAGTTCAGTTCAGCCTACCATCCGCAGACAGATGGTCAGTCAGAACGCACGATCCAGACTCTTGAAGACATGCTGCGGTCATGTACACTCGACTTCGATGGTTCATAGGAAGATCACCTGCATCTCGTAGAGTTGTCGTACAATAACAGTTTCCAGGCTAGTATCCAGATGGCACCTTTTGTGGCCTTGTACAGCAGGAAGTGCAGATCTCCTTTAGCTTGGGACGATATCGGTGAGAGGCAAATACTTGGACCAGAGATGGTGACGCGGACTATTGAGGTGGTCAGACGAGTCAGAGATCATCTTCGAGTTGCCCAAGATCGCCAGCGTCATTGGGCCGATTCTCATCGGCGTCCCCTTGAATTTTCTGTCGACGACCATGTATTCCTTAGGATCTCACCTACCCGTGGCGTCATTCGATTCGGCGTGCGGGGAAAGCTCAGTCCTAGGTATATAGGGCCGTTTGATACTCTAGAGCGAGTAGGTGATGTATCCTATCGTCTCGCTCTTTCGCCGTCGTTACGTGAGGTACATGATGTCTTTCATATATCCTAATTACGATGGTATATCCCGGATCCGAGTCATATCCTTGATTATTCGGAATTGGTTGTTGGTACCAACCTTTCGTATGAGGAGAGACCCGTATCCATATTGGACCGGAGGAAGAAGATACTCAAGAACAAGACTATCAAGTTAGTCCGTGTTGCTTGGGGTCATCACTCTTTGGGTGAGTCAACATGGAAACGTGAGGATGATATCCGATCGCGATATCCCGACCTGTTTGACTCGTAAGGTATAATGTCTTCTTATGCCTTATGCTTAAGTTCCTTGCTTGCATAAATGATTGCTTGATTGACTACTAGTTCTGTATTGTCTGCAATTGATATAGCTTGCTCGACATCTCTAGTCTCTTGATTAAATTTCGAGGACGAAATTCTTTTAAGGTGGGTAGAGTTGTCACCCTCATTTTTCGTATTTCTCGTATTTCGTATTTATACTCGTATCTGGATTTTTGGCATGTTCTCAACTTGTGGAATTTCGGTATTCTCGTATTTTGGGTTTTGACATAGCTCGGTTTTAATTGGTTTGGGTTGGTTTGGTTTGGTTTAATATGTATTGGAACACCTTAGCCTATGCTCCACCCTCAACACACCACATCCCACCCTCATTAAAAACTCTACCAACACTCTCTCTCTTCATTACTTCCTCCATTAATTTCTTCTTCTTCTTCCTCCACCCAACTCTCCACACCCATAGGCAAGTGCAACTTGCTTCTACAAGAGAGCCCATTTTATTATTCCATTAACTTCTCCTCATGTTTCTAAGACACATTAGAACTTGTCATTTTCTATTTTGAGGCCTTAAATCTTGTAGATCTAGAAATTTGTTATTTTCAGATTTGGTGGTTTTGATCTATCAAACTTCTTTGTTTTCAAGTTATGATGGTTCTATATTGTAGGAAATTTTCTTCTACCCAATTTTGACCTTTGAAAAGTTGGATTTGGACTGTTTTGACCAAGTTATGAACTTTTGAAGCTTTAGGTTTAACCATGGAGTTCTTGCTGGTTTGGAGAAGACAGTGAGCAGTGTGCCGAGCTTTTTAGCTTACGCCACTGAGCTGTGCGCACTCTTTAGCGCAGCGTACGCAGACTTGGGTACGCTTCCTGTTGGAAGCGTATCTCTTGCGTACACAGACTTGGGTACGCTTCCTGTTGGTAGCGTGTCTCTTGCGTACGCAGACTTGGGAACGCTTTCTGTTAAAAGCGTGTCTCTTGCATACGCAGACTTGAGCGTGCCCTGGCCAGAGCGTACGCAGACTTGAGCGTGCCCTGGCCAGAGCGTACGCAGACTTGAGCGTGCCCTGGCCTGAGCATACACAGACTTGAGCGTGCCCTGGCCTGAGCGTACGCAGACTTAAGCGTGCCCTGGCCTGAGCGTACGCAGACTTGAGCGTGCCCTGGCCTGAGCGTACGCAGACTTGAGCGTGCCCTGGCTTGAGAGTACGCATGCCCCTTGCGTACGCTGTCTTGAGCGTACGCATGACCCTTGCGTACGCTGTCCTGAGCGTTCACTACCCCTTGCTCCCCCCCTTGGGTGCCTTATGTCCCCATATTTCCCCTTTTATAAATTTGCAGCCATTTTATATCCTTACGCCTTTGATGTAAACTTGACATGAACCCGATATGATCCTGACAGTATTTATGAATGTTAATCGAAACACGGCTTACTGATGGAATTGCATGATTAATGACCCGCCGTGGTGCACTCTTGACAAGTAATTTGACATGATAATTCTTGATGGTGGTCCGTCGTGACGCACCCTTGCCTTGATAAGTAATCTTGATAAGTAACATGACATGATGGCGACCCGCCGTGGTGCACCCTTGACAAGAAATCTTGACATGATAACCTTGATACGCTGTTGCGACGGCTAACCTGACATACTAAGTGAATTCTTGACACCGTGGGTGATTGTATTGAATATGCCTGTATAAGCAATCTTGCTTGTCTCGCATCATGTCTAGGACATGTATCCCTGGTTACTACGGTCAGGAATTTATACCGAATCTGACTAGGTTAATGACTAGATTGATCAAGTAGAGCATATAGAGAGGTATTCCGGCTACAAGCAATCCCGTTATCTGGGCGCCTTCCCTGATAGACTTGTAGACTGCCGACGAGTAGGGCACATTTGCAGCTCACTGTTATGTGGGGCACTACATGAAACGATTACTATACACACTGTCATGTGTTGCATCCAAGTCACCTTACCAGGCATGATTACTCTAAGCTTGAACCTTGTGTCTGGATAACCTGGATAGTCAGCAGGGCTTGTGGCCGTAGGCGTACCTCATTGCATCTTGCTAGTAACTAAGCTTGTGATAACCCTAGTTAGTTAAGTATCAAGCCGTACTCTTTGCTTGGCCGTGATTGATGGATGGAGTCCTATCTTGTCTAGTCTTGCCCAGATCCGGTACATGGATATCTCCGGACATGCTTGTTTATGCTTTACCTTATCGATAATTGGTTCGAGGCTAAGTTCTGTTCAGGTGAAGGGTTACAACCCCGGTCCTTGTTTGGTTTACGGGTTGTAACTTGGTTACCGGAATAGTCCTTTTGTTATCTTATCGTTTATCATCATGTTTTCTTTAACTCATGTCTTATGTTATTTCATCTATGATTTATGTGCTGACATGCTGGTTTTAGTTCTTAAGTGAAGCCTCCTTTGTGGCACTTGCTCTTTCTGGGGTCTGCCCCAGCTGGTTTTGTATGGCCAGATTTCGGAGCAGCTACCGAGGATCTCCCAACCTTCTTGCCAGATGGTGAACACTAGAAGGAATCCCGGCAACGAGTGGGTTTTATTTTGCTCTCCCACTCCCTTGTAAAAATATTCTTTTGAGGCGTTTAGCCGTCGAACAAGTGTTAGCTCGTTTGTAACTTTATTTACTGTCTGCCTACGAGCTGTAGCATGATGGACAAATCCTAGGGTTGATCATGTATGACTTAAACTCTTACTAGTCTTCGTATTTTGTATGACTAGCTTCATGATCATCTGAATATGTAATGTATGGGATGCCTTACTTTGTATGTCTGATGATCTACCATCTTGTTATATCTACTTGTTGCTTGAGATTGAGACACTAGGCTTGTTATTGACCTTAAGAGACTGATGGCTTGTAGTAAACCCTCATGCATCTAGACAGCCGTGACCGTATTGCGATGTGAGATTCACTTCAATGTACGTAGCTGGCTGTGTCTGTCCCCCGCTCTCCAGTATTCTGGTTCTGGGGTATGACACGGTTTAAGTGGTAGCCCATGCTGGTCTTGTAGATCAAGATGTTTGAGGGTTTTACCGGATAGATGTCTCAATCAGCACTCGCCTTTGATCTCTACTCGTGCCTTCTGATCTTTCAGAATCCTTGACCTGATCACATGTTTATATCCTCGATCTATCATGGTCCTTTCTTATTGTTCCCTATGTCGTTTTCTTCAGCGGCATTGTTCCTGGTCCTACCGATCAGCAAGACGGAGCACCTCCAGTGGACCAGCAGCAACCTGGAGACCAAGCCCAGCACTCTGGAGTGGCCTCCCGAGTCATGCATTCCGGGGACCCCGAGCCCCCAGTTCAGCCAGTCCAGCCTGCAGAGCCTGACGATGGCACCTTGGTGGGTCTCATCAGGACATTGCTTGCATCTCAAGATCGTCGGGGCGATGTCCTACACCAGGCAGTACAGGATGCCATGGGCCGTGTTGGTTATCAAGGGAACAGTGCGGCTAGCAGTTTTAAGCGCCTCAATCCTCCCTTCTTTGATGGGAGTGAAGACGCTATTGCAGCCGATGCGTGGCTCCAGGACATTGAGATTATCTTAGATGCAGCCAAGACTCCAGAAGGAGAGAAAGTAGCTGTGGTACGTCTACAGTTATTGGACCTAGCCCGCACCTGGTGGGCGATGATAGCAGTTGGTTTGGCAATGCCTGTTCCGTGGGCGGTATTCTGTGACAAGTTTCAGATCAAGTACTTCGATGCTGTGGCTCGGCATGACCTACAGACGAAGTTCACCAATCTCAGGCAGATGAGCAGGACGGTCGATGGATATGCGACCGGGTTTTCAAGACTGAGTCGGTTTGCTCCCACTTTGGTGGCAACCGAGTTTGATCGAGCGCAGCGGTTCCAGCAGGGACTCCACCTAGAGATCATTCTAGCAGTGGAGCAGTTTGAGCATCAGACCTTTGATGCTGTTTTGCGGGCAGCTAAGAGGCATGAGTATACCTCGCAGAGAATTGTAGACAGAACTGGAGGACGGAAGCGGTCCCATGGTCAGATGATCCAATCTTCAGCCCCATTCCCGGCAGCTAGGGCCTTGACCATTGGGGCTCCGAGGAGGGCAGCATTAGTTACGTCGGTTCAGCATTCGACTCCGACGTATCCTCAGCAGCAGAAGGGGAGGCAATCTTCCGCAATAGGCTACACTCATTGTGGGAAGCCAGGGCATATAGTGTCAGAATGTCGCCGAGCACAAGGATTGTGTTTGGCTTGTGGGGCACCAGATCACATGATAGGGTCCTGTCCACAGAGAGTCGGTTCATCCTCATCGGCCCAGACTAGTCCCTCAGTGAGGGGACCAGCACCAGTGCAGCAGCAGCAGTATCAGCCTCCGAGACCATTGCCGCCTCAGGCTCAGGCATTCCAGCAGCAGCGACCGCAGTAGTATGCCCAGGTCCAAGCTCAGGTTCAGAACCGCCAGAGAGGGGACCAGCACCCAGAGGGCACGGTCAAGCAATGGCTATGACCGTAGAGGAGGAGTTGGCATCAGGTGAGATGGTGGCAGGTACCATTCTCGTCAACTCTTTTCCTGCATCAGTATTATTTGATTCAGGTACATCGCATTCATTTATGTCTGCACGATTCACGACACGGATAGGACTGGAGCCCGAGTCATTATCAGTAAGGCTCAATATACTTACTGGTAACGAACTTGTGGGTGTAGATAGGGTGTTTTCCTCGTGCCAAATCGTAGTCAGCGGTAGAGAGTTTCCCGCTAGGTTGATAGAGTTTCCGATGGCCGATTATGATGTGGTCCTAGGAATGGATTGGTTGAGGGACCAGTATGCTAGTATAGATTGCCATGTCGGCAAGATTATTTTTAGTGTTCCTGGTGAGCCAGAGTTTTTATTTTCTCGAGGCAGAGTAGAACCTTCTTTTCCAGCATTGCGGATGGCCGTAGCAGCAGCAGTTCAGTTTCCCAGAGTTGTAGAAGAGTTTTCTGAAGTATTTCCCGAAGAGCTTCCAGGCATGCCCCCTGAGAGAGAGATAGAATTCACTATCGATTTGATTCCAGGGATGGCACCAGTGTCAGAGAGAGTCTATAGGATGGCACCATCAGAGTTGGAGGTCCTGTACAAGATGATTGAAGAACTTAGAACCAAGGGATTCATTTGTGCTAGCGGATCACCTTGGGGAGCTCCGATGCTTCTTGTGAAGAAGAAGGATGGTACGTCAAGATTATGTGTTGATTATCGTATCTTGAACTCTGTAACCATTAAGAACAGATATCCTTTACCAAGGATAGATGATTTATTTGATCAGTTCAGGGGAACGGCAGTATTGTCGAAGATTGACTTACGATCAGGGTACCATCAGATCAGGGTCAGAGAGCATGACATCCCGAAGACAGCATTCAGATCTAGGTATGGACATTGGGAGTTCCTTGTTATGCCATTTGGAGCGACCAATGCGCTGGCCGTATTCATGGACCTCATGAATCGTATCTTCATGCCCTATTTGGACCAGTTCGTGATAGTGTTCATAGATGACATCTTAGTCTGTAGCAAGAACGAGGCAGAGCATGAGCAGCATCTTTGTGTAGTTCTTCAGATTCTTAGGGAGCACCAGTTGTACGCGAAGTTCAGTAAGTACGAGTTTTGGTTGGATCGTATCTCGTACTTAGGTCATATCATCACCAGAGGTGGAGTGGAAGTTGATCCCCAGAAGATAGTGGCTATAGAGACATGGCCAGTACCTAGTACCGTTGCAGAAGTTCGGAGTTTCCTCGGATTGGCCGGCTATTACCGACGCTTTGTGTCAGACTTTGCTCGGATTTCAGCACCACTGACGCAGTTGACCCGTAAGGATGTGCAGTTTGCTTGGACAGCAGAGTGTCAGAGTTCATTTGAGAAGTTGAAGCAGAGATTGATGACGGCCCCCATTCCCACTCTTCCCGACGGGACGGAAGGATTTTCAGTTTATTACGACGCATCCGGCAAGGGATTAGGATGTGTCTTGATGCAGCATGGTAAGGTAGTCGCTTATGCGTCACGTCAACTTCGTGACCATGAGAGAAATTACCCAACCCATGACCTGGAGTTAGCAGCCGTAGTTTTTGCATTTTGGAGGCATTATTTGTATAGAAATCGGGTGGAGATTTTTACCGACCACAAGAGTCTGAAGTATGTGTTTACCCAGAAGGATCTTAATATGCGTCAGAGGAGATGGCTAGAGCTACTTGTGGATTATGACATCAGCTTGCAGTATCATCCTGGGAAGGCCAACGTGGTAGCAGATGCATTGAGCAGGAGAGCCGGAGTTTATTTTCTAACGGCGCAGCCATAGTTGTTAGCAGATCTTCAGAAGATGGGTATTGACGTTGTTCTTCCTTCCAGTGTGGCATTGATGGCCAGTATGCAAGTTCAGTCCAGCATAGTTGAGAGGATCAAGTTAGCTCAGTCCACGGACTCTAAGCTTCAGCGGCTTAGGACATAATGTGTGGCAGGACAGAGCCAGAGTTATGCATTCATGAAGATGGTACACTCCGACATAGGAGGCGTCTTTGTGTACCCAGTGGTAATATCAGACAGGAGATCATGTCAGAAGCCCACAGTTCTCAGTATTCTATTCACCCCGGCGGAACGAAGATGTATCGTGATATTCGGCAGCATTTTTGGTAGAATGGCATGAAGAGGGAGATAGCCCGGTTTGTCTCTCGTTTTTAGTTTGTCAACAAGTTAAGGCTGAACATCAGAGACCAGCTGGACTTCTTCAACCTTTACCGATCCCGGAATGGAAATGGAAGCACATTACCAAAGATTTTGTAACTGGATTACCTAGATCCCCAGCTGGAAGGGATACCATCTGGGTTATAGTTGATCGTCTCACGAAGGTAGCTCATTTTCTTCCTTTCAGAATCGGTCAGTCGACGGATCAGCTTGCAGAGATATACCTCAGGCAGATAGTCAGATTACATGGAGTGCCAGTCAGTATTGTGTCCGACAGAGATTCAAGATTCACCTCGTACTTTTGGCGGAGTCTTCAAGAGAGTTTGGGGACTCGTCTCAAGTTCAGTTCAGCCTATCATCCGTAGACAGATGGTCAGTCAGAATGCACGATCCAGACTCTTGAAGACATGCTGCGGTCATGTACACTCGACTTCGATGGTTCGTGGGAAGATCACCTGCATCTCGTAGAGTTTTCGTACAATAACAGTTTCCAGGCTAGTATCCAGATGGCACCTTTTGAGGCCTTGTACGGCAGGAAGTGCAGATCTCCTTTAGCTTGGGACGATATCGGTGAGAGGCAAATACTTGGACCAGAGATGGTGACGCGAACTATTGAGGTGGTCAGACGAGTCAGAGATCATCTTCGAGTTGCCCAAGATCGCCAGCGTCATTGGGCCGATTCTCATCGGCGTCCCCTTGAATTTTCTGTCGGCGACCACGTATTCCTTAGGATCTCGCCTACCCGTGGCGTCATTCGATTCGACGTACGGGAAAAGCTCAGTCCTAGGTATATAGGGCCGTTTGATACTCTAGAGCGAGTAGGTGATGTATCCTATCGTCTCGCTCTTTCGCCATCGTTACGTGAGGTACATGATGTCTTTCATATATCCTAATTACGACGGTATATCCCGGATCCGAGTCATGTCCTTGATCATTCGGAATTGGTTGTTGGTGCCAACCTTTCGTATGAGGAGAGACCCGTATCCATATTGGATCGGAGGAAGAAGATACTCAAGAACAAGACTATCAAGTTAGTCCGTGTTGCTTGGGGTCATCACTCTTTGGGTGAGTCAACATAGGAACGTGAGGATGATATCCGATCGCGATATCCTGACCTGTTTGACTCGTAAGGTATAATGTCTTCTTATGCCTTATGCTTAAGTTCCTTGCTTGCATAAATGATTGCTTAATTGACTACTAGTTCTGTATTGTCTGCAATTGATATAGCTTGCTCGACATCTCTAGCCTCTTGATTAAATTCCGAGGACAGAATTCTTTTAAGGTGGGTAGAGTTGTCACCCTCATTTTCCGTATTTCCCGTATTTCGTATTTATACTCGTATCTGGAGTTTTGGCATGTTCTCAACTTGTGGAATTTCCGTATTCTCGTATTTTGGGTTTTGACATGGCTCGGTTTTAATTGGTTTGGGTTGGGTTGGTTTGGTTTAATGTGTATTGGAACACCTTAGCCTATGCTCCACCCTCAACACACCACATCCCACCCTCATTAAAAACTCTACCAACACTCTCTCTCTTCATTACTTCCTCCATTAATTTCTTCTTCTTCTTCCTCCATCCAACTCTCCACACCCATAGGCAAGTGCAACTTGCTTCTACAAGAGAGCCCATTTTATTGTTCCATTAGCTTCTCCTCATGTTTCTACGACACATTAGAACTTGTCATTTTCTATTTTGAGGCCTTAAATCTTGTAGATCTAGAAATTTGTTATTTTCGGATTTGGTGGTTTTGATCTATTAAACTTCTTTGTTTTCAAGTTTTGATGGTTCCATGTTGTAGGAAATTTTCTTCTACCCAATTTTGACCTTTGAAAAGTTGGATTTGGACTGGTTTTGACCAAGTTATGAACTTTTGAAGCTTTGGGTTTAACCATGGAGTTCTTGCTGGTTTGGAGAAGACAGTGAGCAGTGTGCCGAGCTTTTTAGCTTACGCCACTGAGCTGTGCGCGCTCTTTAGCGCAGCGTACGCAGACTTAGGTACGATTCCTGTTGGAAGCGTGTCTCTTGCGTACGCAGACTTGGGTACGCTTCCTGTTGGAAGCGTGTCTCTTGCGTACGCAGACTTGGGTACGCTTCCTGTTGGAAGCGTGTCTCTTGCGTACGCAGACTTGAGCGTGCCCTGGCCTGAGCGTACGCAGACTTGAGCGTGCCCTGGCCTGAGCGTACGTAGACTTGAGCGTGCCCTGGCCTGAGCATACGCAGACTTGAGCGTGCCCTGGCCTGAGCGTACGCAGACTTGAGCGTACCCTGGCCTGAGCGTACGCAGACTTGAGCGTGCCCTGGCCTGAGCGTACGCAGACTTAAGCGTGCCCTGGCCTGAGCGTACGCAGACTTGAGCATGCCCTGGCCTGAGCGTACGCAGACTTGAGCGTGCCTTGGCTTGAGCGTACGCATGCCCCTTGCGTACGCTGTCTTGAGCGTACGCATGACCCTTGTGTACGCTGTCCTGAGCGTACGCTACCCCTTGCTCCCCCCCTTGGGTGCCTTATGTCCCCATATTTCCCCTTTTATGAATTTGCAGCCATTTTATATCCTTACGCCTTTGATGTAAACTTGACATGAACCCGATATGATCCTGACAGTATTTATGAATGTTAATCGGAACACAGCTTACTGATAGAATTGCATGATTAATGACCCGCCGTGGTGCACTCTTGACAAGTAATTTGATATGATAATTCTTGATGGTGGTCCATCGTGACGCACCCTTGCCTTGATAAGTAATCTTGATAAGTAACATGACATGATGGCGACCCGCCGTGGTGCACCCTTAACAAGAAATCTTGACATGATAACCTTGATACGCTGTTGCGACGGCTAACCTGACATACTAAGTGAATTCTTGACACCGTGGGTGATTGTATTGAATATGCCTGTATAAGCAACCAGTCTTGTCTCGCATCATGTCTAGGACATGTATCCCTGGTTACCACGGTCAGGGATTCATACCGAATCTGACTAGGTTAATGACTAGATTGATCAAGTAGAGCATATAGAGAGGTATTCCGGCTACAAGCAATCCCGTTATCTGGGCGCCTTCCCTGATGGACTTGTAGCCTGCCGACGAGTAGGGCACATTTCCAGCTCACTGTTATATGGGGCACTACATGAAACGATTACTATGCACACTGTCATGTGTTGCATCCAAGTCGCCTTACCAGGCATGATAACTCTAAGCTTGAACCTTGCGTCTGGATAACCTGGATAGTCTGCAGGGCTTGTGGCCGTAGGCGTACCTCATTGCATCTTGCTAGTAACTAAGCTTGTGATAACCCTAGTTAGTTAAGTATCAAGCCGTACTCTTTGCTTGGCCGTGATTGATGGATGGAGTCATATCTTGTCTAGTCTTACCCAGATCCGGTACATGGATATCTCCGGACATGCTTGTTTATGCTTTACCTTATCGATAATTGGTTCGAGGCTAAGTTCTGTTCAGGTGAAGGGTTACAACCCCGGTCCTTGTTTGGTTTACGGGTTGTAACTTGGTTACCGAAATAGTCCTTAGTTATCTTATCGTTTATCATCATGTTTTTTTTAACTCATGTCTTATGTTATTTCATCTATGATTTATGTGCTGACATGCTGGTTTTAGTTCTTAAGTGAAGCCTCCTTTGTGGCACTTGCTCTTTCTGAGGTCTGACCCAGCTGGTTTTGTATGGCCAGATTTCGGAGCAGCTACCGAGGATCTCCCAACCTTCCTGCCAGATGGTGAACACTAGAAGGAATCCCGGCAACGAGTGGGTTTTATTTTGCTCTCCCACTCCCTTGTAAAAATATTCTTTTGAGGCGTTTAGCCGCCGAACAAGTGTTAGCTCGTTTGCAACTTTATTTACTGTCTACCTACGGGCTGTAGCATGATGGACAAATCCTAGGGTTGATCATGTATGACTTAAACTCTTGCTAGTCTTCGTATTTTGTATGACTAGCTTCATGATCATCTGAATATGTAATGTATGGGACGCCTTACTTTGTATGTCTGATGATCTACCATCTTGTTATATCTACTTGTTGCTTGAGATTGAGACACTAGGCTTGTTATTGACCTTAAGAGACTGATGGCTTGTAGTAAACCCTCATGCATCTAGACAGCCGTGACCGTATTGCGATGTGAGATTCACTTCAATGTACGTAGCTGGCTGTGTCTGTCCCCCGCTCTCTAGTATTCTGGTTCTGGGGCGTGACATCGATGATGTCCTCAACCTTTATGGAGATTTTATTTTTTTGCTGCATATCCTTGGAAGACATTTTCAATATAGGAGTGGAAATAAGAATAAAACGTTACAAAGAGTTCTCGCCTATTTATAGGAGAGATCTGTTAATGAACCGGTCTTTGAAATTGAAAATAACTTTTCATTCCCGAAAAGTCCTGTCCATTTATTATATCTAATTCATCCATTTAATTATGGAATTGAATTGATCTTTTTTTCCGAAAGATATGTTGGTTCATTCATTCTTTTATCAATATTGGCATACATCCTCAATGACATCTGTCTTCTTAATCCCCAGCTACCAAGGTTTGGTTAAGCTGATTACCCATCTCTGTGGAGAGAAATTTTGATCTTCTATCTTACCAGTTGGTACAGAAAGTTGGATTTATTATTTATCACGTTCTTATAACCTCTGAATAAATATTAAATTTTGCTTGCTTTTCCTATCTATCATGTCCATTTGACCTCTGCATAGATATTAATCTAGTTTTCTGTTGAGTTGATACGATCTATCATGTCCATATTACCTCTGATAGTATTGTATGTTTTAAAACAGAAGACGAGATATATCATGTTTATATTACCTCTGGATGGATACAAATCATTGAGTATGAAGACTTGTCATTTCCATTCTCATATCATCATAAAAGTCTATTACATTTCTTAGACTTTCTTACAAATCATAATGGAAATCTATTACAATCTTGGATTTTCATTCTATACACACAACGATAACCTAATAGAGATCTATTACTTCTTTGGATCTTCTTCGTCGGATTCGTTGTTGGTGTCAATTCCTTGCTGTCTGAGCCTCGGTGGCGACCAGAACGGTAGGAATCAAACGCTGGTCTTATCTCTCAGACGAGAGGAGAATCCCAGAGTATGGCAGCCCGAAGATGTGTTACTGCCAATACTGTAGAAGCATGGAAAATATCAGAACGATGATCTATGCGGCTCAGAACAGGAGAACCCCATGCGGCTCATACAGGAGCAGTCCCATACGGTTCAGAGAGACTCTTAGTCTCATGCGGCTCGGACAGGAGAGTCCATGCGGCTTGCATAGGGACAGTCCTGCGGTTCAAAGAGTTCCCCAGCCGCATGTGGTTCAAAAGTACATGCGGCTCACGAAGATATGCGGCTCAAATGCCACGTGTACCCACGAAGACCCCTTCACACAGCTGGCTATCGAGCAGTCTGCCTATTTAATGCTCTGTCATGATTTGACAGCTGACGGCTCTGACATAAAGTATCATAATGGCCCTGCCATAATGACAGACTCTTGGGAAATAGAAGAAAATCTCTGACGCGATTCGAGATTGACACGTGGCTACTCCCATGCGGCTCCAGTGAAGAACAGCTTCATACGGCTGGCAAAAATCGTCTTCCTGCGGCTCACCAAAAAGCCATCCCATGCGGCTCGCAGTTACTACCCTTATGCGGTTCACCAAGGAACCATCTCATGCGGCTCGCAAATACTATACCTATGCGGTTCGCCGAAACGTTGTCTCATACGGTTCATGGATGTCATACGGCTTTGGCAGAGTCCATCATCAAGACACGTGGCGGAGATTCAATGACAGCTGGCAACAAAGATGATTATGAGATGCAAAAATTTACCAGATCCCAATGACCATATCCTCATAATTAATGGGATCAGGTCATATCATTCATAATCAAACCAATGGGACACGTGGTGGGAGATCCAAGCTACACAATCAATCATGAAGATTTAAAGCAATCAGCATCAATTATTCAAAAGATTTAGTGCTACCCTCATTAGTGGCCCAGATCCTTCATGCTCAAGATGAATGGCCCAGATTGATCATTTACCAGGCCGCCGCCACTTCGAGAATGGGCAATCATCTAAACCCTAATGATGCCCCCACTATTATAAATAGCAAGGTGCCATTCCCTTGTGAGATATACATTATCAGAGACGAATACACAGAGAGCTTCCCTCTAATAATCAGAGAGAAAATACAAAGAGGGAGAGAGAAGTCAGAAGAGCAACACGAGGAGAGCAAGAAGCGCATTTCTTCGTCAACGCCAACCATCTTCTCACAGGAGCCAAGGCTGCATACCGATCGTCCAAGGAGTAAGGCAGGGCTGCCGTCGCCTTCCCGAGCCTCTATCGTCACCCTCCAGAATCTAAAATAAACAATTGTACTTAGACTGTTGTACCTAGGTTTTCGTCCCTAGGCTTTCTTTGTACAAGCGAGTTTGTAACGTGAAGTAAAAGTCCGGTCCTCCGATAATTGTTCTGTTCTTTTATATTTCATGGCAAACACGATGGCGACTCTGCTGGGGACAAACTTCTCCACGGCTGAGGAGTTGGTGACGCAGTCGGATGCAGCCAAACTTGGCTCCACGCAACAAAAGATGGTCGTCCGCTTCGACCAACAGGCGTTTGAAGAGATACTCTCCGAAGGAAGCGCTGGCCCGGTCCAGAAGCGCACCCGCACGACAAAGGCTCGCAGAGAGTGGAGGCCAAAATCATTTGCTCCTCCCCAAGCCCCCGATGGGATACCCTCTGTTGCTAAAGACGGCGAGAAGGACTCTTCTGCGGCCCCACTTCAGACCGTAGACAACTCTGCTGTCCCCAAGTCCGGCAGAAGAAAATACTATGATGCTGGACTTGCATGGGCAAAGAGGAACTCTACGCAAACTGAGCCGCATAGGGGTGCTAGCCGCATGGAAAAAGCTCATGCGGCCATATCCGCTAGCCGTATGAAGAAAAATCATGCGGTCACATCTGTCAGCCGCATGGCTTATGCGGCTACAGTCGCCAATCACATGGATGAAACACATGCGGCTATGGGAGTCAATCGCTTACAGAAAACCCATGCGGCCACAATTGCCAACCGCATGCGGCCAGCCTGCACGGTCGTGACTCCTAGCCGCTCAAAAACAACTCATCCAACCGCAGAAGACAACCGCATGCAGACAGCCTGCACGGTACCCAACTCTAGCCGCATAGCGTCCGTTCTACGCTTCTCTCGATCAGTCTTCGACCGTCTCTCATACGTCCTGACCCTGATGGTTCTCTGGATGATAAGCCAGACTCTGTGGCATTCAACTTGGACTCCTCCTATTACGCACCCACAAGTGCTAAAAGGAGGAAGTCTAGGGCAGCGCAGGCTCATCAAGCCCAGTCAGCTGTCCCAACTTCTGACTATCGGGGCGTCCCGTTGACTATCACACGGGCCTCGGATGGGAAGTTGTATACAACCGCTCGAGTCCAGCCCCCGGCGGCGAACGAACAGAGTGGTTCTTCTGACTTGCGGGAGGCGATCCTCCATAAATGCAAGGAAAGAGGAGGAGTGTCGACATGCAAAGAGTCCTCGCTTGGACATCGTTGTACCCAAATCATCGTCAACTGCTGTTGCAACAACGCAGCAATGACGGAAGATCGGCCATTCGTCTTCCAAAGACTACAGCATCCGAGCTCAGAAGATGAGGCACCTCCGGTAGTCTCCCGCAATTCCGCTCAGAAGGTCCCTGCCGAAAGGAGGGGGAAAAAGACAAGCATCTCCAGTCCCAAGATATCAACCACTACAGCTAAGAAACTGTCGTCTAAACGGTTGTCTTCCATCGGAGTATTCCAACACACCCGTTCAAAAACAAAATCTGCTGCAGTAGGAAATTCATCATCCACATCGTTGGGGGTTGGAGGTAGCACTCCTCCGAGCATCCGCAACAATCGAATGTTTCAAGGAGCCGAGCCCGGGAAAGCAATTCTTCCATCAGGTACGACAGGTATCGATGTCCCCGAGGACACCCGTGACTCTCAAGACGAAGTAAACTCTGAGGCTGGGGGTACTGCTCCCTCCGAGTCTGAACCAGAAGACAATATTCCCACATATTCCGATGACTTCCCGGTACACGGGTACGACTCGGAGGGCATATCTTCCACCGTTCCCTCCATCACTCCTCACGTAAGGACGGTGTTCATGATGGACAGCAATCAAGGTGGTTCCAATGATCGCCAGCGCATCGACAATCTCGAAGCCATATTACTTGCTTTGGTCAAGTCTGTAGACGAGATTAAAGCGGCCCTGCCAACTCTACAAGGAGGAACGCCTGGTCAATCAAGCACGGGCCCTGCGGTCAATATAGATTCGAACTCAGCGGCACCAAACCCGGGCAATAATCCTTCCGAAGTAACAGCCCCTACCACTACAGACGAGACCCGAGAAGTAAGGAGAGAGGTCCAGGAACTCCGAGCCATGTTCCATGCCCGAGAAAATGCTCAAGATCTCAGGATACGGCAACCATACCCTGCTGAATGGAGGGATGTTCCATTCCCGCCAAAATATAAGTCGTTCAATATCAACCCATATGATGGCAAGACCTCAGTAAGTCGGTACATCACTTACTTCGAGGTCACCACCGACCATCTGCCCCATGATGATGTTATCCTCACTCGCTTATTCATTGGGGCATTGGAAGGAGTCGCCTTCGATTGGTACCGCAATCTGCCGGACAACTGCATCCACTCCTTCACCGGCTTCAAGCGCCTGTTCTTGGAGCGATTCTACGAAGTAGAACAGGACGTCACTATGTCCACTCTCATGGACGTCGTCCAAGGAGAGAAGGAGTTGACAAGGAACTACATTGAGCGGTTCCGCCAAACCGCCATGAAGCTGCCCTCCGGAAATCCAGATTCCTCTTTGATTGAGATCTGCCAAAAGAGACTGCTTCCAACAATCAGCCTCTGGATGGGCAAAAGTCAATTCAAAGATTGGAAGGCCTTCATTATCAGCGCCACAAGCGCCGAAGAACGACTGAAGAAGGCTCGCCAACTAGGATTGCACATCTCAGAAGGAGAAAGCAAGGGCAAGCATCCCAACAACGATAACGGGGGTAACCCCTCCAACAATCGGGACAGCAAAGAAAAGCAGGCTATGGTGGCCGATACAACACAAAAACCTGAGCAGAAGCCCGCAGACAAACAATGGCCACAAATCGATTACTCCTTCGAAGACGGCCACGTCAAGCCTATCTTGGACATGCTCATACAAGGAGATAGAATTCAGCTTCCTCCACCAAGACGGGAGCCTCGGCCGGCTGATCTGGAGAACCCAAAGTTCTGCCATTACCACCGTTATGTATACCACGCTACACACGACTGTTACCAACTAAAACGGTACATCCAAAGCCTCATCGATTCGAACGCTCTGGCCATCGACTTCGAAGAGGTAACCGTAGCAGCCAATATGGTGTCCGTACAATTCGGCAGCTTCCCTCCGACGGAGACTCAAGACGGGGTAATCCCCGTCCCTCTGGCGATAATGGAGATTACCAATCTTCCACCTCCCCGGGAACAGGCCGCTGGTCTAGTACCTCTCACCACCTCACGAGGGAAGGTCATGTGGGTCCATCTTGGTATCAGAAGTGACTCGTCCCACACCATCTCCCACCAACAGAAAGAAGAGTGGAAAAATTAGGACCTGCCACACAATCTCAGCAGACAACGAGGAAGCTACAGCCGTCGTCACGCGGTCCGGAGCGCAATCCCAACCTGTGGTTGACAATCCAGTTAAAAATCATCAACCCACTACAACTGATGCTCCGGGACCGGCTCAGCCTTCGACGACCGACAAGCCTAGGCCGAAGGAGACTCGCTTCGACAAATCTCTCTGAAAAGACGCAGCCCAAGGGCTAGAAAGGCCCTACAACTTTGACATCTTAGCACAATTGGCTAACACTCCGGCCAAATTGTCACTGTACGAACTCCTAAGACTCTCCAAGGACGTTCGTATTGCATTGAGCGAAGCACTCCAAAATGCCGATGCCTATCTGGCTCAATCCAACCTCACCGGGGAGGACTCACCTGTGGATCTTCAAGACAGTGGCTGCACGGGAGCAATGCCCAATATCGTCTTCACTCCGCAGGACATGCTCATCAAAACCAACCTACATGATCGCCTACTATACTACACGGGATACATCGGCGACGTGAAGGTGGATCGGATGCACATAGATCCTGGCTCTTCGGTAAGCATCATCCCGAAGGGCTTGCTACATCATCTCTGCATCCCAATGCATCGCCTGACACCTACAAGCACCGCCATCAGTGGTTTCAATTCGGGCAGGAGCTACCCTATTGGGAAGATTCGTCTGAAGTGTCAAATCGGCGACCTCTAATCCGAAGTCACCTGCTACGTCATAGATGCAGACACTTCTTACAACATCCTCTTGGAGCGTCCATGGATTCACGATTATATGATCGTGCCTTCCACGCTACACCAGTGCTTCAAATATGTCGACAAATACGGCTTCGTGAAGACAGAATTTGCTGATATCGATCCCTTCAAAGGGGTCGAATCCTACTACTCAGACTCCTGCCTATACGAAAAGTCGAAGAGGCACCTTGATGAAGGAGACGCACAAACTCATACCGAGATAGCCACGGGATCAGAAGGACCCCTGACGATCCACCTCCAAGCTCGTAAATCGGGCAAGTCTGTACCCCTTACCGCCACTCTGCGGAAGGACACAATCAGTTTCTCAGCGCAGGAGGAGCAAATGATAATCCGGCTGCCAAGGTCCAGCCCGGTGCCGAGACCCACAATGGGGCCACTGACAATCAGACTGCCGAGAGTCAGTCAACCCCATACGGAGAAGCTCAATCCCTCCGATAGGCCACTGACGATATGTCTTCCTAAGAAGGGTCGTCACCCCGACGCAAGGTCTGACACTTCCAGCGAACCGGCCACTCCTCGCTCCACCTCGAGTGCCAAACTGGGGATCGCTAGTCTGCCAACAACTCCACGCTCTGCCCCGTCAACTGAACCACTGACAATCAAGCTTCCCAGGTCATCCTCTCAATCTTCGTTCACACAGAGGGTAGCCGAAGAGGAACCGGAGCTGGCCAAGTATGTGGCTGCCCACACTGATGTCCCCTCCACTGATGATGTAATCCCCTAGAAAAGATACCTTACTTCATCAATAAAGGGTTATCTTTGAACTACACCGAGTTCAATAAGCTATGTACATTGTATGCTATGGAACACGGTATAGGCGCTCACCTACACACACAGGTGACAAATGTGTACACCGCGATCCAGCTTACTCCAGTAGAAGACGCTTACCGAATATTCGAGGGAGGAGATCATCCGATCATCTTTGGCCGGACGAACAACCCGCATCCCCTCACCATAGAAGAAGTCGACCTCGGGTCAGATGCCGGGAGACTGCCTCTGTATCTCTATAGCCCTCAATCCAAATATCTCATGCAGGAACAGGGGTATGATCTAGAGACGACGCCAGGATTGAACTACGGCACTGGGCGACGATTACCTTTGAAGCCGCCAGTCCCGACGGGCAAACCACGGAACTACTAAAACAAAACTCGATGCGGGTTAGGGTATGTAACGCCTACTACGACCCCTGAAAGTTCAGATGAAGAATGCGACTGGCAGTCACATTCAACCGGATCACCAACTTCCGACTCAGATACCAGCATCGGAGATGTGTTCAGACAAGTCATGTCAGTCAACATGGCATTCGCCGACGCTTACGAGAAAGACGAAGACATTCCCGAAATCCTCGAGCTAGAGCCATGGGCCCAGCAATTAGACGCACAATGGGAAAAGCGGTTCGAACTGAGAGAACCTCCAACTGAAGATGATGTCATACAAGTTGATCTCGGCAGCGAATCTTCTCCAAAACCGATTTTCATCAGTAAAAGCCTAACTGACGAAGAACGGGAGTCGCTGTTACAACTTGTCAGAGAGTACATTGATGTGTTCGCCTGGAGCTATGAAGACATGCCAGGGTTAAATCCTGACATCGCTCTTCACAAACTCAACATTCGACCAGATGCAAAGCCGGTCAAGCAACAACAGCAACGCTTCCGTCCAGGCATCATGGACGCGATCGAAGCCGAAGTCAACAAACTGATAGCCAGCGGCTTCATCCGTGAGAAGCAACATCCCGACTGGGTCGCCAATATAGTACCCGTCCTCAAGAAGAATGGGAAGATTCGAATCTGTATCGACTTTCGCAACCTGAACGAGGCATGTCCCAAGGATGAATTCCCCCTTCCTATCACAGACATCATGATCGACAATACCTGCGGCTTCGAACGCATGTCATTCATGGATGGCTTCTCGGGGTACAACCAAATCAAAATGTCTCCTGATGACGAAAAGCATACTTCATTCTGAACACCGATTGGCACGTACTGCTACACAGTCATGCCTTTCGGTTTAAAGAATGCTGGCGCCACATATCAAAGAGCCATGAGCATCATTTTCAGAGACCACCTACGCAAGACAGTGGAGTGCTACGTTGACGATATAGCCGTTAAGAGCCGCTGCAAAGAAGACCATCTGCAGGATCTAAGGACGGTATTCGACCTAATGTGAGCGCATAATTTGAAAATGAACCCTACGAAGTCCTTTCTGGGCGTATCCAGCGGGAAGTTCTTAGGCTTCATCATCACTGCAAAGGGTATCCATGTGGACCCTGAGAAGATAAAAGCAATCATGGAGATGGGTCCCCCGAGAAATCTCTGCGAACTCAGAGGCCTTCAAGGGAGGCTAGCTTATATCAGGAGGTTCATTTCCAACCTCTCCGGGCGATGCCGACCATTCACGCACCTTATGAAGAAAGGAGTCTCATTCGTATGGGACGAGGAATGCCAGCATGCTTTCGACAGCATCAAAGAATATTTGTCAAATCCTCCAGTTCTGGTAGCCCCAGTTCCTGGAAAACCATTCATGCTCTATGTACGAGCAATGGAGCACTCCCTCGGGGCTCTGCTGGCACAGAATAACGACGCAGGCCATGAACAGGCCATATATTACCTCAGCCGAATGATGATTGGGCCAGAGCACCGATACACCGCTGTGGAGAAGGAATGCCTCGCCCTGGTGTTCGCCATTCAGAAAATGCGACACTATGTCACCGGACAAATCATACATGTGATCTCACGAGTCAACCCTCTAAGGGTCCTCATGACTAAACCAGGGGCACTCAGCTCTCGCCTCGCTATATGGGTAATATTGTTGTCCCCTTATCATATGATCTTTGTCCCCCAAAAGACAGTCAAAGGTCAAGCCCTGGCAGACTTCTTAGCAGCCCACCCGGGCTCGGAGTCCTCCAGGATATATGAAGAGATCCCAGATGAGGTCGCCGACTCGCATGCAACCTCTCACGAGAATATATGGCGAATGTTCTTCGACGGTGCTTCGAGGACCGGACCTAAAGGTAATATAGTCGTCGGAGTCGGGGTAGTGCTAATCTCTCCTTCCGGATTGGTGATTAACCACGCTTATTCCCTCACCGAGCCCTGCTCTAACAATGTGGCCGAGTACAACGCTCTGGTCATCGGCCTCCAACTTGCAAGAGAGATGGGGGTAGAATACCTTGAAGCATACGGCGATTCCCAACTAATCGTCAATCAGATCCGGGGCTCGGACGAAGTCCGCCACGAAGACATGATTCCTTATCACCAAATAGCGATCGATATCATCTCATTATTTGAGGGGTTCTTCATCAAGCACGTCCCCAGACTCCAAAATATTGAAGCCGATGCCCTAGCCGGTCTGGCCGCTTCCCTGGCAGTCCCGAATTATGATCGCCAATCAGTGGATGTGATAGGCCACGAACTAGTCTGTCCCAAGAACAATGTGCAATTCATGGCGAGTTATTCCGCCCAGACGATCGATGATGCCCCGGACTGGAGACAACCATTCATCGACTTCGTCGTCTACGACATCCTGCCCGAGAACCCAAAGGAAGCCACTTCCATCAGACGACGTTCTCTCAGATTCTTCTACGATACAGAGACAAAAATGCTGTATCGCCGCTCCTACGACGGATTACTGCTTCGGTGTCTGTCAAATGCAGAAGCCAAAGAAGTCGTATGAGAAGCTCACGACGGTGTCTGCGGGGCCCACCAGCCCGGCCCAAAATTGTAAGACCGCCTTCGCCGAATGGGCTACTATTGGCCCACGATGGTGGCAGATGCGATAGATTATGCTAGAAAATGCAAAGCCTGCCAAGTCCACACGAACTTCATTCACCAACCGTTCGAGTTTCTACATCTGACGGTGGCGTCCTGGCCATTCGAAGCATGGGGAATGGATATCATTGGTCCAATCACCCCACCTTCCTCCCGAGGACATCGCTTCATACTTGCGATCACTGATTACTTCTCCAAATGGACGGAAGCTGTCCCACTCACAGAAGTCAAGACTTCAAACGTGATCAGCTTCCTTAAGCATCACATTATCTACCGCTTTGGACTGCCCCGAAGAATCATCCATGATAATGGTCCGCAGTTTGCAAGCCACGCATTCTATCGGTTTTACGATAAACACCGTATTCAGAATATCGCTTCGACGCCGTACAATCCGGCAGCAAACGGGTTAGCAGAGGCATTCAACAAAACAATCATCAAACTCCTCAAGAAGTTTGTCTCCTTCAACAAACATGACTGGAACGAGAAGCTCGGCGAATGCTTATGGGCTTATCGCACCACGGTCCGAACAGCCACCGGAAATACACCATTCTCCCTGGTATACGGGAGTGAGGCAGTCCTCCCCTTGGAGACCCAGATCCCCTCACTACGTGTCGCCCTCACACATCAATTGACAACTGACGACAACCACCAGCGTCGCCTACAGGAATTGGAGGCACTAGATAAAAAGCGCCTCTTAGCTCAGCAACGAATTGAGCTATACCAAGCACGCATCTCTGGAGCTTTCAACAAGAAGGTCAAAATCAGAACATTCCAGGTGGGCAATCTCGTCTTGGCAGTCCGGAGGCCGATGGTCATGACTCACAAGACCGCCGGCAAATTCCAGCCAAAGTGGGAAGGCCCATTTATCATTTAGACAGTATTCTCCAACGGTGCTTACCGCCTCGTAAAGCAAAACGAAGACTTACTCATGTTGCCCGTCAACGGCAAGTTCCTGAGGAAATATTATGTCTAAACGACATTCTCTACAAGATCTTTGAGTCATATACCCGCTGGTGCCGCTGAACTCACCTCCATATTCATTTCAGATTATCGAGTCATGTACCGACTGGTGCCGCTGAACTTACCTCCACATTCCTTTCAGATTATTGAGTCATGTACCCGCTGGTACCGCTGAACTCACACTTTTTCAATATTCTAAATTATCGAGTTATGTACCTACTGGTGCCTCTGAACTCACATTCCGGTCACTCTTTCAGATGGTAAGTCACGTATTATTATACCTCTGAACTTTCTTCTTGGAAGAGATCCTCCCTCATGATCCACTACCCGCACTCCCAGTGCACAAAAAGGGTAATCGATCCGCAAATTTCCGAAACGACCATGTCCTTATTACTTCTGAGTTGTTTTCACTTCCACCAAAAACAAACCACCCCCTCGCACAGAACTTCCACGTTCTCCTACCTCTGAGTCGTTCTGTGTACCACCTCTTCATTGAGCCCACTCCTGCCATGTCCTCATTACCTCTGAGTGGGAAGGCTCCGTCGAAGAAACCTTCATGCTTGCCATGTCCATATTACCTCTGAGCAAGTATGTCGGTTCCCTTTCAACCTATTATCTGTACCCACAACCGGAGTACGACAAGGATAATAGGTCCACAAATGTCCTCTGTTGACCACAAATGTCCGCTGTTGACCACGAATATCTTCCGTGAAGTCTCCCCTGCCATGTCTTCATTACCTCTGAGCAGGAAGATTCCACGGTAAAACCTGCATGCTTGCCATGTCCTCATAACCTCTGAGCAAATATGTTGGTTTTCTTTTCACCCTATTATCCGTATCCCGAACCAGGGTACGCCAAGGATAATAGGTCCACAAATATCCCTTGCTAAGCTTCTTAGCATAAATCCACCATCTCACCATGCCCCGGGAGCCCAGCTGCTCTACGGCATTCTTTTTGCCCAATACCGAGAGCATCCGTGACCACTTTGCCATGGCTGTTCCGGACATCATGACCAAACTTGTTATCCGTACCTAAAACTAAGGTACGTCTAGGGTAACAGGTCCACAAATAATCCTCCAGCAAGTCCAATTCCGCAAACACCACAAGTACAAGAAAGAGAAGATGAGTTGAAACATGCTCATTTATTCGAAATTCTAAATACTACATCATTTGGGATCACATCCCTTACAAAAAAGGAAAAAAAAAAGAGAAGCAAAAGAAAACAGAAAGCTGATCACTGCTCCGGGGCACATAACGCCCTAAGACGGTCCGTCAGCAAAGCAACCGACCGCTCAAACCTCTGGGAGGCTCGATGCTCCGCCTCGTGGGTCAGCACCGCCTCATCCTCCAGATGAGCGTGAGCTTGCCAGTTGTCCTCAAATTTCTTAAAGGCCTGCTCCAGGTTAGCAGAAGATCGGGAAACCTTCTCGGCCTCCCGAACGATTGACTCCTGTTTCGCCTGAGCAGCCTCCAGCTCTGACTCTAAGAAGGCCAATTCCCTCTGGAGTGCGAGGATCCGCTCCTTCGTATCAACGATTCCACGAGAAGCAGACTCTTCCCGAGCACGACAAGCCTGACTCCGACGACCTAGCCGGTCATACGAAGCGGAGAACTTATCAAGGTCTCCCCGTACAACTGGCCCAGCAGTATCTCGGGCAAGCTTGATCCTATCCCGAGCAGCAATAAGGAAGCCCCGCTCCCGCTCAATCGCAGCAGGCAAGCCCGCCTGTCGTATCGCCAGTAGTTGGGTCACAAGCTGATCAGCTTCTGTCAGCTTAGGCTCCAGCAGTGCAGCCAACCCCACCCCGCCAGGAAGGGACTTCAAAGTTGCAACCTGACCCCGAGCGCACCGGAGAGATAGAAAAAAAGGGGTCCCCCGTTCCACAGCAGCGTCTATGCCCCTTTTCAAATGGCGATAGAAGCTGTCAACCACGTCCTGCGTCACCTCGTCCAGAGTCTCTGAGGAAGCCGGTGTCAGCGGGAGTGTGGCTGGCAGTACTGAAGAAGACGCAACAGAATCTGTCACCCCTGCCATAAGAGAAGCAAACTCCGTACGAAAGGACGCTTGAACAGCGGCCAACTCCTCTTCGGCAGCCTGCAGAATTTGAATACTCGGTAGGGTCGAGAGGTCAGTCTCCGGAGCCGTATAATCTGCGGAGGATGAGGCGGAGGCCATCGCCAACTCCATTCCCATCTGCCTGGAGCTGGCGAGAGGTCCCTCGATATGAGACGGCAAAGAAGAGGGAACGCTCCTTTCTTCCGGATCACGGCAGGCCGAGCTTTCCCCAAGAACATCCACGGCGGGAAGTAAAGGGCCAGGACCTACAGGGCCAAGGAAACCATGAATCGATTTGACCCGAAGGATATGTTGATAGAGCAAATAAGCCCCCTCACTAGTCAATATCTGGCTTATCTTACCAGTTGAGGAGTGTGGAGGCCGAGGTTCGCCTGCAGCCACCGCAGCCTCTTCACCAACAGCCTCCGAGTCAGGTATAATAGACTCCTCCGCCCTTGCATCCTCGGGAGGAGATGCGCCGAGATCGACGTCGCCGTGCTGAATTTTAGCGGTCTCGGAGACAGGCCCAAGGAAACCTTCACCACCCTGGGTCGAGGCTTCAACAACCTGGGAGCTCCCAGCCGCCGCTGAGAGAGCCCCCGCAGAAAGGACCGCGGCACACATGTCGCTAATCAAAGCAGCAAGGGCCGAATCAACTTCAGGGGTGGTAGACGATTCAGGAGAGGACGGTCCATCGGACACCTACAAAGAAAAGGGATTAAGTCATATCTCCGAGAGAAAAGAAAACTATAACAAAGAGATGGCTACGACTTGGTCTTACCTCCGGAATAGCGTCTGTACCTTCATCCCTCTCGGTAATAAATAAGCCACGAGACCTAACGGCAGCTCTCTTCACGAAAAAGGTCGCTCTACTGTCAGAAGACTCGTATCTGAATCGTTTACGCGAGGAACCAGACACAGCTGAAGACTGTTCTTCTCTCACTACTTTCTCTTGTGTAGTAAGCAATGGATCTTCCGCCGGTTCATCGGGTGTGGGAAGCGGTTGATCCGCTACTTCTTCACCCCACCAGAAAGGGAGTCTTCGCTATCATGATCATCCTCCTCCTCAGCCGACTCGGAAGGTTCTGATTTAGGGAGGGGAATCTGGAGTGCTAGTTGCTTTCTAGCCTTAGCCCCCTTGGGCTTCTCCTCTAAACCGGTAACCACGATGAAACTGGTAATCAGATCGAAATCAACAGGAGGCTTGTTCGCCATAACGTAATATAAAGCAGCCACGTATAAAATTTCCCTCGGTGCCTTAGCATCGGGGACCGAAAAGCTAGCCCGAGTATGATAAGCGCCGTAACAATTCCATGCCCTGACACCATCAAGAACGCTACCTTCAAAGCCCAAACAAGGGTTGGGACAATCAAGGAATAACTGGCTATAACCAAATTGGCGGGCAAACCTACTAGGTAGGTAAGGCTCCAAGTACACATTATCGCGGTTGCGATAAACCAGATGCGCGGGGCGGATGTTGCGCAACCAGGTGAGCATATCCGAAGATAGAAAGTGAGAAGGCCCGGTACCATCGAGATGTACCTTCCTCACTTCCTCATTAGAAAAGGGAGGAACAGACACAAAAAAGTCACACCCATCCACCCTCGCCAGCGCCTTCCGACAAGATGGCATGGTGTTGTATTCCCAAGACCGACGATGGCATTTGAAAAGGAAAGCGTCTTCATCTGTAGCATCTTCCGCTATGCCGGGTCCCATCAAAGACTTGTAGTGCATTGCCAACTACCCCATCAAATAGTGGAAAGGCAGTTCTACGTGCTCAAAATCTAACATCTTCTTGCGCGCAATAACCTTGGACGAAAAGGTTCGAAGACCATGGTGTATGCTACACACCATAGCAGAAAGAAGGGCCAGTCTAACTCCAAATACCAGTTTAACGGCAGGAAGAATGAAATGACGACCAATCCTCTCAATAGAACCCGCTCCTCCCGAGACTACGCAATTTCGCAGCCATATCATCAAAAATCCAGCCAGGAGCGCCTTCTCTGACATCTGTGTGGTCCCGTAGTAAAAATAGCTAAGAGAGTCAGTTTGACTCCCGAATATGTCGCTCTTGGATCGCGACTTCTTGACGCTTGACATCAGATCCCTTATCTCTCCATGCGTTAGAGGGGCTCGGGGAGTAACTTCGCCTGAAGGGTCAACTTTAAAAAGATAATTAATCCAGGATGTGGTGTGGGGAGCGGTCCCCTCGGAGCTATCCACCGTTTTTATAGCCATCTGATGACAAGCACTATGGTGGCACAGCAACTCCCGATACACCGCAACAGAACCTGGGAGTCGTCGGTCCAAGTCCTCAAACTCCTCATTCGACGGGGTATACACCTCGAAAGGCTCATTCCTCCACGGAAGTTTGGAGACAGTATACATCTCATGGAGAGCAAGCCCCAACTCCCCTCCGGGTGCAAAGAACATCCCCGTTCGCTGGCTATACATCTCCAAGAGCGCCACGAACAGTGGCTTATTGATAGGAAGCCCATGACAAGTGCCCCGAATGGCCTGGTAAAGTCCCACCTCCCGCAAGAATGTTCCGTAGGTCTGCAGAACCCAAGTGGTCAACTGGGCCCACGTAGAAGTGGGGTTTATCCAGTTCGGCAGTGCCAGCCTACCAACGGGATAAGACTTCTTGCGAACAAGCCGATTCAGGAAGGTATCAGCTTGAGTAAGTGTGAAGTTAGGACCGTATACATTCATAAAAGAGCCCGGGGCCAGACCCATCATGTACCGGAGGACGGAATCCTTACCCGCATACGCTGACCGCATGTTCGAATTATAATGGATATTGCCCATCAACATCCCTGATTGAGTAGGAGTTAAGTTACACACCATCTTCCTGTCCAGCAACACCATGTTGAACCACGACAAAGGATAATGACGTTCCATGAGCGGAATATGGATTGCCACCCCATCCAAAGAAAAATCCTAACTCTCGGAAACATCCAACACTCGGGAGTTTTCTATGATCAACGTGTCCCCAAAGAGGAAGACCGGTTTCAGATACTTCCCATCAGACGTCCCGGAGCTCATCATGTCACCGAGGAATTGGAAAGATTGAACCCTAATAGCATTCAGTCGCTCCAAAGGTTCATCAACAAGTAGCTGTTCGGACACTTGACGAACTAAATCATCCCTATGCACGCCCGAGGCGAACTGACGCAAGCCAACCATAAGTTCCCCCGCAGGATTTACTGGCAGATTCACTGAAGAAAAAAAACATAATAAACAAGTCAAAAAGATAGCTGAAACACAAAACTACATCATGCTTATGCGGCTCAGTATAGCCTCATGCGGCTCGGTTTAAAAGAGTTCATACAGGTCAGTCCAAATGAGCTTATACGGCTCAATTTGAAAGAGCCCATACGGTTCAGTTCGAATAAGCTTATGCGGTTCGGCTCGAAAGGAACTTATGCGTCTCGGTACGGATAAGCTTATACGGTTCGAAAGGAGCATATGCGGATATGGTCCGATTCGAATAAGCTTATATAATTCGGCTCGAAAAAGCTTATGCGGTCCAGCGAGGATGAGCTTATGCGGTCCAGTTCGAAATATGCTTATGCGGCTCAGTTTGAAAGAGCTCATGCGGCCCTGATGATGAAATAGTTATGCAAACAACTTTCATGCGGCTCAGGCCTGGGTCATATCCCATGCGGTCCGAATATGAGTCGGACACACTGCATACTTGGGAATATAGGCACGCGCATAAAATATGCGGCGTAGCCATGGCAGTTCATATTGATGGTCCTACCAGCAATAGGCGGGTGAACGTCGGAGTGAAAAATAGGCACGCCAGCCGTCGGAGGAGCCACCACGTTCGCCGCCGTAGTCGATGAAGACGCGGCCTTCTTGCCCTTCGCCGTCGCAGAAGATGACGTGGCCTTCTTGCCCGTAGTAGCAGCAGTCTTCTTGGGAGCCATTGTCGATCGCTGAGAGGAGAAGACGAAGAGGAAGTCTGCAACAAAGAAGTTCGAGCAAAAGAGAGAAGGTAAAGAAATCCTCAAAGAATAAACTTACTCCTACTTATAGGCGAAGGAGGCTCGAAGAAAACAAAACAAACGCCTCGATCTACGCGCCGCCTAAAAGAATAAACCGCTTCGGTCAAAACAAAACTGACCCTTGGGATCCTACCCCAAGAGGCGGCAAATCAAGGGCATTTAATACAGAAGATTTGCGCACGTGGCTAAGACACGTGGCAAAAAAAGCTTATGCGGTCTCACAGCTCATACGGCCAGATAAATCCATACGGCTATACCATCTATGCGGTCAACAAAGGCCATGCTTCTTATTCAAAGTATTTCAACTTTACAAATTAAAAACTTTGAAGGGGGTCTTGTAGAAGCATGGAAAATATCAGAATGATGATCTATGCGGCTCAGAACAGGAGAACCCCATGCGGCTCATACAGGAGCAGTCCCATGCAGTTCAGAGAGACTCTTAGTCTCATACGGCTCGGACAGGAGAGTCCATGCGGCTTGCATAGGGACAGTCCTGCGGTTCAAAGAGTTCCCCAGCCGCATGTGGTTTAAAAGTACATGCGGCTCACGGAGATATGCGGCTCAAATGCTACGTGTACCCACGAAGACCCTTTCACACAGCTGGCCATCGAGCAGTCTGCCTATTTAATGCTCTATCATAATTTGACAGCTGACGGCTCTGACATAAAGTATCATAATGGCCCTGCCATAATGACAGACTCTTGGGAAATAGGAGAAAATCTCTGACGCGATTCGAGATTGACACGTGGCTACTCCCATGCGGCTACAGTGAAGAACAGCTTCATGCGGCTGGCAAAAATTGTCTTCCTGCGGCTCTCCAAAAAGCCATCCCATGCGGCTCGCAGTTACTATCCTTATGCGGTTCACCAAGGAACCATCTCATGCGGCTCGCAAATACTATACCTATGCGGTTCACCGAGACGCTGTCTCATACGGTTCATGGATGTCATACGGCTTTGGCAGAGTCCATCATCAAGACACGTGGCGGAGATTCAATGACAGCTGGCAGCAAAGATGATTATGAGATACAAAGATTTACCAGATCCCAATGACCATATCCTCATAATTAATGGGATCAGGTCATATCATTCATAATCAAACCAATGGGACACGTGGTGGGAGATCCAAGCTACACAATCAATCATGAAGATTTAAAGCAATCAGCATTAATTATTCAAAAGATTTAGTGCTACCCTCATTAGTGGCCCAGATCCTTCATGCTCAAGATGAATGGCCCAGATTGATCATTTACCAGGCCGCCGCCACTTCGAGAATGGCAATCATCCAAACCCTAATAATGCCCCCACTATTATAAATAGCAAGGTGTCATTCCCTTGTGAGATATACATTATCAGAGACGAATACACAGAGAGCTTCCCCCCTAATAATCAGAGAGAAAATACACAGAGGGAGAGAGAAGCCAGAAGAGCAACACGAGGAGAGCAAGAAGAGCATTTCTTCGTCAACGCCAACCATCTTCTCACAGAAGCCAAGGCTGCATACCGATCGTCCAAGGAGTAAGGCAGGGCTGCCGTCGCCTTCCCGAGCCTCTATCGTCACCCCCCAGAATCTAAAATAAACAATTGTACTTAGATTGCTGTACCTAGGTTTTCGTCCCTAGGCTTTCTTTGTACAAGCAAGTTTGTAACGTGAAGTAAAAGTCCGGTCCTCCGATAATTGTTTTATTCTTTTATATTTCATGGCAAACAAATACAATTGGTGGAAAAGTGGCGGCCTTTCAGAGGAGATAGGAATGTATCCAGCATTGGGATATGATTTCTAGTTCTGCCGTGAAAGGAACTCTACTACCCAATTTCTTGGGTTAGAGTTGACTCCACCATCCAACTCTCCGTGTATAAAGGCTCTTCCTACCAACAGAGGAAGACCCTTCTATCCCACGAAGAGTTCTGAGTTGTCTGATTTGCGCATCAAAAGCGCATGAGCTCCCTGATGTTGATGTCAGAAGAATGCTCCTCACAGCGTCAAATTTGCCAATACCGGTTCTGGAAAAGCTCTTCAGCCAAATTTTTGCAGAAAACAACAAAGAAAAATTGTTTTAAACAGAAGTATCAGCAGACGCATTTTAGTCAATTAAAACTAAAAAATAGATGTTTACGCATCTTGTTTTATCTCCAACAGAATACAAGGTTTTTACGCCCGTGTCTCATATGCACCTTATTCAACAAGGCCTCTATGCTAATGTCTCATGTGCACCTTATTCAACAAGGCTTTTACGCCATTGTTTCATGTGCACCACATTCAACAAGGCTTTTATGCCAACATTTCATAAGCATATTATTCAACAAGGCTTTTACGCCCGTGCCTCTTACCTATAAGATTCTACATCTGTCAAGGATTTACGCTCATGAGCATCTGTTTTCAACAAAAAGTTCAAAGGCAGAAAATGGCTTACGATCAAACTTACCATTAAGGTCGAATGGTTGGGCTCTAAGAGTGGTTGAATCAACGTCTGGTGACCGGGCGTACAGAGGAACACCATCGGAAAGCATCGTCATCGTCATTTGTTAGAGAATAAAATATTGCAAAAAGCTATCTTCAGAAGAATGAGAATGAGAATGTATAGAACATTCTTTAACTCAACTATTTATAAGGGTTGAAGAAACGGTTGGCGTGAGTCTATTTCGGGAAAGATCCTACTAAGAGGCGCTCGTGATCACAAGACAGACGCCACGTGTTGTTTTGTTTCTCTTGGGAATAAACAACCATAAATGCAGTCAAAGAAGGAGTAGAACAATTCTATATACCAACAGATAAGATCAATATTAAGATTTTATTTAAAAGGGAGTAGGCCCCTACAGATAAATTGAAGAGTCGCAATACATAGACGACACTTCTACATAAAATATTATTTTTTCTCTCTTTCGTTGGGCTGACGAAGGAAGACACCTAACTCGTGCATGTTGCGAATCCCGGAACGATGCATCAAATTAAGAAATACTTTCGCATCTTCTGGTCCTTCATACGCAGTTGAAGGACCACCATCGATACGACCAAAGACTGCTGGAGTCACTCCAAAGCACTCTATAAGGTTGCGTGCCCGTTCAATCTCTGTCTCTGCATCAATCCTGGAGCTCGGAACTTCGTCTTTCTTAATCTCTTTCTTTGGCGCCATGACAATATGAGGATGAATAGCAAAAATGAAGAATTTCTTCTTATTTATATAATCAAATCAACTTTTCATATTCCTTATGGGAAACTGCTCATTATTAATGCAAGCTCGGGAAGATGAAGACGCATTCGAAAGTTTCGAGAAGAAAATTCATTATGACGGTTAAGTATTGACCGGCACCATTTCTTGAATTTTACGCCGACTGTTGGATATCCCCACTTTTACGTGGATGACTGTTGCGTATCCCAAATTTTACCCTGACTGGTTAAATCCTGACTTTTATGCTTCTGTTCAAAGTGTTTCAAATTTTGAGGATATTTGAAAACTTTGAAGGGGGTCTTGTAGGAGCGTAAAAAGGGCTTCATAGAATGAGTCGAAGAGATGGAGTATTCCATTCAAATTGATCCACTTTATGCCTAAGACAGACTAATCACTTTACGCCAGGAGGAAGCTAATGGTTTTACGCCCAAGACAGGCTAACCACTTTTACGCTAGACAAAGCTGTCAAGTCTTGCATTTAATGCAAAGTCTGACATGAAGATTTAATGATGGCATATATCACAGAAATCAAAGGGATTTGTTTTACATAAAGACCAATTTGTCGTTTAGTATGTGGACCGAGCTATTTTACGCTCACAGTATGACTTCTTTTATGCATGGAGACTATGTGAGTTTTTACGCTCAAAGGTTGATGTGTGCGTTAAGTTTATTTGGGCTACTTTTACGCTCAAGGTTATTTAACAACCACTTTACGCGGGAAGTCCATGTCAGGGCTATTTTACGCCTAGTCTACTACTTTACGCTCATAGTATATTTGGGTTGTTTTTACGCCCTATTCTTTCTAATCAATTTGGAACGTGGTTTGCCTACATGGCTTTCATGCCACATATTTCGAAGAACGTGTGTACGTGCATCCTATTCTTATTGAAATGATGGGACACGTGTCAACATATGCAGAGGATGACTTCGGTCATGGGTGGCAGTTGTTAGCATAAAGATGGAACTTTTACTGAGTTTTTACGCACAAGAAACCAAGTCTATAAATAGACTTATTTTTCTCATATATCAAGGACAGAGATAGGAGGAGAGAAAACAGAGAGATTAGAACTCAGAGATTTTGATTCTCCAGAGCATTCTTCTTTAACCTTTCTTTCAGAACAGAGTGAAGCAAAGCAGGAAAGCATTCGGCCTCGCCATCAGTGCCCAAGTGCGTCTTTCTGGTGACTTAGTTCTTCCGGTTGTTCATCTTCAAGCAGTGATCTTCATCGTCATCGTATGGTCCAAGGAAGAAAGTGATCATTTACAAATCAGACTTCCATAGCAATACTTTTCCAGAATCAAATTTGTACTTCTTGTACTTTTTCTCGTTTTATTTTCAAAAGCCGATTTTAGGCATTTTTGTTAAGTGAAACAGTTGCGAGCCAAAGTCTTCTCATGCGCCCAATCCCAGACGCATCTTATCAGATTACCCTCCACCAAATTCGAGATCTTTGAGCTATGGACACGTGCCACGTGTCCTTTGACTCGATTCAGCCTACGAAGGGGTGCTAATCACCCAAGATCTCAGCAACTGAAAGATCCTCTCCCCTGCTACGTGCCAGCCCACAAATGCAGCATAAAGGATTCAACCCACAAATGATGGTACATCATCCATGCGCCTTCCGCAGCTTCAACCATGTGGCGTCTCCACGTACATGCGCATCCTACATATGCGCATATGAGCAGCCAGCCTGTAAGCTATAAATAGAGGGATCATTTCTTTCTTCCAGGGACCTACCTACATACACACACAGTGCGATGGACATATACGGAGACACTCAACATCTTCTTCCTCTCCGTAAACTCCAATATCCAGAGCAACTCAGACCTTCAGAGAACGGAGAACCGTCGTTAGATCATCAACGGAGTCAACGCATTACAACTCATTCCATCGACACAGGGACCCAGATAAACAAAAGTGTACTCCTAGGACTACATCTAAGTCCTACATTTTAACACTGTTCTGTTTGTAGTTGAAATTGCAATCAAAAGATTTTAATGGCAAATAAGCTGGCGACTCTGCTGGGGACCTCTTTCTTCTCTGCTGAGAAAGCTATGTCACAATCTGACGATGTGAAAGTGGACTCCTTCTACAAGACGCTGGTCGTACATCTCAATCAACAGGCATATGAGGATTTCATCTCTGAAGGCAGCACAAGTCCTTCGAAGCGGCTGCCAAAGTCAAAGAAGACTCACCAAGCCTGGGTGCACAAGGTCGAGACCCCTGGCACCACCACTGAAAAGGATGTGCCGATACAGCCTACCCTTCCTGCTGACGTCCTCAGCAGCCAAGATGCACCTGCGGGTGCAGCACATCCCTCGAGGAAGCGTGGGGCCGACCACATTCCCCAACCTTCTTCTTCTCACACAAAGAAGATGTGTCGACAGAGCAGGGCGTAGCTAACGCCCTGCGTATTAACTCTGATGCGCCACAGAAGACATCTATCTTTGACAGCCTCACTCATTCTCATAGCGAGAAGAATTTGCACTCTGAGTACTATACGCTCCAGCGGGCTGGTACGAAGAAGTCCAAGGCAGTACGGGCCATGCGCCTCGAACGTGCTATGCCAGCAGTGAGCCAGAGGCATGCAGTCACAATCATGCACGCTGCTAATGGTAAACTGTACAAGGTTGACTCGGGTGCTTCTACGCCAGAAATGAGCCGAACTTCAAAGTCCTTGTCACATTTGGGTGCATCTGCTGCGTTCGCAACCAAGTCGTACAAGGCAAACTTAGTGGTCTTGAACCCCTGTACCTACATTGGTTGTACGTCTGTGGCTGGTTCAGGCCACTTTAAATATTGCTCCCCTACTATTGATCTGGGCGCATCTTTTACGTCGGATCAGGGGGTGCAGCATTCATTTGACCAGCCCGGTGCTTGGTCTTGCCATGTGCCTGATGGGGGTATGAAGGTGGCACTCTCCTCCAACGATTTGCGTAACGTGATCACTCACAAACACCGATCAGGAGAGTCGACTGACAAGCACAATACGCCCCTCACAAGATACACATGTGTTGTAGTCACCATCAACTATTGTTGCAAGACAACAATTCTACCAAGGCAGTCCGTGTTCCAGCGGCTGCGATCGTCAATGCCTCTCCAACATCGCCTCGGGAAGAAGGTTTCAACTAAAGTGGAACCAGAACTACAGGTTGCTTTTTGCAACATAGTCGCTAACTCCCCATCAATTCGAAAGGTGACTGGCAGCTCCTCGACCTTGTCCTCATCCAAGAGCCAGCCGAGGAAGACCAAGACGACCGTCCCGTCCTCAGGAGTGTTTGAGGGCACCCGGGGGAGAAAGAAGATCTCAGAGGAAGCGGGGGGTAGTCAAGCCCCTATGGATCTTCATTCCGAAGACGAAGCTAGCCTCCCGAACATAGCTGGGGGTAGTCAAGCCCCTGTGGATCTTCAGCCCGAAGACGAAGATATCCTCCAGAACATAGCTGGGGGTAGCCAAGACGAAGCTCCAGGGGAAGCTCCTCTTCTACAAGGGAGCGAGGCTGAAAGCGAAGCTTCAACCGATCCATCCACTTCCAGTCACGTCATGACAGTATACATGACGGGAGGTGGTGATGCGAAGTCGGATGCACCGCCAGCAGACCTCGTTCAGCGCATGGATACCTTGGAGGGAGGACTCATAACCCTCTCCGCCTCTATGCAGATACTGACTCAAGCAGTATTCGAGATACGGTCAACTTTGGCCAGAGCACCCTCCACTAATCCTGACCCAGGAGTCAACGGGGAATCAAGTGTGCCCCTTCAACGGGCATCCTTGAATACCGATTTCTGCAAAGTACCGCGTGTGTCGAAACCTTCGAATGTACAGCTCCAGACTGTACCACCTTCTCTGACTCCCAGCTCCACAGAAGACGTGGGTAAGATGATCAGGGACTTGCATAAGCGCTTTGAGTCGAAGAATAGACTGGAGGAGCGCCAGAAGATGGGGATCCCGCAACCATACCTCCTCGAATGGAACAAAGTGGTTTACCCTCCCAATGTAAACCACAAACATTGACGCCATACGACGGAAAGGACTCTCCACGCCGTTATCTGACGTACTTCCAGTCCCAAATGGGACATCTCCCGAAGAAAGATGCACTACTCACCAGCCTGTTTGTCGGGGCATTAAAAGGAGTGGCTTATGACTGGTACTGCAGTCTCCCTGAAAACTCCATATCTTTCTTCGATGACTTGACGCGTCTCTTCCTTGATCGTTTCTATGACAGAGGGAAAGACATGACAATGGCGTCCCTAATAGAGGTACGTCAGAAGAAGAAGGAGACGGTTCGAGCATTCATCGAACGATTCCGACAAGCTTGCTTCAGACTGCCCCCGGGCATGCCAGAACATGCACTCCTCTCCTCCTGCAGCATGAACTTGCTTTCTGTGATCAAGATTTAGCTCAACTCCACTCTTCTTCCCGATTGGAGCTCGTTCATTATTGAGGCTGAAGCAGCCGTAAAGAAGGCATCCAATGCTCGCCTTCTGGGAGTTAGTTTCCCTGCTTTTGAAGATAACAGAAAATGGCCTGCTGCCAACAACCCTGGACATGAGACGAATGGGAAGCAGGCACTGACTGTCAATGCCTCCAAAGGTGCACAAGCACCTACTCAGAAGCTCCGCTTGCGTCGAGGCCAAAGGAGGTCTATTCTTTCAACGATGAAGACACCTTGCAACTCTTCGAGATGCTGAAGCAGGGTGATAAGATCAAATTGCCGAACCCGAAGCGTCCCGACGAGGTTAGGAGAGTGGACAATCCGAGGTACTGTCACTACCATTGGTTTGTCGGACATCCAACTCAGGACTGCTACGTCCTCAAAAACTGCATCCAACGCATGATCAATGCGAATGTCATCTTCGTCGATTACGAAGAGAAGACAGTCTCGGCCAACCTAGTGTCGCTCTAATTCGGCACCTTGCCGCCAACAACAGTACAAGATGGCATCGTCTCCATCCCAAAGGCGACAATGGAGGTGGTCAACCTACCACCTACTCGTGACAACATGAGTGGACTAATTCCACTCACCACATCTCGGAGAGAGATCTTATGGGTTCACCCCGATCTTGTCTTCGAGGTTACTCAACCGGGGGTACGCTCTACCTCCAAAGTTAAGGGCAAGAAGATCAAGTCTTGCCGTGTCACCCCCAGTTTTCAAAAACAGTAGTATTTTTATCATTTTATATTTTTGAATATTTTTAAAATTTATTTTATTATTTATGATATTGTTTTTTGGTTATTTGAGTCGGGTTCGAATTTCAACTCAATCCGACTTGAAATGGGGACCCGGGGGGTAGTTTGACTCTAGTGGGACCCACACACTAGTTAGGCATGGCCCACATGATATTAATTTTAGTTAGTAGTTAGACTAATTATTTATGCATAGGTTTAGTTTAATTAGAGACTTAAAACTAGACTAAATTAACCTCAACCTTTAACCCATTCCTAATTTAAATCAAATAGATTAGTGGAGGGCATTTTGGACATTCAAATAGGGGACACCTCACCCTTTTTAGGCAGCCACCTATGGGGGGTGATAAGGAGTGAGTCACTCCTTCATTCATTTATTTTCATCCACTTTCTCTCTCTTGTTCTTCCCCAAATTAATTTAAAGATGAACCTCCATTGATTTCATCTCCAAATCTACCCTTTCTTCCACCAAATCTTCTTCATTTCTCCTCTACTCCATGGTTAGAGGGTGCTAGCCAAGTTTGTGAGGATTCAGAGCTCGTTCGTGTCCTTTTAGAATCTCTACGTGTCGGTGTCGTGTCGGAAGGATTTTCCTTTGAATCTATGTATACATGTGTATATATATATATATATATATATATATATATATATATATATATATATGTGTGTGTGTGTGTGTGTGTGTGTGTGTGTGTGTGTGTGTGTTAAGAGAATGTAATATAATATAGAGCATGCATAAATGATATAATGTATGAAAGTATATAATGTATTCAAATATGTATGTATAGGTGCATGAATGAATGAATACAATGCATGAATGAAAGGATGAAATGCAAGCATGTGGGTAATGCAAGTTATTGAAACATGTATGCAAGTATCCATATGTAAGTAAGTAACGTAATCAAGTAAGAATGTATGCTATATATGAATGCCAACATGATAGGAATGTATGATGCCATATAAGCACTTAGCACCATGTTCATATGTTAAAACCCCCTTCTACATGTTGACAGTAACCCCAAGTATGAATACACATAAACCTACTTACTGTTATGAGTAAACCCTTTGATGTATAAATAAACCCTTTTGTTATGATTAACACCCACACACACACATGCTAAACCTATGCTTTACATGTTATTTCTTCTATGTGACACAATGAACCCTTGCTAAATGTTACCCTTCTAACATAATACCCTCACACTTGAACACATTGTACTGCTATGTACACATTTCCATATCCACATTCATGTATCACTCACTCCTTGTCTTTATGCACCTTGCTTGTAATAAAAATATATATGAATATATATGTAATGTGTGTTTGATAACTTGTGTAGCTTTGTGATTTTGTGTGAGTGTTAGTCTAGGCTTGGTTAGGCCTAATGAGACTTGTTAGTCTAGGTTTAGACCTAGTACTACCTAGTTAACCTAATTTGACTAGTACGGTTGACCAGAGTTGACCAAGAGTTGATTTTGACCTAGAATGACCTAGAATCATGTAGAATGTATAGTAGAGCTTTATTTTACCATTTTGGACTTGTTGTGACTTGTGCTGTTCTAAATAGGAGCCAGACACCTCTCCTCGGACAGTATATTTTCTTTGGACATTCAGATAGTAGGCAAGTACATTCTCTGATAGTTCTCTCATTTACTTGTCAATTACTGTACTTCAGTTCTAGTTAGTTGTATGCGATTCCCTGTTACAACACGTATAGATATTTTGGATTCATGTATACGACACACATTTATTTTCTGGCCTCTATTACTGGTATCATCATTTCTGGCTTCTATTACTGGAATCATTTACTGCAATCATTTACAAGTATCATTATATTTTGGCTGGACTCATCTTGAATCATTGTGTCGGATTTCTGGATTCACTTGTTGGGAGGGGAAATACTTGAGTGAGACATGTAGACATACCCCAATCTGGAATCTCCCAACTGGAATCTACTGGAATCTACTGGAATGATAGCCATCTCACACCCGGCCAGGTGTGTGATGTGCCGTATTACCTATAGCCGTTTACATGTCGATCTCGGTATTTTAAAACACACTGTTAGAGTATAGGCTGGACTCACCCTGGAACTATTGATCACTATAACTGGAATCGTCCCTTACTGGATTCATCTTGTATTAGATTCATCTTGTACTGGACTTACATTGGAGTTACACTTATCTTACATTGCTGTCTGGACTTTATATCATATTACCCTGGTTCAGCTAGTTCTATTTTTACAGTCTTTATTGCTATGATTCTTCTCTTATTTAGTTACTTACTTCCTTTGTACTTTATCTGTCTTTCTTACTATCACCTAAATATAAACTGCCATATTCATTAATACAATTGTCTATAACTGTTTTATAGTTCTCTGTCATTTACTTTGGTTTTCTGGATGAGATGTGCTCGTTCCTGTCCTGACTGGACCTGTTGATAAATTTTACAGATAGCCTGGAGGTTGCCTGCTAGCCTAGAGAAGACACAGTAGATGTTGTATAGATAGCTAGGGTTTTGCTCATAGTTTATTTTTAGTTGTCTTGAGTTGTATTTATGGATTGCTGTATTTGAGCTTTGAGATGTATTTCTGGTTTGTGTATCTTAGACACTTAGACTTCTATCTGCGGTATCTCTTTTGGATTTCATGTTTTATCTATCTTTATCAAGCTCTACCTTAGATGTGATTGAGACTGTATCTGCTATGTCACCTCTATTCGGAGAGTATATACTGTACAGGTACCTTTATTTTGTTAGATGTTTGACCTAGGACAGCGTTCTACCGCCGACACTGCGGCGTAGGCTGGACGTACCCACGTCTCGTGCCCTTACTCTAGGGTGCGGGTCGTGACATGTCGCATGGTCTCTTCCTCCGTGGAAGAGGCACTTCTTGTACAAACACGTTCGTAGCTGAACGCCCAACTCGACGAAGCTACTTTCGAGGTGGTGCCTTCCTGCACCGCCCCTGCTGCCGAAGAAGGAGGTCCATCTAAACCTCCAGCAGCCAATAAACAGAAGCATGTAGAGGCCCATTTCGACAAGCCTTTACGAAGGGAGAATGCTTCGGGGCTAGCCAAGCCCCACAACTTTGACATACTGGCACAACTTGTCGGTACTTTCGTCCGCTTATCTCTGTACGAGCTTCTTCGTCTCTCCAAAGACACCCGTGAAGCTCTCTGTGAAGCCTTGAAGGATGCTGAGTCCTTCATCATTCAGGTCAAGCAGCCTAAGGATATCCCGACCACATGTGTGCACTGCCATTATGCGGATGAGGTCATACCCAACATAACCTTCACCCAACAAGACATGTTGCTCAAGCACAACCGGTACAATAGGCCACTGTATTACACAGGGTATGTGGGTTCCGTCAAGGTGAAGCAAATTTAGATTGATCCAGGGTCTTCCCTCAGCATCATCCCTAGGACTCTGCTGTCAAAACTGGGGATCCCGATGTACCGTCTGGCACCTTCCAATACTACAATTAGCGATTTTAATGCTAGCAAAAATGAACCGCTGGACAAAATAAGGCTGAAATGTCATATCGGTAACCTCCGTACCGAGTTGACTTGCTATGTCGTGGACGCCGATGTCAACTACAACCTCCTGCTGGGTCGTCCGTGGCTGCATGAGTACATGGTGGTGCCATCTATACTCCACCAATGCATGAAGTACGTGTCCACCAACGACATCATCCGGACAGAGTTCGCGAACATTGACCCTTTCAAGGGGGTTGAAGCTTACTTCACCGATGCTAGCTTGTATAAATCGCTCAATGAAGGGGAAGCCAATGATGCTGACAACGAAGCAGAAATAGCGGTAGAGCCGGACATGGAGCCATAGATGATTCCCGACGCTCCTTTGAAAATTCGACTCAAAGGAAAACCGCCTCAGATGCTGCCTCCCATGACCATCAAGCTACCTGGAAGAGCACCGGCTTCTTTGGGTAGAGCACCCACTGAAGCTCCCTTGAGGATACGGCTCAAGGGAAAACCTCCTCAGACGTCGGTTCCCCTTGTGGCAAAACTACAGGGGAAGGCATCTATCATCGAAGGCACAGTCGAGGCACCCCTGAAGGTGCGTCTTAAAGGCAAGCCTCTTCAATCATCCAAGCTGCAAGAGAAGGCCCACACAGCCCTCTCGGATCCCAAGGTCAAATCTGCGATGAACTCTCCCGAACCAGCCCCGATGCTCACAGATGAGGAGTTAAGAGAGTACATATCTGCTGATATAGATGCACCTTCTCTTGATAATATAATCCTGTGGGACAAAATCTCATGTTTTATTAATAATAGAGTGTCTTTCAATTATTCTAGTCTTCCACATTAGAATGCCATGTATACACCAGATAATGCTCTACGGTCATTACAAACACAAATAACGATCGTCAATCATGTAAATCGAGTAGTCCCGTCCCAAGGAGTTTGTTTTATAGTCCCACCGCAGAATCGGGATAAAGAACCCATCATCTTCGGCAAAGTCGAGCGTCATCAAGACCTCCTGCCACTCGAGCCAGAACCAGATATCGACAGAATACAAGTCTATCGGTACACGGACAAGGCAAAGTACCTCATCCAAAAGATGGGTTACGATCTGAAAAGCAACAAGGGCCTGAACTACGGCAAGGGCCGACGTCTTCCTCTCCGGCTCCCAGCGTCTAAAGGAAAGCCGCAGGACTACTATCATCGTACTCGACGGGGGGTAGGCTATGTCACGCCGCCGGCAACTCCAGAGAGTTCGGAGGCAGAAGAAGTGGAACACTCTCACTCTTCTGAAGCATCAACTTAGGATTCCGATACCAGTATCGTCTCTGTACTCAGGAAGGTGCTATCAGTCAACATGGCATCTACATAATCTCAAGAGGATGAAGGCGATGACCAAACGACGGAATTCTTTGAGGAAGAACCCTGGGCTCAACGCCTAGGAGCATAGTGGGAGTCTCATTTTGAATTACGTGAACCCCCTATCAAAGACGAGGTCGAACAAGTTAACCTTGGGGATGGATCTCCTTCCAAACCCATCTTCATCAGCAATAGTCTAAAGGGAGAAGATCGGGAGTCTTTGGTCCAATTGGCCAAAGAATATATCGACGTCTTCGCCTGGAGCTATGAAGATATGCCGGGACTTAATCCCCAGATCGCAATGCATAGACTCAATATCTTGCCTGATGCTAAGCCTGTAAAGCCACAACAACGACGTTTTCGTCCTGACATCATGAATGCTATCGATCAGGAGGTGGACAAACTCCTGAGCAGCGGGTTCATCCGCAAAGAGCAACATCCAGACTAGGTGTGTAACGCCCCAGTCCCAAAATATGTAGGACTAGAATCGTAGACATGCCAGCCGTATAATAAATATACATAAGCTGTAAATTGCAGTAGAACCATGACTAATCTCATCCACACAAAATAAATGAATAAAAGATATCATATAATCAACTATGAAATTATCATTTGTACATGTAGATGGGCGGAGACAAATCCACTACCAACCAGTAAAGGAAAATACATGAGAAAATAAATGATTTTGGCGAGCGAAGCAAAGACGATCCAAGCGCAATTATCATCGAAGAAATGGAGATGGTCACGGCTAGAGCTAAAATACCTGCGAAAGACAATAGCACACACCTGGCGAGATAACCAGGTCCTCAGAGGGACGTAACAAGACACATAATATCATGCCATATAAACTGAATAAATATTGCTCAATAAATAATTTAATTGAATTATAACATGGTCCAATACACACCTATTGAACTAGCTTACCATTCCCCTCCAACCAAACAAGGACAGGAGATGGTAAACTAATTCATGATGACGTATCTTTCTATGCTATGAATCCAACATGGTATCCGGACCCCAACAAGGTTCAATACCTTATCATCGGAGTAGTAAGTCACACCTACAACTAAACAAGGACAAGATGTGACGAACTAATCAGCGACAAGTTACTGTCCCAAGCCACGGTCAGATACAAGTACCCAAACCAAAGGTACTCATACCTAACGGATAAGGGCGCCTAACCAAATCTAAGTGAATGCAGTTTTAAGAACAGTTCATGGTCGCATGACTACCGGATCAAGTCAAAAAAATACCAATACAGTACCTCAGTAGAGAGTCACAACACCATATACTATTCCTCAGTATCGAGCGAGTCTATAGCATATAGTCTACCTATCGTTCCTCAGTAGCGAGCGAGTCTACGATAGATAGGGTGGTAGTCAACTTCCAATCATGTTCTCTCCGCCCAATGCCAACTCATAACTGCTAAGTCTTCTAGTATGCAATTCTATTAGCAGTTATTTCCTAACGCACGGCTTATACGTACTGGTGGCCAGCCAATCACGCATGTCCGAGTCCTATATGTGGCTCACAACAACGTGGTATAAATGTGTCAAGGCCTATGAATGCAACGCACGAGGTGGTCCCTTAAATCTAGGTTTAATATGTAGGAAAAATAATACATAGCAGAAAATATAACAGAACAGTAAGTTCTAACAGGTTATGCCGTGTATCACAGTTTATTTTGCATAAAGAAAATAATGAATCATGCATGAAATATGAGCTAAAATAAATAAACAGCAAATGGCAAAGTGTCTTGCCTGGTAGTACGCCTGGTGTGCTGCAATGATCAATGTGGCACGAACTGCGACTTCGATGTAATAACTATGCAAGGTAACATCTGATGGTTGCACGAACAATTCCGTTAGGTCCAGGACGGCCAAATTGGTTAGGGTCGATAGGAGAAAGGACAGAATTGGCAGGAGGATAGGAGTAATGGGCTTAGTCTTGGATATGAGGATAATCAAAGGAGATTGGATAAAGATTATATACGATTTAGAAAACTCTTTATAATAATTGAAACTATATTTTATTAATGAAATAGTTTTTAGATACATACAAAAATAAAAAATCGCTTATAGACAAAAACTCCAAGTTCGTAACAATAGAATTTAGGTAGAAGCTATGTTTTTATTAGTCCAAAATAATTGCTTTGAAAAGACTCGGAACTTATTATGAAATATTTTTAGCAAAATTTAAAATCTAACAAGTGATATAGGACTATAACTAAACTTGGTCAAAATAATCTAGATTCAAAGGCCATCCTTTAAACACATAAGCTAGAGTAATAATAAGAATATTTTTAGGCTTCTAAACATAATTTGGGAATAATTATAGGGCCACGCCCTCTAATAACTTTTGTAAAATATTGACTATGTGTGAAATACAAATAACTATATATATATATATATATATATATATATATATATATATATATATATATATATATATATATATATAAATCTAATGGTAACAAATAGCAAACAAAACCACAAACATTTATATATACACAATAATTACTTTATTTGTTTTTCTGTTAATAATACTAATAATGAAATTAATAATAATAATATAATACAGATGCTAGCTATACTAATAATAATAATAATAATAATAATAATAATAATAATAATAATAATAATGATAATAATAATAATAATAAAGAATAAATAAGTAATGAAAAATAATAATAAACATTTACTTTTTCCAGGTCTGCTCTTCCCCAGGAGAGCAGTGACATCAGGAACTAAAAACCAAAGAGGGAAAGGATTTAGTGAGGGGGTGAGAGAGGGAAGAAGAGCTGGAGAGAGAAGGAAACTGAGGGAGGAGAGAGGGGCGGTGAGAGAGCAGCTCACTGAAGGTTTGGCGAGGCCGGACGCGGAGGTCGGAAGAGGAGCGGGGGTTTGGTGAGTCGTCAGTCGGGCAGTCGGAGGCGAAGAAGGATGCACGCGCGGCCCGACCAGTCGGCCATGGCTGGCGCGGGAAGAACGGTAGGGACACGGGCGAGGCAGTTTTGGTCGGCGGGGCTCAGCAAATCGCGGCGTGCGGTGGAGACGAACGCGGCGGAGGGCTCGCACAAGGGAGCGGATACCGACGCTGCTGTAATCGGGTGGTGCGGCCACACAGTGTCGCATGCCCTGGGTAAGAAAGGTCACCAGGCGGAGACGCAAAGAGGAGGAGCTTCGACGAGCTCCAGATCTGGCGTTCGTCGACTGTGCACTCTAGAGACGCTAGACTAAAGTCGGACTGGAGGAGATTATTGTACCATAGGCTAGAGTTGCCGGAGAGCGTGCGCACGTGGGGCACCAAATCCTGACTCAATGGTGTGGTAGCGCCTGCACGGCGTTCGCGGATGCTCTGTAGCAAAATTTCGTGGCACGACGGCTCAAGAGGTTAGGTTAACGATTTTACTACATAATTGTGTCGTGTCTGATTCGGACACGAGAATGTATTCTGTTGTAATAAACGTGATAAGAAAAGAGACACAGACAAGAATACGGACACAGACGCCCGGGATCAGACCCGAAGCTAGACACATTGGTTATGGTGGTAGAGGTGATGGCGAAGCGGTGACGATGGGTTATATGTTGTGTTGGTGACCGTTCAGGTATGGCGGTGTCGACCGGGTAGCTATGATGAGACTCGAGAGTTGCGAGCGCGATGCTGATGGTGATTGTGGTGGTAGTTTTGGTTCTCGGTGGTGAAGACACGACGATGGCGTCGGGTACAGATCTTGATGGTAATGGTGTTGGCCGAGAGTTTGACATGGAGGTGTAGCTTGGCCGAGGAGGACGTGTGTGGTGTAGCCGATGGAAGATTCTGGGTTGGCCGGGAAAGAGACGCGGGTTAGGACTTTGGTGTCGGGGTTGTGTCCGACACCAAGAAGATGAAATTATATATGTAAAATACGAAATAAGAATTTGGATGGACACAGACACGATGCACGGCATTATTGTGGTGGTAGAGAATTTTGGAGAGTACCTGCCTATTTATAGAATATGGGAATTTCCAGTTGGATAAAGATTAGAATAGTTTAAACCCAATTAGATAATTCAATCTATTAATTTAAATTAATTCAATAAATCCAAATCCAAATCAAAATCCAATTTTGAATCTAATTAAAGTCTATCTTTTATTTTAAAATCAAATAAGGAAATCAAATTTCAAATATAGATATTAATTTACTATTTAAAACATATCCATAAATTAAATCAAGTTTTAGATTGCCACAATAATTTCAAAATATGTTTTCCAAAAATACTATAATAATAATTTCAAAATTACATTATTATTTAAAAAATAAACTTAAGAAAATATTTATGAAATATATATGTAAGCACAAATAATGTATACATGATTATGCTTTTCCTAGTATAAAATAAAATATTATTTATGATTAATAACTGCTAAAAACAAAAGGCTTTTTATAGCAAGAATAATTACTATATATAAATTTTGAAAGTATATAATAAAATAGAAAAATATTTTTCTAAAATATGTACGCTCGTACATATTCGCACTCGACGAGCAAGAAAAATGAAATCTTGCGCGCGACGTACAATACGTTATTGAGACGTATAAATACAAGAAAAAGAAATTTTAGCACCAATTTTAAAAAAATATTTAGTACAAATTTAGGGATTTTACAGGGTGGCCAATGTTGTCCCTGTCACCAAGAAGAATGGGAAGATACGAGTATGTATTGACTTCAGGGATCTCAATACTGCTTGCCCGAAGGACGAATTCCCGCTTCCAATCACTGACGTGATGATCGACAATACATGTGGCTTCGAACGCATGTCTTTCATGGATGGGTACTCGGGCTACAACCAGATCAAAATGTTCCCCGATGACGCAAAACACACGTCATTCAGGACTCCGAAGGGAGTTTTCTTCTACATAGTGATGCCCTTTGGCTTGAAGAACGCTGGTGCTACATACCAACGAGCTATGAGTACTATCTTCCGTCAACATCTTCGTAACACAGTTGAATGCTATGTTGATGACATCACAGTCAAGAGCCGTCTCAAAGGTGATCACCTACAAGACCTAAAGACAGTCTTCGATCTCATACGAGCGCATCAACTCAAGATGAACCCCGCTAAATCCTTTCTTGGGGTTTCCAGTAAAAAAATTTCGGCTTCATTATCACGGAGAAAGGCATTCATGTCGATCCCGAGAAAACCAAAGCCATCCTTGACATGGACCCTCCGAAGAACCTCCGAGAACTTCGAGGCCTGCAAGGGCGTCTGGCATACATCTGAAGGTTTATAGCAAACCTTTCCGAAAAATGCCAATCCTTCACCCAGCTCATGAAGAAGGAAGTCTCCTACGTCTGGACAGAAGAATGCCAGAAAGCTTTCGATGATATCAAAGCTTACCTAACGAGCCCGCCAGTCTTGGTGGCACCCGTCGTAGGCAAACCATTTCTCCTCTACATTCGTGCCATGGATCATTCCCTCGGTGCGTTGTTGGCTCAGAACAACGATGCAGGCTATGAGCAAGCTATCTACTACCTCAGTAGGACACTGATCGGGGCCGAACACCGGTACAACCCCGTCGAAAAGGAGTGTTTGGCTTTGGTGTTCGCCATCCAAATGACTCGCCATTATGTTTCGGGCCAGACAATTCATGTCATCTCCCGAGTCAATCCACTCAGGATTCTCATGACAAAGTCGGGATCATTGAACTCCCGACTAGCTACGTGGGCAATCCTGTTGACACCATATAATGTGGTCTTCGTCCCACAAAAAGTCGTCAAGGGCCAAGCTCTAGCCGACTTTTTAGCTGCACACCCCATCCCAGAGTCCTCCACACTCTATGAAGACATCCTGGATGAGGTCCAAGAATCAAACGTCACCGAAGAAAACTCCGTCTGGCGGGTGTTTTTCGATGGCGCTTCAAGAACAGGCCCCAAAGGCCAAATCATCGCAGGAGTAGGGCTAGTCTTAGTCTCTTCCGACCAGTTGGTCATCCAGCGTGCTTACTCCCTTTCGAAGCCGTGCTCCAACAATGTTACCGAGAACAACGCTCTCATCATAGGACTCCAGCTGGCACAACAGCTGGAGGTGGATCATCTGGAAGCTTACGGTGACTCAAAACTCGTCGTTAATCAAATTCGAGGGCAGTACGACATTCGCCATGAAGATCTGGTTCCTTACCATGAAGCTGCATTGAATATTATTTCAACCTTCACCAAGTTCTTCATAGAACACGTACCTCGGTTGCAAAACCTGGAGGCTGACGCTCTGGCCGGCCTTGCAGCTTCATTAGCAGCACCCCTCGGGACTCAACACTACGTCACGATAGTTGGACGAGACTTGTTCTGTCCCAAAAACAATCTGTGCACACAAATGGCCCATGCCATGACGACAAGTGCCGGTGTTAATGTCCGAGACTGGTGGTTCCCATTCATCGACTTCGTTGTCTATGGAATTCTTCCGAAAGACCCGAAAGAAGCCGTCTCGGTCAGAAGGCATTCCCTTCGGTTTTATTATGATACAGCTACTAAAACGCTATACCGACGTTCCTTCGATGGACTTCTCCTTCGATGTCTATCCAAAGAATAAGCAGCCGAAACCCTTCGGGAAGCTTATGATGGGACTTATGGGGCTCATCAACCTGGCCCTAACTTGCAGGATCGACTGCGACGTATGGGTTACTACTGGCCAACCATGGCAGCCGACGCCGTCGATTATGCAAAAAACTGCCATGCGTGCCAGCTTCACGCCGACTTTATCCATACACCGTCAAAACCACTACATCCTACTGTCGCCTCCTGGCCCTTCGAAGCTTGGGGCATGGACATTATAGGACCGATCACCCCTCCATCATCGAGGAGACACCGCTTCATCCTAGACATCATCGACTACATCTCCAAATGGACAGAAGCGGTTCCACTGACGGAAGTGAAAAGCTCCAGGGTGATTAGCTTCATCAAGCACCATGTCATCTACCGCTTTGGGGTACCTCGAAGGATTATCCATGATAATGGTCCACAGTTCGTCGGCCATGTTTTCAGCAAATTCTGCGATAAGAACCGCATTCAGAACGTGACATCAACCACCTACAATCCAGCAGCAAACGGATTGGTCAAGGATTTTAACAAAACCATCGTCAAGCTACTCAAAAAGGTCGTGTCATCAAACAAACGCGATTGGGACAAAAAGCTCGGCAAATGTCTTTGGGCCTACCGTACAACGGTACGGACTCCAACGGGCAACACCCCGTTCTCCTTAGTCTACGGAAGCGAAGCGGTACTGCCTCTTGAGATCCAGATACCCTTACTCCATGTAGCGATCATAAATCAATTGACGGAAGAAGACAATCAGCGTCGTCGTCTGCGAGAATTGGAGGCACTTGACGAAAAGCGTCTCCTAGCTCAGCAGCACATTGAACTTTATCAAGCCCGTATATCATAGGCTTTCAACAAAAAGGTCAAGCAGAGGAACTTTTAAAATAGGCGACCTGGTCCTGGCAGTCAGGAGGCCGATGGTGTTGACTCACAAAACACCAAGAAAGTTCAAGCCCAAGTGGGAGGGACCTTTCATCGTAGAGACGGTATACTCAAACGGTGCTTACCGCCTCGCTCGACCGAACAGAGACTTGTTCATGATGTCCATCAACGGCAAGTTCCTAAAGAAGTACTACTCATGACATCTTTCAGACATGTACTTCCATCTCTACCCAACAAAGGAATCAGTGGACCTGATCATCAGAGCTCACATACACCTCCCCTTCACAAAATCCTATGCTTTCGGAACCCAGTTGTTTCATGGTATTCTATCTTCAGTAGAAGAACAACCACGTCCACATTACCTCTGATTTGCTCCTCTACGCCCTGCAAAGCGAAATCTTACACTACGTAGGATTGTGCTACTTTTTATGTTTACCACGTCCACATTACCTCTGAGTAAACACCCCATACGGACAACCCCTGAGTTGTCGTACATCAATCGCAGAACTTCCATGTCCATATTACCTCTGAGTAGTTCTGTGTATCTCTCTAGAGTCACTCCTATCACGTCCATAACACCTCTAAGTAGGAAGATTCTGTCATTTGAACCCCGTATTTGCCATATCCATATTACCTCTGAGCAAATATGTCGGTTCTCTCAAACCTATTATTTGTACCTAAAAACTAAGGTGCACAAAAGATAATAGGTCCACATAAATCATCAATTCAGGACAACAAATATGAACACACTACAAAATTCTTTATCTTTTATTTAAAAGTAAAGGATTACATCCCCAGCAGAAGTTATAAACTATAAAATAATAATAAAAAGACTACAATCCCTAAGCATCACTGGGATTGGCAGAAAGCTCTTCAATCCGATGCTTCAAGTCTTCCGCCCGAGTCTCTGCGGTCGCCAAGACCCGGTGCTCAGCTTCTTGACGCATCATCTCCACAGCCTCAGAAGCAGTATCATTCTCATACTTGGCGTCCAACTCTTGCCGTTGGTGAGTCGGAGAAAGAATATGGCGAGTAACAGCTGCCTCTTCCTCCTTGGACGATATGTGCTCAGCCTGGGCCTGCTCAACATCTAAAAAAAGTTGGGCTCTCTGGTCTTCACGGAGGCGAATCCTGGCAGTAACCTCCACTATAATAGCCTCCAATGAGGCCTGCAGCTCTACCTGCTCCTGTGTGGACTGAGATAGTCTCTCTGCTGCAGCCTCACCAGCAGCCACCTTGCGGTCCCAGACGGCTACCGTGGCCTGATAAGATGACTTAACCTCAGCTATCAATTTCTACTGTTCTGCTTCTATCAAAGCGAAAAAGTTATTCCGACGAATAATCTGCAGTTCAGAAAAATGTTGGTAGCTCAGCCACCGACACCTCCAGAATCTCAGCCATATGATCATGGCCCCGGTGGAAGTGCCCAAACCTATCACGTCCATACTACCTCTGATAGGATTGTCACACCTAAACAGCTATATTATTCATGCTTCTTGTTCAATGTATTTCAAAACTTGTCTAAAAGTTTTAAAAACTTTGAAGGGGGTCTTGTAGAAGCATGAAAAAAAGAGGGATATTGCTTTTAATCTCATATCGGAAAGGAGAAGAAGAGAGGTCTCATTCCACTCTATATATAGAGCCCTCTTGCCTCCTTTGAAGAGGACACCAAAATAAATAAAGAAAAGGGAGCCCGTTCGAGCCACAAAAAGTTGTAGTAGTTCTTCTCTTCTTCTGGGTTGGCTGCAAGTTCTTCACTCGCTGTTAAAGCGAGAAAAAGTTAGATTCTTAGTACTATGCGCATTCGCGGGCTAGTACGAAGAACTCCAAGGTGGCACGAGCTATGCTCCGTCAACGTGCTATGCTAGCAGCGAAACCAGAAATGTGTGTTGAAAGTCATACGTACGGTTGATGGTAAGCTGTACAGGGTTGACTCAGGTGCTTTGGCGCCTGGAATGGGTCAACTCTCAAAGTCTCCCTTCCACTTGGGTGCATTTCATGCGCTGGAACCAAGTCAGGGGATAAATCTTGCAGTGTCAAACCCATGCACCCACGTGGGCTGTACGTATAAAGTGGGTTCCACTTGTAATACCTGCTGCTCTCCTACTTATGATCTGGATGCATTTCATACGCTGGAAATGGATCACGGAGCACATCACACATACACTCACCCTGACGCTTGGCTTTGCTATACACCTGATAGGGTACGAGTGTCATTCATACACTCATCCTGACGTTTGGCTTTGTCATACGCCTGATTAGGGTACAAAGTGTCATTCATACACTCACCCTGACGCTTGGCTTTGCCATGCGCCTGAAGAGGGTATGAGTGTCATTCATACATTCACCCTTAACATGATTTACGTAATTTCATCACTCACAGACGTATATCGGGAGAGACATCTATCATGCACAACTCATCCCGCACGGGACATACTTGTGCTACGGTCGCCATCAACTACTGTGGCCGTAAGACAGTAGCTCCACCACCAAGGCAGTCTGTGTTCCAACAGTTGCAACATGCTGTGTCTGTCCGACATCGTCTCAGAAACATGATGCTAATTGAAGACTTTCTAACAGCCTACTCTCAACTAGGCCCATCACTCAAATGTCTCAGCTAGCCGTGTCATCTCAGCCCAGCGTATTACTCTCCCAACGCATCACTCCGCCCCGTTAGAGTGAATCACTTCCTCGTCAACGCATAGGCGCATCTGCCAGCCTGGGGCTCCTCCATCATAATGAGGCCTAGGCACATCAAACCTAAACCATGCATTCAACTTGGCACTCGATGTCGTCTTGTATACTACCAGCAAGCGGCTCGAATATAAACTGCTATGTCCATTCCAACTCAACGAATCTCAGTCTTCTAAAGGAGTTCACCATCAAAGCTTCTTCGAACAAGGAGAACCATCACCCACAGTACAACGTCTTGCCAAGGAGGAGGATCAGTCGAATCCATCTTCGTCGAGAAGTCAAGGGAGAGACAACAAAACTTTCCCAAATTGTTGCTATTTATAGGCCAGGGCAAATCAAACCCATGCTCCAAGTGGCAACCTTCCCGAAGTTAGTGCAATGAACTTGCATTTACGATGATGAATTTGTCCCATCGAATTCAGCCAAGTCAAAACGGTTATTTAAAGCGCTCGAAGAACTCAACAGTCGGACCAACGAAGATGCGTCATGCAAACAGATGCACCGGTCAGACCGCGCATCATACAGACGCATCCATCAGTACCAAGCGCCTCACAAGGTTGTGCCCCACGCGTCCCCATGCACCTAATAGAATACAGATCAATATGCCCACTAAAAAGCCCATCACCCGTAAAGAACATTAAATGCTGAAGTCTGATACGACAGCAACCATGCCTCGATGACAGAGAAGTAACAGATTTTATAGAAAATGAAGCGCCGCTGACGTCAGCGTCATCATTACTCTCTTCTGGCAGTTACAAGCCACGTAGCCGTCAAACCATTCGCATGCGCCTTCGCAGCCATGCACCCAAATCTTTGCATGTGCTTCAAGAGCCATGCACCTCAGACCTTCCTCTGATCCCTAAAAGACAGAGGTCAAGTCGCAACTGAAGATTCGCACGCGCCTCAAAAGTCGTGCGCCCAGACTGGTTCATAACTCTTAAAGGTTGTGAGCCAAAGTCTTCTCATGTGCCCAATTCCAGGCACATTCTATCAGATTACCCTCTACCAAATTTGAGATCTTTGAGCTATGGACACGTGCCACGTGTCCTTTGACTCGATTCAGCCTACGAAGGGGTGCTAATTATCCAAGATCTCAATAACTGAAAGATCCTCTCCCCTGCTACGTGCCAGCCCACAAATGCAGCATGAAGGATTCAACCCACAAATGATTGTGCATCATCCATGCGCCTCCCGCAGCTTCAACCACGTGGTGTCTCTACGTACATATGCATCCTACATATGCGCGCATGAGCAGCCAGCCTGCAAGCTATAAATAGAGGGATCATTTCCTTCTTCCAGGGACCTACCTACACACACAGTAAGATGGACATATACGGAGACACTCAACGTCTTCTTCCTCTCTGTAAACTCCAGCACCCAGAGAAACTCAGACCTTCAGAGAACCGAGAACCGTCGTCAGATCGTCAACGGAGTCAACGCATTACCACTCACTCCATCGACATTGTTTTCCATAAATAAATTCACTTTATTTATTGTGTATCTGGGAAAATTACAACTGTAAGAATCCGATCTAGAAGACGATCGCTTTATCCCTTAGACTATGCGAAGAAGAAAAGCTCTCAAAATTTTGACAGTAAGTTAGATAACTATGTATCTGTACCATAAATGAGAAAAAGAACTCTATTTATAGAGTCAAAAATAACTGAAAAGATAACTGTCTTCACAGCCTGTGCCTAGTTGAAAATCATGCAGGATTTAACATACGTAAGGTTGTGAGCAGTTACTAGACGTGGCCTGTAACTGTTGGACACATGACAATCATGCATGAGTCGTGTGCAAGTTACAGGACACGCATGCGAGAGATCAGTAGCATGGCTGCCACGTACTCCAATTTGATGAAATCTACGCAGACTTGTTGAAGACAAAATCCATGCAGACTCGGGACAGAAAGCTTCAAAATCCACGCAAACTTGGGGCAAGAAGCTGCAGGATCCACGCAGACTTAAGGCAAAAAGCTTCAAAATCCACGCAAACTTAAGGAAGGAAACTTCAGAATCCACGCAAACTTGAGACAGAAAGCTCAAAATATACGCAGACTTTGGGAAGGAACATAATCCACGCTCGATTGAGGTAGGACTGCCAGCTGTCTTGATCCGACGTGCCTTGACTGACACAAAATCTCTGATAGTGATTACTTTTATCAGTCGCATTAAATGACAAGAAGCTCTTTTGGTACGCCAACTTGATGAAGGTTGAGTCTTGTTGAAGAAGATTTCGAAAATCACGCAATAGTCAGCTGTGATCTCTCGAGTTCTGTGAATACGTGGCATGCGAGGAGACATTCTTCGACTGTCGTGCTGTCAGTCATGATGAAATTTCTGACAAATGATGAGCTGTCACTAGCATAATTTTTAAACATTTGTCCTGATCACTTCTGCGTGACTTTGAGACTCAGTTCTGATCAACTCAGCGTGACTATTATTTTTGAGGCCTACAAAACCCCCTTCAAAGTTTTCGAAAGTTGAAAAGACTTCAAAATTTCGAAATACTTTGAAAAAGATAAACATACAAATAAACTTATTAAATGTCATGATGACTCTTCATTTTTCGAGACTGATTGCATCCAATTTATGATGGAATATGAACCGCCGGCAAGCTCTGTTATATAAACAAGGAAAAAATTCAGCTTTGATATTCATCTTACGTCAACATGACTCCTAAGGAAGAAGCTGAAGAAGAAGCAAGAAAGTTGGGTTTTTGTGCCCATGGCGACCCTACTTTTGGGGGTAAGGAACCGGAGCCTTTTGTTTTCGAGTTCAAAGATGACCCTACACAACTAGCCAAGAATTTCTTGAGCTATTTTGGCCTGGACGTCTCGTCTTCTTCCAATAGGCGCAGCCTCGTAGAGCAGCGTGAAATGTTCAATGTTTTGTTACACCGTATGGGGGTCAAGAGCGTAGAAGAATTGGGCGCCAAGCTCAGTCACTCTGCAAAATAGAGCGTGTCTTTTATGCTTTTGTTTTCTTTTTGAGAAATGTTGTACTTCTTTTCCTATGTAAGGTCATCAGTGCCTGCTTTTGCCTTGAAAAATGTAGTACAACTTTTATGCTGAACAGCGTACATTAATGAAGAATATTAAGTGGCACTCTTTGAATGTTTCAAATATTGTGCTATTTTTCAAAGCACACGTGACACTCATTCCATGGTTTATGAGCGCTTTTTACTCGAATCTGTTCCAAGAATAGGCCTGCACATTGTCCTTTAAATAGATAGGTGAGTTCCATGCATACTCATCTTCTTATTCTTCTTCTTCTTCTCTGAGAATGAATTTTTTGTGAGATTTCATTCTCAAACAGGAAAGCAATGCTTTCTAATGTTCGATTTCTGTGTACTATATCAGACATTGGTTTGCCAATCCTTAGCACCAAACTCGATGGTAAGTACGCGTACCATTTTTTTACTGTTGAAGATGGGCTTTTGTTTCTGACTGAACAATACACGCATGTCTCTGTTTGACAAATGCACGCTTAATGATAATGATATTTCTGTTGATTTAATATCTTTTTCCTTGCTGTTTTCTGCAGAAGCTCGGCTGAAAATTTTCTTCAGAACTGGCATTGGTGATTTGGATGCTGTGGAGAATATTCCTCTGACACCTACATCAGGGAGCTCATACGCTTTTGACGCGTAAATCAGACAACTCAGAACTCTTCGTGGGATAGAAAGGTCTTCCTCAAATGGTAGGAAGAGCCTTTATACACGAGAGTTGGATGGTGGAGTCAACTCTACCCCGAAAAATCGGGTAGTAGAGTTCCTTTCAGGGCAGAACTAGGAATTGTATCCCAATGTTGGATACATTCCTATCTCCTTTGAAAGGTCACTCCCAATCCACCAGTTGTATTGGTAGCAACACGTCTTCGTGCTGCCCTACTCTGTGGTTCTCCTCTCGTCTGAGAGAGAAGACCAGAGTTTGATTCCTGCTGATCTGGTCGTGACTGGGACCCAGACAGTCAGGAACTGCCACCAACAACGAACCTGACGGAGAAGGTCCGACGGAGAAGATCCAAAGAAGAAGATAGATCTCTATTAGGTTATTGTTGTGGTGTAGAATGAAAATCCAAAATTTGTAATAGATTTCCATTAAGATTTGTAAGAAAGTCTAAGAGAATGTAATAGACTTTTTGTGGTGAAGTAAGAATGGAAATGATAATTCTTCTATGCTCAAAAATTTGTATTTGTGGATGAATTGTGGACATGATAGATGATGAAATCTTCTTTTCTGATTTAGAGTATATAATATTATCAGAGGTAATATGGACATGATAATATGTAGGAACTCAAAAGAAAATAGATTGATTTCTATGCAGAGGTCAAAAATGACAAGTAAGTAGATTCGAAATTGATCCAAAGGTAAGTAACGAATCCCCAAAATTGATAGAAGATTATGAACGAACGAACCATCGGATGAATGTAATAAATGAACGAATGAATCGTCAAGTATTAATGAATGGGCGAACCTTCTGATGAATATGAGAAATGAACGGATGAACCGTCAAACATTAATGAATGTGTGAACCGTTGGATGAACGTGACGTTTTATTATTTAAAGAACTTCTGCCTATAAATATAGCAGAAATCTGAAAAGAACGAACACTTCTATTCCTCAACATAAAAATGTCGTCTGAAGAATCATCCAAGAAGGCTGAAATCGCCATGAAGATTCAGAAAGGCACTGAAGAACGCCCTGCTGATCCAGTTCAATCGAAGAAGGCGACAGCAGACGAAGGTTCGTCTGCACCCAAGCCACCAAGAGACATTTTGGACTTCCTGCTCGAACCAGAAAGGACTGAAGAAGAAGAAGCCATGAGGATGGCCGCTTGTAAGTTCCTCGTGGGTTCCAGCAAGGAGGTCCTCAGTTCCTTTGCTGATCGTATTTTCGAGAAGGACGGCAGTGGCCCACGTCCAAACGTAGAGAAGGATGATAGTGATCTTCCTTAATATCATGTACCATCATTCATGATTAAAATAAAATAAAAAATTTATTTCTAAACATGAACTTGTCTGATGATTACAAGCATTTACATTTATACATAATATTTTTAAGGAATTTGCCATTAATAGGCATCATAACTTTTCGGCCATCCAGTTCTGAGAGTTGATAAGCTCCATTTGAGAAAACTCTGCTTATGATATAGGGACCTTCCCATTTTGCGTCAAATTTGCCCTTGCTCATATGAGTCATAGTCATAGGACGTCTGACTGTTAGAATAAGTTCTCCTTTTTGATACGCTCGTACTCTGACTTTCTTATTAAAAGCTCTTGAGATTCTAGCTTGATAGAATTCAATATTCTGTTGAGCAGATAATCGCTTTTCATCCAGAGCTTCTAATTCCTGAAGTCAAAGACGATCATTATTTTCGGCAGTGAGTTCATTAGCGATTGCTATCCTTAAAGAAGGAATTTGAATCTCTAATGGAAGAACAGCTTCGCAACCATACACCAGAGAGAAGGGTGTACATTTAGTAGCATTACGAACTGTAGTACGGTAGGCCCACAAGCATTCACCGAGCTTCTCACTCCAATTACGTTTGTTAGTAGAGACAAACTTCTTTAGGAGTTTGATGATGGTCTTGTTGAAAGCTTCTGCTAATCCGTTAGCTGCCGGATTATACGCGGTAGAAGCCACATTATTAATCCGGTGATCATCACAGAATCGAGTAAACTTCTGACTGACGAACTGTGGTCCGTTATCATGAATAATGCGTCGAGGAACACCAAATCTGTAGATGACATGATGCTTAATAAAGCTGATGACATTGGACGTTTTAACTTCAGATAAAGGAATGGCTTCGGACCATTTGGAGAAGTAATCGGTTATTGCGAGAATAAACCGATGACCTTTGGATGACGGCGGATTGATCGGACCGATAATGTCCATGCCCCAAGCTTCGAAGGGCCATGATGCTGCCGTCGGATGTAGAAATTCCGAGGGTTGATGAATAAAATCTGCATGGATTTGATAAGCTTTACACTTCTTTGCATATTCGATGGCGTCTGATACCATAGTAGGCCAATAATAACCCATACGTCGAATACGGTCCTGAAGTTTTGGGCCAGGCTGATGTGCTCCACAAATTCCATCATGTGCTTCGCGAATGATCTGCTAAGCCTTATCACCGGCAATACATCGAAGAAGTAGACCATCATAAGCTCGACGATATAAGGTTTTTGTAGTATGATTGTAATAGAATCTGAGTGATCGTCGTCTGATAGATGCTGCCTCACTCGGATCATCCGAAAGAATATCATACAATACGAAATCTAAGAAAGGAAGTCTCCAATCCGTATTCTGAGTCTCAGTTAAATTACTGAAGATGAATTCCATGCTAGAATCAGATGAAGATGATAAAGATTTACGACTAAATCCAAATCCTCTTGTTGTGTTGACGTCATGAGACGTTGATTCTTCAATGTCAATTAGAAGTCCTAGAGTAGATTGTTTTTGAGATGAAACAATTCTCGATTGCGAACAACAATCATTTGTTGCCGTCTAATTGGAATAGCCAACACCGTCGCAAGATTAGCTAGAGCATCAGCTTCTGTGTTACATGCTCGCCTAACATGTTCAATGAAGAATTCTTCAAACGAAGAAGCCATAGATATAGCTGATCTATGATAAGGAACCAGATCTTGATGGCAAACTTCATAAGTACCCCTTATCTGATTGACAATGAGTTTAGAGTCTCCGTATGCCTCCAAATGTTGAATATTCAGATGTTTAGCGAGTTGAAGACCAATGAGCAATGCATTGTACTCAGCTATATTGTTTGAACATGGTTGATCAAGAGAATAAGCTCGTTGGATAGCAAGACCTTCTGGCGATACAAGAACAATTCCAACTCCAGCGACGATGTCTCCATTAGGACCAATTCTTGAAGCTCCATCAAAGAATAGACGCCAAGTAAGATCTTCTTCAGCAATTTGGTTTGAATCTAGAACTTCATCTGGGATTTCATCATAGAGTTTTGAATCTTCTGGAATTGAATGAGCAGCCAGAAAATCGGCTAAAGCTTGTCCTTTGACTGACTTCTGAGGAATATAGTGCATATCATATTGAGCAAGTAGGATTCCCCAATTAGCCAATCGAGAATTCAAAACACTAGGTTTCTTCATCATGACCCGTATAGGATTGATCTTAGAAATGACATAAATAGTCTGGCCAATGATATAATGACGTGTCTTTTAGACAGCGAACATCAAGGCTAGACATTCTTTTTCGACCGGTGAATATCGAGGTTCAGCTCCGGTCATAGTTCGACTGAGATAGTAAATGGCTTGTTTATGACCATTTTTATTCTTTTGAGCAAGCAATGCACCTAGTGAATGACTCATTGCTCGGGTATACAGAAGGAATGGTATTCCTGAGACGGGAGGTACCAATACTGGCGGGCTCATCAGATATTGTTTTATATCATCGAATGCTTTCTGACATTCATCACTCCAGACGAAAGAAACACCTTTCTTCATGAGTTTATTGAATGGTCTGCAGCGTCCTGAAAGATTAGAGATGAATCTTCTGATATAAGCGATCCTTCCTTGAAATCCTCGTAGCTCTTTTAAGGTGCGTGGAGGACGCATCTCTTGGATGGCTTTGATCTTCTCGGGATCCACGTGTATACCTTTAGAGGTAATGACGAAGCCGAGAAATTTACCACTAGAGACACCTAAGAAGGACTTAGTAGGGTTCATCTTTAACTGATGCTTACGCATTAGATCAAAAATAGTCTTCAAATCTTGGATGTGATCCTCTTTTTGTCGACTTTTGACTGCAATATCATCAACGTAGCATTCGACTGTTTTCTGCAAATGTTCACAGAATATAATGCTCATAGCTCGTTGATAAGTTGCTCCTGCATTCTTGAGACCGAATGGCATCACTGTATAACAGTATGTACCGATCGGCGTTCTGAAAGAAGTGTATTTCTCGTCGTCTGGAAATATTTTAATCTGATTATATCCAGAATACCCGTCCATGAATGACATCCGTTCAAATCCACAGGTATTATCGATCATGACATCAGTGATTGGTAGAGAGAATTCGTCTTTAGGACATGCCGCATTGAGGTCGCGGAAGTCTATGCAAACTCTGATCTTGCCAGTCTTTTTAAGAACAGAAACTATGTTAGCCACCCAATCGGGATGTTGTTCCTTTCTAATAAACCCGGAGGCCATGAGTTTATTGACTTCAGCTTCAATTGCATCCATAATGTCTGGACAAAATCGTCGCTGTTGTTGTTTGACTGGTTTAGCATTCGGCAAGATATTGAGCTTGTGAGTTGCGATTTGTGGATCAAGTCCTGGCATATCTTCATAACTCCAAGCGAAGACATCGATGTAATCACGAATGAGTTTAATCATGTCTTGCTTATCAGTTTCTGAAAGACTTTCACTGATGAATATTGGTTTGGGGGATCCCTCTTCACCAACATCTATTTGAACAAGTTTATCTTCAGTCGGAGGTTCTTTTTGCTCGAAACGGAACTCCAATTGATTATCTAACCTTTGGGCCCATTGTTCTGATTCAGGTGAGATTTCAAATTCTTCTTCGTCTTCATCACTTTCTTCAGAACAGTCAATAGAAACCATGTTGGAAGACAGAATGTTGCAGTAGAAATTACCGATACTCGTATCGGAATCCTAAGAAGTGGTACTAGAAGAATCAGATCTCTTATCTTCGTCAGACTCGGGATCTTTATGGATAATATTGATAAAAGGAGTAGGAGCAATATAGCCCAATCCACATTTTGTCCTTCCATATTTCAGAGGAGGAATACGAACAGGCATTTTTCTTCCTTTTCCACTATTGAGGCCAGTTCTGAAGTCATAGCCCATATTTTTGATGATGTCTTTAGATTGCTGACTATAATGACGTAGTTGTAATCTTCCAGTATCATCATTTTTGTCATCATCTTCTAAATCAGAAGGACTTTGGGGCCCTTTGTAAAAGAATATTGGAATGTCTCCTGGCTTTCTGCTGGGAACTAGAAAGTATGAAGATTGTACAGGTTCTAGGGATACATCTGTATGAACAGTCTATATAACTCCTATGGTTATTGTGCTCAAGTCATCTAACAAATGTAAATAACTATGAACATAATTACATACATCAGCGTACTGCAAAGATGGAGACTTTTCATTAAATATAAAAGCAGCAATATTTACATTGGGAGAAGGCTGAGCCTTAGAGATCTTAGCCAAGTCAAGGACTAAAGGGGAAGAAGAAGAATGAGAAGAAGCTTTGTTTCGATTAAGATCGATAACAAATGGCTCAGAAGAGGTGAGCTCCCTTGAAGCTTGAGATGGAAGAGTAATCCGCCCTCCAACTGGAATTAGCAGAGTATCCTGTGAAGATACAGGAACTGTAGTACGCCCACTAACAGGAATGATCATTGTATCTTGAGCAGACGACTGAGGTAACGGAGAGATCCGTTCACTCACCGGAATGATAAAAGAACCTTCTCCGGAGGATTTGGGAGATTGTTGCTGAGTAGTTCGACCTTTAACAGGGATTATTAAAGTCTCACTTTGTGAATCCTCTTTCTCCATAGCTTGTATCACCCTTATATACTCTTCTTTGTACATTCGGAAATCATTAAAATAAGCTTCGACCCAATGGAAGGGATTTATATCAGCAACTTCTTTTTGTACTCTTCCATTATTATCAATGTACTTAAAACACTGATGAAGAGTAGAAGGCACCACATTATTTTCATGAAGAAAGGGCCTCCCAAGAAGAAGATTGTAGGATCCTACGATCTCAATCACATAGAAAGTGACTTTGGATCTGAAATCACCTATCTGAAGCTTCAGATGAATCTTTCCCAAAGGCTCGCTTCGGCTTTGATTGAATCCCAGGATAGTAGTAACCGTCTTGGAGAGCTTGTGAAGAGGAATTTTTAGTTCATCCAACAGACTCTTTGGCATTATACTTATAGCAGACCCTGGATCAATGAGGATACGATCTATCTTCATTGTATCGATATAACCAGTGTAGTAGAGAGGCCGATCATGTCGATTATCCTCCAATAGCATGTCGTCTTGTGTAAAGGTAATATTTGGGATAATCTCCAATACACTGTTGCAATATAAGCAAGTGGCAGGTTCTGCATCTGGCTTCTTCAATTGTGCAAGACAAGAGTCGGCTTGAAGAAGTGCTTCACTTAACGTCTCCCGAGTCTCTTTAGAAAGACGTAGAAGTTCAAAGAGGGATATTCTAGCTGGAGTATTAGCAAGTTGAGCTAGAATGTCAAAATTATAAGGCTTCTGAAGCCCAAGAGGAGGGGACTTCTTGATTGGTTTATCAAACCGAGCCTGTTGTTTGCCTTTCTCAAAAGCCGTAGGCTTGGGAGAAACAGGTTCAACCGGTGTAGTTGAAGGAACAGGTAAAGTGGATGATTCTTCTTCAGGAGGAACATTAGGAGCATCTTTATCAGCTGGAGGGATATCAGGAGTATCCTCAGGATTCTTGGAATAATCCTTTAGATAAGGTTTCCCTATTCGAGTAGCAAGTGCTTCTTCCTTCTTTTTTGGCTCTGTGTCAGAGGTAGATCCAAGAGAAGTCATATAACATGACTTAATCTTTCCAACCTTCTTGGACTTTCGAGATGTAGTCTTTTGAAGAGGAGGAGAGTCAAAGTCTGCAACTAGATCAGGATGAATCCACATGATTTCTCCTGTTTCTAAAGTGATTGGCACTAATCCTTTAGATTGTGGAGGAGGAATATTCACTATCTCAAGAGTTACCTTGGGAATAGGAACTATCCCACTTTCAAGGAGTTGAGGAGGGAAATCTCTGAATTGCATAGAGACGACGTTGGAGGTGACGGTCTTCTCTTTTGGAGTAAGGGAGATAGCTCCAGATTTAATCATTTCTTGGATCTTTCCTTTCAGTACATAACATGTACGAATTGTGTGACCCAATATTCTGTGGTATGGACAGTATTTAGGATGATCTGTCTTCCCAGCTTCATCAGGTTTCTTGATTTCAGGTAATTGTATTTTATTACCTTTCAGTAGACATTCAAAGATACCAAGGACATCGTCGTCATCGAAAGAGTACTCTTCTTTGGGGCGAGGTGTTCTTGGTTGTTGAGTTGTAGAAGTAGGAGAAGTTTGAACAGTTGATGCATCTTTGCTCTGAAGATTAACTTCAAGAGTTTTTTTTTCCCTTGCGAGCATTGTTTTTAGCATTATTGTTAGTACCTTGACCTGTTTCTTTGGGAGTCATCTGCACTCCTAAACCTTTGAAGGTTTCAGCACTAATTTCTGCGGCCTTGTCACTGACTATGAAGGAAGGCCAATCTTGAAATTGAGTAGATCCTGTCCACATGCTGATGATTGGCAACAAGTTTGATTTGCATGTGTCGATGGTGACAGCATCTGGAGTTCCAAGAGGCATCTTCAGAGCTTCTCTTCGAAACCGTTCAATGAAATCCTCTGTAGTTTCATTATTTTTCTGCTTGATTCTAATAAGAGCAGACATAGTCATGTCATTGAGCCCTTCATAGAACCGTTCAAGAAACATCTGTTTGAAACCGGCAAATGAGGTAATGCACCCATCTGGGAGACTTCTATACCATTCATAAGCCGTTTCCTTGAGACATCCAACAAACACCCGAGTAAGGAGGGCGTCACTTGGTTACAACTGGTCAGTCATCACTTCAAAGTGATTAATAAACTGACTTGGAGAAGTGGTTCCATCATAGAATGAGATAGTAGGAGGCTTGTATTTAGGAGGATACGATACTTGCTTCCATTCTATCGGATAAGGTTGTTTGATGCCTAACCTTTGTAAACCATCTTTCTGTTTGAATGCCTCGAATTGAGTTTTGAGATTCTTCAATTCTTCAGAGACAACTCCAGAAGATTGTGGAGTTGTAGCTTGTAGAGAATAGTTGGGAGGAGGAACAGCATTATAAGCACTACCCCCAGCTCCAGAGAGACTAGGATTTGTTTGAGCTGGTCCAGGAGTATTAGATTGTACTACTGGAGAAACTTGTATTACACCAGTATCAATTGGTATGGCATCTGGTATAGTCTGTCGATTTTGTATCTGAGTTGCCATGAGTTCATACATCGATTTCATAGTATCAGCCATGGATTTCATTTGATGTTCCAAAGAAGCAATTTTTTGTTCTTGAGGAGTCAAGGAAGAAGAAGGTTCATCAGTATTCCTATCAACCATATAAGTCGTGACTGTACGAGGGATTATTGATAAACTTGTGGATGTTGTTTGTTCTGAATCATTGCTTTGTGCATCAAAGTCAATTATAGGAGAACTACCCCCAGTAGGAAGAGGTGGGAAGTTAGATTCTCCAAGAAATTCAGAATCATCTTCAGAGATCAAAGTTCTTTGACTAGAGACCAGGACTCTTGCTCTTGTGCCTTTATATACTCCATCTGGACTATCAGCTCTACCCCCAGTATCCCGAGAGGTCATGTTGACAGAAGCAAACAAAGGCTCATCTTCATCAGGCATAGGTTCACACTGAATCCGATTGAAGACAGATTGTCATTTATTTTGACATCTGCATTGCATTGTAACTCTCGGCTGGAAGTCACATTCATGATCAACATAGTCTTGAACCATTGATTGACATCTGCATTGAATTATGACTTTTGGCTGGAAGTCACATTCAGCATGGTCTATTGTCACAGAATTACTCTTTCTTTTCTGTTGAAGGTGTTCTGGTAAATCTGTTTATGAAGATTGCGGTACATCAGAGAACACTCCTTGTGTATTTTTAGGAGTATATTTCTTGTTCCTGGGTCTTGATGGCTCTTGATTATATAGGGAGTGATTAATATGAGCCACATAATTTTTAGCATACTCTGTATCCGAATCTTTTATTTTTATTTCAGATTGATGTAGTTTCTTAACACCAGAAGTATTTACCAAACGGATTTAATTAAGTTTTGTTCTTAAATCAGCTTGAGGTAACACATTGGTTTTGGAAACTTGGAGTTTTCCTTCCATTGATCTGGATATTTGCAGAGAAGGAAGAGTTGAACCACCCCCTTGTTTAGGAGTTGGTAACAGACCCTCTTTCATAGACAAATTCTGTGCCCAATTTGAAGAAGTCGTAAAAGAAGACATTACAGAATGTTTCTTCTTAGAGTTATTCAAGTTTTGAGACATAGAATGTCCAAAAGGAAGAGTAGTCAAAAGACCATCTTCTTTTCTTTGACTAACAAAATTGTCAGTCAAAGCTGTTCCTGAAGTAAAAACTACAGGAGCAGAAGAAACAACTAAAGAGTTATCTCTTTTCGAAGGGACTTTGTGTGGAAGGCCACCCCCAGTTCCAGTAGAACTTGGCAAAGAGGAAGAGATAGCTAAAGAGCTATTCTTCTTAGATGATGTACACGCTGAAACAGGCTTGGTTAAAGAACCAGTGTTGTCAGCATGACTTTTGATTTTAGAATTACACGCTGGAACAGATTTGGCTAAGGAGCCAGTGCTGTCAGTGTGATTTTTGATTTTGGAAATACACGCTGGAACAGATTTGGCTAATGAGCCAGTATTATCGGCGTGTTTCTTGACTTTGGAAATACACGCTGGAACAGATTTGGCTAAAGAGCCAGTATTGTCAGCGTGACTTTTGGGATTGAATTTGTACGCTGGAACAGATTTGGCTAAGGAGCCAATACTGTCAGTGTGACTTTTGGGATTGAATTTGCACGCTGGAACAGATTTGGCTAAGGAGCTAATACTGTCAGCGTGACTTTTGGATGTGAGATTGCACGCTGGAACAGACTTGGCTAAGGAGCCAGTACTGTCAGCATAACTTTTGAATGTTGTCATCTTCGAGCGCACAAGAGTGTGCGAGCTTGCAGTAGAGTCTTTGCCAGTGTTAGGAGTAGACACTGTGGCAGAGACTTCACCATTGGCTGCCAACTGAATCTTAGGGACATAGACAGAGTGTTCCTTCGACTTGGCAATGATGATGGAGGCTGAAATGGGCTTGCCAATCTTAGCCCACTGTATTTCTTCGTAGGCGAGTTGATCGAATTGGATCGTCATCACCTTCTTCGTCGAACCGATTGACGAAGTGTCGCATTGAGTTGTTGCCATCTCAGAAGAGGAGATGGTTTTCCCCAGCAGAGTCGCCAATTTGTTTTCCATAAATAAATTCACTTTATTTATTGTGTATCTGGAAAAATTACAACTGTAGGAATCCGATCTAGAAGACGATCGCTTTATCCCTTAGACTATGCGAAGTAGAAAAGCTCTCAAAATTTTGACAGTAAGTTAGATAACTATGTATCTGTACCATGAATGAGAAAAAGAACTCTATTTATAGAGTCAAAAATAACTGAAAAGATAACTGTCTTCACAGCCTGTGCCTAGTTGAAAATCACGCAGGATTTAACATACGCAAGGTTGTGAGCAGTTACTAGACGTGGCCTGTAACTGTTGGACACATGACAATCATGCATAAGTCGTGTGCAAGTTACAGGACACGCAGGCGAGAGATCAGTGGCATGGCTGCCACGTACTCCAATTTGATAAAATCTACGCAGACTTGTTGAAGACGAAATCCACGCAGACTCGGGGCAGAAAGCTTCAAAATCCACGCAAACTTGGGGCAAGAAGCTTCAGGATCCACGTAGACTTAAGGCAAAAAGCTTCAAAATCCATACAGACTTAAGGAAGGAAACTTCAGAATCCACGCAAACTTGAGACAGAAAGCTCAAAATATACGCAGACTTTGGGAAGGAACATAATCCATGCTCGATTGAGGTAGGACTGCCAGCTGTCTTGATCCGACGTGCCTTGACTGACACAAAATCTCTGACAGTGATTACTTTTGTCAGTCGCATTAAATGACAAGAAGCTCTTTTGGTATGCCAACTTGATGAAGGCTGAGTCTTATTGAAGAAGATTTTGAAAATCACGCAATAGTCGGCTGTGATCTCTCGAGTTCTGTGAATACGTGGCATGCGAGGAGACATTCTTCGACTGTCGTGCTGTCAGTCATGATAAAAGTTCTGAAAAATGATGAGCTATCACTAGCGTGATTTTTAAACATTTGTTCTGATCACTTCTGCGTGACTTTGAGACTCAGTTCTGATCAACTCAGCGTGACTATTATTTTTGAGGCCTACAGACATAGGGACCCAGATAAACAAAAGTGTACTCCTAGGACTACATCTAAGTCCTATATTGTAACACTGTTCTGTTTGTAGTTGAAGTTGCAATCAAAAGATTTTAATGGCAAACAGGGATACCCGAGTCCACGAGTTTAGAGCAAAGGTAGATCAGCCTGCTATCGACTTGTGTGAGGTGATTACTCACAAACACAAGGAGGCAGCCTTGGCATGCGATGAGTCCTCCTCGGGACGTCGTTGCACCCAAGTCATCATCAACTGCTGTTGCGACAAGTCGACAGCACCTGAAGATCGGCAGTCCATTTTCCAACGATTACAGCAGCCAACACCTGTCCGACAACAACTCGAGAAACAGGTGCAAATTTTAGGAGACGATGAGTTTCCTTTCGCCTCATGTAATTCAACTCAGAAGGTTCCTCCCGACAAGGGAGGAAAGAAGACAGGCTCTTCCAGTCCGACAATCTCAGCCAGCATTGCAAGGAAACTTTCATCTGGAGGGTTCCTGTCGACAACCACAGGGGTGTCTATTTAGGTACTGGATCCAAAAAGAAGCTTCCAGTACCTAGGGGTGCACCTTCGGCCTCCTTGGGAGTAGATAAAGTTGTGGGTAGCAGTCCCCTCAATATATGCGACAACCCGGTGTACCAAGAGCATACACAGGGGGTAGAGATCCTCCGGAATTATGCAACAGACTTGGACATCCTTGAGGGCGACCGCCCTTGCCAAGATGATGCGGCTTCCTGTACAGGGCACCCCTTCCGAGTCCGAGGAAGATAACATTCTGACATTTCCTGACGATTTCTCTGTATAAGGGTACGACACAGAGAGCACCTCTGCTACAATTCCGTCCACCTCTGCCCACGTGAGGACAGTCTTTATGGCCGACGATGATCATGAAGCGCCTACTAACCAACAACGTCTAGAGGTACTTGAAGCCATGCTCCTGTCTTTGGTCAAGTCAGTAGACGAAATCAAAGCCGCCATGCCAACTCAACCAGCAAGGGCGTCCGGACAAACAAGCTTAGGACCCACAGTCAACATGGACTCCAACACGACCGCCCCTCCTATGGGTGATGATCCTTTAGGAGCATCCATTCCTTCAGCTGTGGATGAAGTCAAGGAAGGAAGTCCAGGAGCTTCGAACAATGTTCAATGCTCGAGACTGCTTCCAAGACCTTAGGGTACGGTAGCCATATCCCGTCACGTGAAGAGATGTTCCTTTTCCCCCATGCTACAAACGTTTCATATAGATTCATATGACGGGAAGACCTCTGCTAGTCGGTACATGACTTATTTTGAGGTCACAACTGACCATTTGCCGTATAGAGACACCATCCTCACACGATTATTCATCGGAGCATTGGAGGGGATCGCGTTCGACTGGTACCGCAACCTTTCCGACAACTGCATCCATTCTTTTGACGGCTTCAAGCACATTTTCCTAGAGAGGTTCTACGAAGTGGGGCATGATGTGACAATGTCGTCTCTCATGAACGTCGTTCAGGGAGAGAGGGAGCTAACAAGGAACTATATCGAGCGGTTCCACCAAACCATAATAAGATTGCCCCAAGGCAATCCCGAGAGCTCCTTGATTGAAATCTGCCAGAAGAAGTTGCTTCCTGCAATTAGCCTCTGGATGGGCGATGATCAGTTCAGGGATTGGATGACCTTCATCATAAGTTCTACCAATGCAGAGGCAAACTTGAAGAAGGCTAGCCAATTGGGATTACACATCCCAGATGGAGAGGATAAGGGCAAACGTCCTGGTGCCACCTCCAGCAACAACAACAGTGGCGGTACCTCCAACCGTGACAATAAAGACAAACAGGCTATGGTCGCTGATGCGACCAAGAATTCTGAACAAAAACAGGCAGAAGGTCAATGGCCCAAGGTGAATTACTTATTTGAAGATAGTCGTGTTAAACCTATATTCAATATGCTCTTGCAAGGGGTAGGATCCAGCTCCCTCCACCAAGGTGCAAGCCCCGAACGGCAGAAATAGAGGACCTAAAATATTGTCACTTCTACCGCTATGTCCATCATTCCACTCATGACTGCTTCCAATTAAAGCGGTACATCCAGAGTCTTATCGACTCCAAAGCTCTGCCGATAGATTTTGAAGAGGTTATTGTGGCTGCAAACATAGTATCAGTTCAATTCGGTGACTTCCCTCCAACAAGTACTCAAGACGGGGTAATACCTATCCTCCGAACAATGATAGAGGTTACTAATCTTCCACCCATCTGGAACCAGACGTCAGGTTTGGTACCTCTCACCACATCGCAAGGAGAGATCATGTGGGTACCCCAGACTTAGTGCCCAAAGTTACCCAGGTGGTGTCATCTCCTACCAACGAGAAGAAGGACAGGAAGTCTAGATCCTGCCATACAATTTTAGCTGAAGCTAAGGAAGCAGCAGCCGTTGTTACCCGGTCTGGGGCACAAATCCAGCCCAAACTGGACAGTTCAGTTGAAGATCCTCAGCCGACAACATTACCTGTCTCTGATGTTCCAAGGCCGTCTCAGCCTCCACCGACAGATAAGTCCAAGCCAAAGGAAACCCGCTTCGACAGGCCACTCCGTAACGACGCACCTCAGGGGCTGAAAAGACCTTACAATTTTGATATATTAGCACAATTGGCTAATACACCGGCAAAGTTGTCGTTATACGAGCTCCTAAGACTCTCCAAAGATCTTCGTGTCGCATCGAGCGAAGTACTCCAGAATGCTGACGTCTACTTAGCCCAGGTCAAGCCTCCAGGGGAAAACCTGTCAGCAGATCTTCAGGGTAATGATCGCACAGATACAATGCCCGACATCGTATTCACCCCCACAGGACATGTTGATCAAGTCCAACTTGCATGATCGCCCCTTGTATTACACTGGATACATAAGCGACATTAAGGTGGATCGGATGCATATCGACCCTGGCTCATCGATAAGCATCATCCTGAAAAGCTTGTTCCAACTTCTGGGCATCCCAATGCACCGGCTAGCGGCGACCAATACTGCCATTAGCAGTTTTAACTCGGGAAGAAGCTATCCCCTAGGGATAATCTGCTTGAAATATCAGATTGGTGACCTGAAGATGGAGGTTACCTGCTACGTCATAGAAGTATACACGTCCTACAACATCCTCCTGGGGCATCATGACTACATGATCGTGCCATCTACACTCCCCCAGTGCTTCAAGTATGTCAGTAAGCTCGGCATCATGAAGACTGAATTCGTCGACATCGATCCCTTCAAAGGGGTTGAGTCTTATTACTCTTCGGAGGCCTTTCTATACGAAGAATCTAAGAAGCACATAATTGATGAACTAAAGGTCATCACAGGGATAGAGGAACCCTTGAAAATTCATCTCCCGGCCCATAAACCGGGCAAAGCCGTACCCCTTGTCGCAACTGTGAATAAAGAGGTGCCCGGTTCTCCTGCCTCACCTCCACAGTTGGAACCAATGGTCATTCGGCTCCCGAGATCCAGCCAGGAGCCAAAACCCATCACAGGGCCGATGGTGATCTGATTGCCAAAATTCAATCAAAGGCAACAGGAAGATGTGAGGCCCTCTGTGACACCGATGGTGATCCGATTGCCAAAATCCACTCAAAGGAAATCGGAAGACACGAAGTCCTCTACCGAGCCGATGGTTATCCGTCTTTCCAAGACGAGTCGATAACCAAGTGTTGATCCGACACCCTCAGGCAAGCCAATACCACAAGCTAAACCCTTGGTGGTCAAGTTGCCCAAGACAGCATCCCGACCTCTGAGCTCGTAGGGGGTAACCGAAGAGGACGTAGAACTCGCCAAGTACCTGGTTGCATAGGTGGATAGCCCCTCTCCTGATGATGTAATCCCTGTGGACAAAATTTCTTATTTTATCAATAAGAGGCTGCCGTTGGACTATTCTGAGTTTGATAAGCTTAATTTGATGTATGTCGCATGGGACGGTGTAGACGTTAACCTGTACACACAGGTGACAACCATCCATACCGCAAATCAACTTGCTCTCATTAAAGGTGATTACTTCTTGGTTCCAGACAGAAGAGGATAGGATCACACAATCATCTTTGGCCGAAAAGAAGGTCCTCAATCTTTTATGCTACACGAGTTCGATCTCAGACCCGACGCTGGAAGATTACCGCTCTACCTGTATAGTCCTCAAGCTAAGTACTTCTTGCAAAAGCAAGGGTACGACATGGAGGCTACCCCGGGTCTAAATTATGATAAAGGTCGGCGATTGCCTCTACAACTGTCAGCACCTGCTGGGAAACCTCAGGACTATTATCACAAATCCAGACATGGCCTCGGATATGTTACACCAGCAACAATGCCCGAGAGTTCCGATGAAGAATGTGAGTGGCACTCGCATTCGTCTGAGTCACCCACTTACGACTCCGATGGCAGCATTGGAGATATATTCAGTCAGACATTATCTGTCAACATGGCATCCGTTGATATTGAAGAGGAAGACGAAGATCTACTCGAACCGCTTGAGTTGGAGCCATGGGTCCAACAACTGGATGTACAATAGGATAAGCGCTTTGAACTATGAGACCCTCCTACTGAAGACGAGGTCATGCAAGTTAACCTCGGTAATGAATCCTTTCCAAAGCCAATCTTCATCAGTAAAAGCCTGACAGACGACGAACGGGAGTCGTTGTTGCAACTCGTAAGAGAATACATCGACGTCTTTGCCTGGAGCTATAAAGATATGCCAGGGTAAATCCCGATATCGCACTTCATAAGCTCAACATTTATCCGGATGCAAAACCAGTCAAACAACAGGAGCGGCAGTTTCGTCCAGACATCATGAACTCCATTAAAGCAGAAGTAAACAAGCTTATAGCTAGCGGTTTCATTCGTGAAAAGCAGCACCCAGACTGGGTAGCTAATATAGTACTAGTCATCAAGAAGAACGAAAAGATTCGAATTTGCATCGACTTCCACAATCTGAATACGGCATGCCCTAAGGATGAATTCCCTTTTCCGATCACTGACATAATGATCGATAATATATGTGGCTTCGAGTGCATGTCCTTTATGGATGTCTTTTCAGGATACAACTAAATGAAAATATCTCCTGATAATGAGAAGCATACATCATTTTGAACACCGATCGACGTGTATTGTTATACGGTTATGCCCTTCGGACTGAAGAACGTCGGTGCTACATATTAATATGCTATGAGCGTCATCTTCAGAGATCACTTGCGTAAGACGGTGGAGTGTTACGTTGACGACATCACCGTCAAAAGCCGCTCCAAAAATGACCACTTATATGATTTGAGAACAGTGTTCGACCTCATGCGAGCGCACAATCTGAAGATGAATCCCACCAAGTCTTTTCTGGGCGTATCTAGCGGGAGGTTCTTGGGTTTTGTCATTACTTCACGGGGCATTCACATAGACCCCGATAAAACAAAAGCAATCCTGGAGATGAGTCCACCGAGGAACCTCCATGAACTCTGAGGCCTTCAGGGAAGACTAGCCTACACCAGGAGGTTCATATCTAACCTCTCAGGGTGATGTCAACCCTTCACTCAACTCATGAGGAAAGGTATCTCTTTCGTATGAAACAAGGAATGTCAGCGTGCCTTTGATGACATTAAGGAATACCTGACGAATCCGCCATTTCTGGTAGCCCCAGTAGCCGAAAAGCCCTTCCTGCTCTATGTACGGGCGATGGAACACTCCCTCGGTGCTTTGCCAGCACAGAATAATGGTGTAGGACATAAACAAGCCATTTACTATCTCAGCCGATGATGATAGGATCGGAACATATGTACACCACCGTGGAGAAGGAGTGCCTTGCCCTAATGTTCGCCATTCAGGAAATATGACACTATGTGACAGGGCAGACCATTCATGTTATCTCACGAGTCAATCCTCTCAGGGTTCTCATGACCAAATCAGGCGCACTCAATTCTCGTCTAGCCACCTGGGCGATACTGTTATCCCCCTACGATATGGTTTTTGTTCAGCAGAAGGCTGTCAAAGGTCAAGCCATGGCCGACTTCTTAGCAGCCCTCCAGGCTCAGAAACAGCCAAAATTTATAAAGAAATCCCTGACGAAGTCGTCGCCTCAAACATGACTTCGCATGATGCCAATTGGTGAATGTTCTTTGACAGTGTTTCAAGAACGGGGCCACAAGGTGATATCGTTGCTGGAGTCGGGGTAGTATTAATTTTTTCCTCTAGATTGGTGGTCTATCGGGCATATTCTCTTATAAAGCCCTGTTCAAACAACATAGCCAAATATAACGCTCTAGTCATCAGACTCCAACTCGCAAAAGAAGTAGAGATCAAGTACTTGTAAGCGTATGGCGACTCGCAGTTGGTTGTTAACCAGATCCGAGGCTCATACGAGGTTCGCAACGAGGACCTAATTCCCTACTATCAGACAGCAATTACCATTATTGTATTCTTAGAAGGGTTCTTTATAGAGCATGTTCCTAGGCTCAAAAATATCGAAGCCGATGCCCTAGCAGGCCTTGCCGCTTCCTTGGCACTTCCAAATGATACTCATCATCTAGTCGACGTGATAGGCTATGAGCTGGTCTATCCCAAGAATAATGTTCAACTGGATACGAGTTACTCCGCCCAGATAACCAACGACATACAAGACTGAAGACGCCCGCTCATCGACTTTGCAGTCTATGAAATTATGTCAGAGAATGTGAAGGAAGCAACTTCAATCAGAAGGCGCTCTCTCAGATTCTTCTATGATACCGAGATAAAAATGTTATATCGACGATCCTACGATGGCTACTATTAAGATACATGTCGAATACAGAAGCCAAAGAAGCCTTATGCGAGGCTCACGATGGCGTTTGTGGGGTTCACCAACCTGGCCTAAAATTGCAAGATCGTCTCCGCCGGATGGGTTATTACTGGCCCACAATGGTAGCAGATGCAGTTGATTATGCAAAAAAGTGAAAGGCTTGCCAGATCCATGCAAATTTTATACATCTGCCATTCGAATTCTTGCACCCAACAGTGGCCTCTTGGCCATTTGAAGCATGGGGAATAGACATTATTGGGCCAATCACCCTACCGTCGTCTAAGGGACATCGGTTCATACTTGCAATCACCGATTACTTCTCCAAATGGGTGGAAGTTGTTCTGCTTACAGAGGTGAAGACATCAAACATGATTAGCTTTATAAAACATCACATCATCTACCGTTTTGGACTATCCCGGAGGATTATTTACGACAATGGTCCGCAGTTTGCAAGCCACGCTTTCTATCAATTTTGTGACAAGAATCGGATTCAGAACATGGCCTCGACGGTATATAACCCATCGGCTAATGGTTTGGCTAAAGCTTTCAATAAAACCATAATCAAGCCCCTCAAAAAGTTCGTGTCTTCAAACAAACACGATTGGAATGAAAAGCTTGGCGAGTGCTTATAGGCGTATCGAACTACGATTCGGACGGCTACAGAAAATACACCATTCTCTTTGGTTTACGGGAGCGAGGCAGTTCTCCCATTGGAGACTCAGATCCTCTCGCTTCGCGTGGCCCTTACTTACCGATTGACATCGAATGACAATCACCGCCGACGGCTACAAGAACTGGAGGCCTTAGACGAGAAGCGTTTACAAGCTCAACAAAGTATAGAGCTCTACCAAGCGCGCATCTCTCGGGCTTTCAACAAGAAAGTCAAACAGAGAATATTCCAAGTCGGCGATCTCGTCTTGACTGTTATCCGACCAATAGACATGACTCACAAGACCCCCGACAAATTCTAGCCAAAATGGGAGGGTCCGTTCATCATCGAGGCTGTATTCTCCAATGGTGCATACCGGCTCGCAAAGCAGAATGGGGACTTGCTCATGATGCCCATAAACGACAAGTTCCTAAAAAATACTATATTAAAAATATCCCCAAACTACCTAGAGTGTCGAGTTATGTACATCAGGTACCTCTAAACTTACATTCTGTTCCTCCAAGGGGACTCACATTGCATCTCTTCGAGTGACAAGTCACGTATATATATTAATACCTCTGAACTTCCGCTCTGATATTTCGATTATCATATATCATGTCAATATTACCTTTGATATAGACAATCTCCTAGCTTAACACCTGTACCCAACTCGGGATAAAAGACATGGTGTTAAGACCACAATACCTATCACGTCCATATTACCTCTGTTGGGTTTTGTCTCGAATCTATTACTTGCACCACCAGTACGCAAAAGGGTAATAGGTCCACCAAAAATCATTCCTGATTATCATGTGTCACATCCATATTACCTCTGATACCGATAGTCTTCCGACTTAACACCAGTATCCGACATATGGTGTTAAGACCACAAAACCTATCACATCCATATTACCTCTGTTGGGTTTTGTTTCGAAATCTATTACCCGTACCGCCAATATGCAGAAGGATAATAGGTCCACAAAAGTTATTCTAATCTATTACCCACACCACCAGTGCGCAGAAGGGTAATAGGTCGATAAAACTTATCCTAATCTATTACTCGCACCATCGGTGTACCAAAGAGTAGTAGGTCCACAAAATATCATTCAAATCTATTTTCTCGTATTTTCAGATGCATAAAAGGGCAATAGGTCTACAAAAAGTCCCCCAGCAGGATGTCCTTTATCAAACACAAAATGTTGTATTAGGCCCTCTAGTACAAGCACCACAAAATACCACAAATAAAGAATGGAGTGAATGTATTCTGATTATTCAAAATCAGTTACATTCATAGGACTACATCAGCAGCAGAAAATCTAGCAATACATAGTTTGGTCAGTGTGACAGCACTTTGCCTTCCCCAAAAAGTAGTTCCGTGGCCCTCGAAAGAAGTCATATTTTACTGCTGAGAAGAAAACAAGGCTGTTGAATCTCCAAGGAGCTGCCCGGAGGAGGACAAATATAGCATGCTTTTCTTCCCCCCGAATTGCGGATGCCTTAACCCCGCTCCTCTAAAAGACCATACCTTCAAAACAGCATCCCTGATGGTGGTTTCGCCTATTTAGAGAGTCGTGAAGATAGGACGTTCATAATGACGCCTGACCACCGTCCAACTCTCCGAGGTATAAAGGCTCTTCCTACCACCTGAAAAAAACTCTTCCGAAGCATGAGGAGTTCTGAGTTGTCTGATGAGTATGCCAAATTGGCGCGGGGAAAACTCTTCTGAAGCATGGGAAGTTTGAGCTGTCTGATGTGTGTGTCAGAATAGTATATTTTCACTCTATCGTCGACACTGGTCTTGGAAAAATTTGATAGCCAGATCCCTACAAAATATAAAAAAAGGAAAAAGGGGTTAGCAGTGAAAGGAAAACAAAGATCATTCTTCAGCTATGCGACCTAGCCAAACAGAACTCATGTGGCTCAGTCATGAGGCATTTATGTGGCTCAGTCATGAGGCACTTATGCAGCTCAGTCATGAAGTAATCATGCAGCTCAGTCACGAGGCATCTATACGGTTCATGCGACCCAGTCATGAAGTGCTCATACGGCTCAGTTATGAGGCACTTATGCGGCTCAGTCATGAAGTGTTCATGCGGTTCAGTCTTGGGGCACTTATGCGGTTCAAGTTCGAATAAGCAGCGCTTATGCGGCTCAGCCCATGCGACCCTATCATACAGAATATATACGGTCCAAATGAGATAGGGTACGCATCGACCAGGCTTAAAGCATAGAGGTGATATATGACAGGCCCGTACATAAAATATGTGATATGGCCGTTCAAAATTTCAGTCGATCGTCTTCCAACCGTCCTTACCCTTGATAGGGGGTTGCACATTGGGGTGAATGGAAGGAAAGTCCGCTGCTCTCGACAGAGAGGCAAGTCCCTTCGCTTTGGCCGCAGCACCAGTCGACTTGGAAGCTTTTGGAGCCATGGCTAAATTGAGACAGAAAGATGGAGACGAAAGAGAAGAAGATGATAGAGAAAAATCTTTCTCCAAATGACCCATATTTATAGAGTTTTTGAAAAGTGCTGCTTCGATTCTCGAGATCATTAAAGATAATGACGACGTTTGGGGATTTTATCCCTAGTAACCATCGATTTTATCTTAAAAAGAGAATCCAAATCCAAAACCAAATCAAAAAAATTAAATACAACAGTGACAGCTGGCAGGCTGGATGGGGTCTCTCTGTGACTCAAGATTTCCTTGTGGCTCAAAATTTCTCTGCGGCTCAAGATCCCTCTACGGCTCAAAAATTCCCTGCAGCTCAAGATCTTCCTGCGACTAAAGGTCTCTCCTGACTTGAAGACTCCTTGCGGCTTGACATATCTCCATGCTTCTTATTCAAAGTATTCCAAATTTGTAATTTGAAAACTTTAAAGGGGGTCTTGTAGAAGCATGGAAAATATGGGGTTCATGTGGGTCATAATTTTTCACATAAGTACTTTGGGCTAAACTGGTCCACATAAAGGAGAGCCGTATAACAGATTCGGCCCGTCTGCAACCAGACTGATTCGAGCCGCAGAAGAAAGATATGCGGCCAAGTTAATCAGTCTGTCTAATAAAGATGACAAATTCTGTCAAAGCTGACAAAAATGACAGCTCTGACACTCTGATAAAAAGATAAGACGTGATCAGACAAAATTTTATGTCACTAAAAATAGGGTTCATGTGGTTAGACATAGTATGCGGCCAGAAGGATTGGTACCCAAGCCGCATGAACCTTATGTGGCTCAAACATATGCGGCCCTAAAGTCTCTGAGCTTCATGCAACCAAGGGTGACTGTAACCTAAATCTCATGAGCTTTATGCGGCCCAAAATACAGAATCTATGCGGCTCAAAAGTCCTTAATCTACATGCGGACTAAGGAAGACTGTAACTTCAGCCGCATGAGTATTATGCAGCCCAACATGGCCGAAAACTGAGAGATTCATGTGGCTCAAAATAATTCCTATCCTGCGATAGGACACGTCACAGGCTGACCAAGTCTCAACTACCCAGATTTGCTGTAACAAAATTCCAACAAATTGCCAGCTGGCGGCCAAAGAGCGGATCTTCACGTGCTGATTAGCCACGTGGCCACGGGCCATCTATGCAGCTCAAAACATATATCACTATAAATAGCAGGGTGCCACACCCCTGCAAGAGGCTGGCAACCTTCGAAAGGCAATTTCTTCAAGAGCTAAAGACTGCGTCGGATAGCCCAAGGAGTAAGGCAGAGTTGATACATTTTTCCGAGCCTCCACCGTCACCCCCAGAATCAAAAAACTAAACAATTCTACTTAGATTATTTCTTAGGATTTCTTTCTAGGCTTTTCTTCATACAAGCGAGTTTACAATCAATTTCAATTTTTTTGTAATACCTATCTTTGATATTTTAATGGCAAACAGTACTATCTGATACATATGAGTACTCGACGACGAGGATCCAGAGCCGATACCAGTAGGAGGTACCGAAGGAGAACCCCATCCTCTGCCAGTACCAGTAGGAGGTACCGAAAGAGAATCCCATCCTCCCCCACGTCGGGACATACGGAACTATCGACGACGACCTGTCATACTTGATAACAACATATGATGATACAATAAATAATAGAGACTAGAAATATGAAAGTATAACAAAGACAAGATAATAACCAAGATAACATATGATGATACATTTTACAAGAAACATCTAAGTCTAGATAGTATATTCTATAAAAAAAAACTTCTAAGATCAGATATTAACCAAGACTAGATAATAACCAACTCTAAATAATAAGAAAATGGAAGTACATCTCTCTCAATCATCTTCAGAATATTTATCTTGTTCATCTTCCTCGACCTCATCTTCCTCTTCCTCTTCCTCTTCCTCCTCATCTTTACTTTCATCTTCGCCTTCGTCGACTTTGCCTTCCTCTTCGGATAATTCTACATCTTCTATATTAGTCGTGTAATGCATAACTTCCGTGGAGTCCACATCAACAATATTAGTTACAAGAGGTAGCTCGTCCTCCTGATAAGCTTTTTCGTCAACATCAAAAGTATCTCTAGCTTTAGACTTGCATACTGCCCACCAATCAGACTTCGTTGCTCCCCGTCTCGGATAAGCTGTGAAGTACATGAGCTGAGCCTGAGTTGATAGGACAAATGGTTCGTAGCCTTGATATCTACGCTTGTAGTTTATATCCACAAGACCGTGTTTGTCAATTTTCTAACCTTAATTTTCAATCGGATCGAACCATTCACACTTGAACAACACGATCTTTGCAGGTTCTCTGCCATAATTATATGTCAACTCCACAATCTCTCGCAAGATGCCAAAAAAATTATTTCCTGGATCGACGTCTTTGTAGTTCGAAGATTTGATACACAATTTAACTATTTTTCGTGGAATCAAGATCCAGGAAGCTGTCTCTGATCGGAGTATTTGTCTACTTGAACCTAAAGCCATTCACACAGTAACATGGCCATATTTTAACGGCAATAATTGGTCCCTTGGCAAGAGTTCTAATTAATTCAATCTTGGATAAAATTAGACGATCAACATGAATCCCAAAGAAGAGATATTAAGTTATTTATTGTGCAGTTGCATTATAAAAGACCAGTAATTACCGAGCTGCTTACATATTTGCTCAACCAAGAAGGAAAATGATGCCTCATTTCTTGTTCTAATGCTTCGTCTGTTAGGTAGGGTCTAACCGACCTCAACTCGTCATTATATGTATTGAAAAACAATGAAGCAACCACCGATTAGTACAATAATATTAGCTTATACTATTACATTGAGATGACGTAAACTCATCATTAATTACTTATCCCTCTAGCTTCTCCACTTCATCCTCGTCGCAATTGAGTAATATATACAACTGAGCAGCCCTTAGCTCTTCGTCATTCAAATATCTCTTCTTTATTTTTCCCGTAGGCTTTTCGGACGCATTGAATACTTTCAGTATTCCATCATTAGATTCTTGATATCCTTCGTCGTTTCTCGGAGCCCTCGTTCTATTCGTAGCAACATGAGGTTTGAAATATGTCGAGCAGAAATTTATAATCTTCTCGAGAATATAGGCTTCACAAATAGAAACCTCGACCCGAGCCTTATTTTTTACCTTCCTCTTTAGGTGGTTCAAATACCGCTCAAACGGGTACATCCACCGATAACCGACGGGCCCACCAACACGTGCCTCATAGGAAAGATGAATTGGCAAATGCTCCATGGAGTCAAAAAATCCATAAGAAAATAACTTCTCGAGCTTGCACAGTGTTCCTCTACCACTGCCCTTGTAGCGATCAGTACCACAAAATTTGCAGGCATCTTCATCCTTGTCATCTTTGTAGTACAATATGCACCCGTTGCAACATACATTAATTTTCTCGTATCCCATCTAGAGCAATCTCACCATCCTCTTAGATCGGTAAAAGTCTTTAGGCAACTTAGCACCCTCAGACAATATTTCTATAATCAACTCCATAAGTCGGTTGTAGCAATCTTGCGACATGTTAAAATCGGACTTGATGCTCAACAATCTTGTAACCACCTCCAATGGTAAATAATCCTGACAACCAGGATATAATGGAGTCCTTACATTCTCTAGCAACTCCATGAACTTTGCAGCATCGACGTTCGGTGCATCATGATTGTCCGGATCGAAACTAGGCCCCGTCGCGTCAAAAACCATGTTCACCAACCCATCGTCATAAGCAGCATGGTTGTGGACATCCACATAAGGCTCATACTCCGATGCTAAAGACATAAGTTCTCCATACGCGCTCCATTGATAGTAATTTGGCATAAAACCCTTCGAGTATAAATGATATGTGACTTCCACTTCTGGATGATATTTCAAGTTGCGACATCTCACACACGGACACTTAATTTTGGTATCGTCCATGTACTGAGGGAACGCCTTAGCAAACTACAAGAACTGTTGTACACCCTCTATGAATTCATCCTGCACACCGTAAATGTTATCAGAATGACGGTTGTACATCCATGAACGATTTCTTAAGTATAATTCATATCCATTTGAAGATAATTCTGCAAAGATAGATATAACTTCTCTGTTTTGAAACCAACATGGTAATTTAACAACTAGTAACTTTGGACGCAAATACAATCAATTTGTGTATAAAAATTTATAATTTTTAATATCATTTAATCACGATTTCAACTTTGGACCCCATCCATTATACAATAGAAATAGTCCAACCGAGCAAATCGAAGAAACCGAATTGTTATTCAGTTATAGATGACATCGAGTCCTTGAATCATTTTCCTTTCCCTACTTTTTATCCATCCAAACAAAGGAAGAAAAATTAACTTTACCTTCATTTTACCCTCCTCCATTTCTTTCCCTCAAATTTTTTATCCCCCCCAACAAAAGTTCCCAAACACAGTATAAGACATATTTTCACTGACACTTGAATCCCCCCCCCACTCACTAGTACACTAATACAAAGACACTCAAAACACTCACTAACTTAGGACACTAGCACAAGATACTCACTAAATATGGACTGTAGCATAGGTATACATTTCACCCTCACTCATAAACCTGTTCACAACCATGGTTGAAAGCCTAAAGCCAAGGTAATGGCCAAAGGCCAACTCTCGAACAGTGGTTCACCACAGAACGTAGCCTCTTCTTCAACATGACCAAGTGCCTCTCTTGTTGCCACATCATACATGGCCAAGTGCAGTGAGCCATTGGCCCAAAACAATGAGTGCCTTGTTGCCTGTTTGCTGTAGCTTGCACAGCAATGCAAAATGCTGCCATATGCTGCCCCCTTCACTCATACTAACAAATTAAATCCTTATATATATATATATATATATATATATATATATATATAGATATATATATATATATATAATTTAGGATATATATATTATATATATATATATATATATAATCCTATATATATATATATATATATATATATATATATATATATATATATATATATATATATATAATATATATATATATATATATATTTAGGATATATATATATATATATATATATATATATAGATATATATATATATATATATATATAAAATATATAATTATATATTATATTATATATATTTATAAAATATTATATATTTTTTTAAATATATATATATTATAAATATATAATATATATATAATATATATATATATATATAATTATATATATATTTATATCTTATATATATATATATCTATATATATATAATATCCTAAGGTTACAAACACAAAATATAAACCATGGCCACCCTCCACTTGACTCCATGATATATTCTAACTTATCAATACACCCCATGGACTTCACATTAGTTATCAGTACAATATATGTGACTGATAAATCAAATTAATGACTGATACCTAAATCAATGATTGATACTTGGACAATATGGACTGCACACTTGTTAAAGATGGACGAAATTAAAGGGATAATGTCCAAATTTGAACCAATGGGTATTAGGACAGCAATAACTAATGAATACAATATGTCCCTGAAGGACAGGGCAAAGAGCAAGACTTGAGTCTTTATAGAGGCAGAACAAGGAGGTATCACAGAGTGCCAATGTGTCAATGCAAATTAAACATTGTTAAACCAACAGAGAATGTGAAGTGCAATAGTGTCTAGTGCGCTGGGATATGTGTTGATGATTGATGAGTGCAAGCAGTGAAGTGAGTAATGTGGGCATGTGCAGTATATAACCCAAGGTGTCATGTGTGTGTGTGTTTGTGTGTGTGTCTTTGCAGGATGTGCACAGACAGGTATGTGTCAGGAGTGAGGTGAAAGTGTCAAACCAGTGTGTCAATATTGTCAATATGGTATAATACGGTGTCAAATAGTGTGAACATGTTAGGGGGTGTGTGTCAAAGTGTTGTGTCCTGTGTCAAAGTGTCATATCCGAAAGAGGGTTAGGGTTTACCTAGTCGGGGCCGGAGGAGGGGTCATCGCGGGGGCAGGGGGTCGCCGGTGGGGAGCTGGAGACAGAGGTGAGCTAGAGACGGAGGGGAGCGGGTCGTCGAGGGTGAGCGGGGTCGGCGAGGGGGAGCGGGGTCGCCGAGGGGGGTCGCGGGTGGGAGCAGGGTCGCCAAGCGGGGTCGCAGAGGGTCGAGGGCCGAGAGGAGGGACGCCGAGGGGGGAGGGGGTCACCGAGGGCTGGGGGGAAGGGGTTTCGATGGGAATCGATCGAAATAATGGAGGGGAATGAAAACTCAAATGCCCTATATTTTTAATTTAGCGACGTCACTATGATACGTCGGTAAATATCGCAATTATAGTCATATTAGCGACGTCATTATGATACATCGGTAAATGTCGCTATTATTAGTCATATTAGCGACGTTCACCGACCTATCCACGACATATGTCTTGTTAATACAAAACATAGTCGCAATACATCGCTGATGGTCGCTAATAGTGATGTATTACGACATTTCATAATTACGTCGCTAAATTGTTAAATTATAGCGACGGTTTTGTTAAGCGTCGCTAATTACGTCGCTAATATGACTTATTCTAGTAGTGGCATCCCCATCAATAGAGAAAGGAACAAAGATTTTATCTTTTATTAAGGGTTAGCAAGTTGGAAGATCGAACCCCATAAAGAGACGTCTGCTTCATGATCCATCAAGCCAATCAATGGATTCAGTACGATTCTGTAGTTTATTGTTGTTCTTCATCTCATGAATCAACATTAATTATTTATAATACCTCCTGGTGGTAGCGCCAGTCTCGGGATGAAGTTTCCAGTCAGATTCGACTAGGGCACCGTCGGAGACAAACGATTTGGCACTAGCATCACGTCGGATATGATGGTGGCGCTGGTGCGGATGGTCAGTTGTGGTGTTGTGGATAATAGTAGCATTGGGGCGGCCGAAGACCATTCGGGGACTGGTATGTCATAGTGAATAGGGAAGGTCGAGGACGAACAGTAGTGCAGGGAGCCTGCGGGATGCTGGTCTGGGTCACCGACAGAATTCTGATAAGGGTGACGGCTGAAGAAGTGGTTGCAGTAGTAGTTGTAGCTAGGAGATGCTGACGATGGTTGCTACTAAGGATGTAAGCAGAGCAGCTTCGCCGGAAGCTGCCATGGGACAGTAGGCTGATAAGGTTAGGGTTATGGTTTTATTAGTTAAAATTGTGTAGATGTGTCCGGGGTTGTTGGATACAGCAGAAAGGATGTAAATATAAATATAGAAAAGATAAATAAAATGGATGGACACGATGCACGGACACGATATGGTTGCAATGATGGTGATGATGGTGCATGTTTGGTTGGCTTTTGTGGCTAGTAAAATGGAATTTTTTGGAAAAATGTTAGGAAGAGCTTCTCCTTAAATAGGTGAGGATTGATATTTAAAACTCCTAATTAGATAAGTATTTATATTTTTAATGGATAAATTTTTCCTTTAGTATAAATCAAATAAACCTTAAAACTAATAATCTAATCATAGTCCTATAGATGATTACAATAATATTTAAATAAATATTCAATATTATCAAATAAAAAAAACATACAAATTCAAATATAACTAAATAAATGATTATCATAACAATTTAAAATAGTACTCGATGTCACGTAAAGAATATTTTTATAAATCAAAATTCTTATTGTTTTAAAATTTTAAATCGACAAACCCTTTTATTCTTCAAAAAAAATTTGATTTCAAACCATTTTTTGAACCATTCTTTTTTGAAATTCCAAAAATAAAAACAATATCTTCTATAATGTGAATACTAAAATAAAATTATTTTAACACTAGCTAGTATTGAAACCACTAAAATTTTAACTACTTTTTGAAGTATAGAAGAACAACATTTCTCCTACAAAGTTTTAAAAGAAATTAATTTCTAACACAATATTTAAAATAATTAAATAAAAATTTGAATTCAGGAAACTAGGTTACAAATCTATCCACATTAGAAAATTTTCGTCCTCAAAATTTAAAGAATGACTAATATTGATAGGCTCGATTAGTCAGTGGAAGGATAGAAAATTTTGGTGAAAACATGGAAAATTTTAATAAGAAACTATGATCAATGAAATGAAAAAGAATAAAATTTTCTTTATAGAAAATTTGATCAAGAATGATGGAAATGGAAGAATACTATTAACGGATATGGTCGGAGGAGTATTACCTATATGACTAACTATCACCCATTAATCTTATGAATCTGTACATGAGTATTTCAAAAAAAT
>JANAVB010036019.1:5450195-5503094 GCA_029216955.1 Iris pallida
CGCCTCTACACTGGAAGGGTAAGACAATTCTACATCAGCCTTTCTACGTTCTCACAATGCTACATCATATATTCTTCTATATTCACGGACATATACATCCTCTGCTACCTCTTCTTGATCGAAAAGTAGTGCATGTACATATACGAACGTCGTTTCATTGCTCTGAAGACTTTCTCTTTCTCCGATATACTTGTAATGATTTGTATGGCAGAAAGTGCATCTTTCCTTATGCTTTATCTCCTTATAATACAACATACGTCCATTCCGATAACAATCTATCTTTTTATACCCTTATTCGAACTGTCGGACCATTATGTTTAATTTGTAGAAGTTTTCAGGCAGCTCATTAGATCCTTTTGGTAATACCTCTTAACCAATTGTATGATTCGATCATAGAAAGCTTGCGGCAAGTTGAAATTTGACTTTATATCCAACAAACGAATAACAAGCTTGCGACAAATTAAAATTAGACTTTATTTTCAACAAGTGCATCACTACCAATAATACAAATGTGTCTTATATCTAGGGTATATAGGAATATCTGCATCCTTAAATATAGGGTTAATTATACTAACCTCCCCAATGTTTCATGAGTATTATAAAGACTACCCCTATTCCGAAAATAATTATGTCGACCACCCCTCTCATTTGTAAAAAATTTAACCATAGGGGTGGTCAATGTTATTAATTTTTGTAGAAAATAGAAGCTATAGGGGGTGTCCGTGTAATTAGGTTCAAAGCAGGGGTGTTCCATGTAATAAGTGTAAAACATAAGGGTAGTTAATATAATTGGTCATAACCCGCTCCCGGATAATCGATTACAAGTTCATAGCCAAGCTCAGCCTACATCGTGATATCGGCGGTAAAATATTGTCTAGTACACACAATAAAATCCTCTACATATACAAGTGATCACAGATACAAATCATACTCAGCAACAACACAAACCAAGGAAATAAGAGTATGATAGATAATAAAATAATAATACCCAAATCCAATAACAATGAGACTAAATCCAGAATAATAATATGGTCTATCCGGGAACAAATCTGGTCCAACTATGAAAGTAAAACTAAAGTATAAAAAAAGGTAAATCTAGATCCCTCTAGAGATCGATTATGGCTCTTAAGTCTCGGTACCAACATCGTCAGCACTACCCTCTAATGGTCCATAATAAGAAGTACAGCGATACTCGTCATCCTCACCTATATTGTCAACGATCCAGTCAGGAAAGGAACAAAGTACAACCATATTGTATTTAATATTGTTAGCACAAAATAAGCTAGAACAATAAGAAACAGTAATGGTAAAGAACATGTAAAGAACTAGTAAGATATGAACTAGATATGGAAAGCAATAATCATGAATGAGTAAGCTAATAGAAAAGAAGCATGTAGATAAAGAACTGAACTAAGATCATGAACAACGGAACCAATAGTGTGTGTGAAATACCTTTCGATACGTGAATGGCTGGGCTAATACGGTACATCATAGATGGCTATCCACAATAATAGTGTACGGCTAACTCATACGTGTGGTGTATGTCTTAGCTATCCACAATAACAGTAGTTGGGTATGTACATATCTACCAAGTATTTTCCCTTCCAACTCACTAACAGCCAATGATACAATATGTCACGACCCGCACCCACTGTGAGGGTATGAGAACGTAACAACGCCCAGCCTACGCCGTAGTGTCGGCGGTAGAACGCTGTCCTAAGCCAATCATCTAACAATAAAAGGTAACTGTACAGTATATACACTCCGAATGGAGGTGACATAACAGAACAGTCTCAATCACATCTAAGGCAGATACAGAATAGTAAAGGTAGATAGAGAGATCAAAAGCACAATGTAATACAAATAAGAGGGAGAAAGTCTAAGTGTCTAAGATAACAACTCAAGAACATCCAGCTCAAAACATGTCTCTAAATATAACAACATCTCAGAAGAACAACTGAAAATCAAATAACACAATACTGAAAGAAAACTAAAGCCTAGCTATCTAGTCTAGACTCTGGGAGTAGCATCCTGTGCTGCAGCTGGGTCCTCCAGAGGAACCAGGTCGCAGGTGTCGTCTAATCCTGCTCCGTAATAGGTGGTACATAGGGCCTCCTCCTCATCCTCTGTAATATTTTCAACAGGTCCAGTCAGGACAGGAGCGAGTACAGTACATCTCAACAGTTCATAGCAGGTTAGAAAATATAATCATACAGTAAAGTAAGATATAGATACTGAAGAAATACAGTATGTAAACAGAGAGAGAAACTGTAATGGAAATACCTACTATAAGTAGAGAGCTAATAGTGACTAGTGAGTCAGAGTAAAATATAAACATGTGAATGGCATAGGAGGTTCATGACTACAGCTAAGGGAGTGGTTCATGACTACAGCTACTTGGATAATATTCACATGTCTATTTCTACTCCCCCAACCCCAATCAATACACAAGGATCCGTTCAAGTTATGTTAAGGTTCGTGAAACTTCACATGGCTCATAAAATGAGTGGTACGTAAAGGTGATTCATGGAGGCTCTGTGAACATGAGAGTACATGTGTCACAGGCGGTTCGTGAATCAGAGGAAGCATAGAGATACGTGATGGTTCGTGAAACGCACAAAACATGATGTATCCGATGCTCCCGAGGGGGATAACATCTCATAAAAAGATCCATATAGTACCAATCCGTGTGACCAACGTGACAGTATCAAATAAAGTAATTTAAAGCAGGAAAATAATTCTAAGCAGGATATGAAATGATCAGAGAATGTACTCGCCTGGTATCTGAGTGTCCGAGATAAAAATACTGTCCGAGGAGTGGTGTATGGCTCCTATTTAGAACAGCACAAGTCATAACATGTCCAGAATAGTAAAATGAAGTTCTACTATGCACTCTACATGAATCTAGGTCAATTCTAGACTAAAGTTAACCCTGGGTCAACTAAGTCAAACCTAAGTCAAACAAGTCTCACTAGGCCTAACTAGTCTACCCTAGCTAAACACACCTCATAACTAGGCTATACAAGCCACAACCACACAACACTTCTATGAACAAGTATGCATAAAGGTACTTATATGTATAGGTACATATACAAGGGTTAAACCAGGCTTGTATAGGCTATTGGCCTATACTTGCATGGCCCTTAGAATACATCCATAGAAAAGTGCTCATAATAGCATGTGAACATAAATAGAGGTATAGAGAGGGGCATGTTTATAGGTACATGTAAATGTGTGTGTGAAAGTGTGAATATAGGTAGTGGGTGTGTTAGAATAGTATACAAGTGTCCATGAATTTATAAGTGTACATGTGTGTGTGAATTTGGTTATAGGCATGTGTGTGAATCATGAGGGTGTGAAGAACAGTGTACTTGTGTCACAGATATTGGGGTGTGTGTGTGACTGATTTGAATGTGTGTGTGTGTTCATAAATGCTTGTGTGTGAGAGTGAGAGAATGTGACAGGAAAAATAAGTTAAAGAGTGTGTGATGATGATTCAGTTTTGTGTGAAGAGTGTATCTAGACATGTGGGCTGTAAACAGGTTTGTGTGTGTGTGTGATTATGATGTAGGGTGTGTGAAAAAAAATGTGAACATGTGAGAGAGTCACTCCCATATCAGTTCAGATATAAACTGAACATCCATTTGTATAACAGCCATTAGATTGAGGCCATACACCAAGTCCAATACTAATTTCAAACTCTAAAACCAATTCATTCAATCTCAGGAATAGGCTTGGTTGATCTCAGGTTCTGGATTCAGTTTTCACCAAAAAAAATAGTCCACACATTATCAGTTCACAGGTTCAATTCAAATCCCAGTGTTCAATTTAGTCACTAGTTAACATCTCTTTGACTTAGAATAATTTCAGGTTTTAAGAAGGGGGATGTAGCTTAGTTAGGAAGGAAAAATGGAATCAGTCCTCAGGAATGTGAGGACAGTGCCATATAACAATTCCTATTCAATACATATCCCCATTGGATCAATATGAATCTGAGGTTTTAATTGAAACCTATCATGTAAACAATCCCTCATTCAGTTTATACAATGTTAGCTAAAATCCCAAGCATTTAATCAATGGCTGACTTCAATCAGTTAAAAAAACGAACCAATAATCAATTAAGGAAGGGAATCAGTTGACAGTTAAACAAGGATTCAGTCCAACTCACTGTCAATCTCATTTCAGCAATTTCGAAACAAAAGTCTCAAAGAAACCTAACCATCAGTAGCTAATAGACATTCACTTGAATTTAAACATGGAAATTACTCATTAAAATCGGTTTAACAGGGATTAAAATTCTCAGAGTTTAGAAAACTGAACTGAGTATCAGTCCATTAATTCAACAGTCTAACTCAGTATCGAAATCCAATTTAAGCCCTAAAACCTATCACAAATCAGTATCCCTCATTGTAGTAATGTAATTACACATGCACATGGGTTAAATTGGCAATTTAATCATCAATTGAAACAGGAATTAAAACTCAAAATCGAAGAACAGAATTTACGTATCAGTCAACATTAGGAAATTCAATTCGATCAACAAAATCATGTTAATATGATGAATTAATAGTTGGTAAATAAGCTATTACATGTGTACGTGTCACAGAGGTGAATTCGTGTCCACAAAATAGGACACAAACGTGTCCAGTACAATATAATACACAAACCATGCACAGCCAGTCCACACGTCGTGCACGTGTTCGTGTCGATCGTGTGCACGACACACAGCGACTCGACTCACGTGATTGTGTCCACATGTTCACCTAGACTAGGGCTAGGTGTCTAGGACCCTGATTCGTGTCCAGGCTGTGTCGTGTCGCGTGTGTGAGTGCGTGTCAGTGGCTAAGAGTCACATTGTACAGAACAGTGCAAATTCAGTACGTGGCCGATTTCTCCCAATCTAGACCACGAAATCTCGTGAAACTTGGGGAGGGTGATGACAGAGGGTGCCCCAAGCTCCCCACAAAATTTCGTGTTAGGGCACGCTGTGTTGTGTCGTGTAGGGACCCCGATAGGCAGGGGATCCCCCAGGCCGCGCGCGAGGCCGTGTCCGCGAGTCCATTACGACTCGGACACGACTCGAAACCACCTCAGCAATTCGAAAACATGTAAGCGACATCAAAACATAATTTTTCATTCAATTACAATTCGAAATTAACACAGAAAGTTCCATTGAGGCATTAACACAAACACTATGAACAGGACTCAGATACGTGTCCTGTTAGGACACGAAATGACACAAAAACCTGGGGATTCCTATTCCTATAGTTATGTTAGGTCTAGGGCTCCCTATACATGCAATTATATCAGATTTCTATGGTGAAAGTAGAGAGTTACCTCAATGAATCCAAACTCCCAAAAAGCTCAAATGAGTGAGGTTCTTCCCAATGGTGAAACTCCTCCAAATCTTCCCAAATCTGAGAATACTCATAGCCAACAGAAAGTAGGAAGAATTTAAAACCCAATGCAATTTGTTTGGATTAAAAAGGAGAAGAAATGGATTTCTTAGAGATTTTTGAACATGGAGACTCACCTCTTTCTAAAACTTGCACAAATCCCAATGGAGGCTAGCCCTAAATTCTAGGAGGGGATTAAATAGGGGGAAATGATCAATAGTGGCTGCCATGGGCTGATTAGGTTTAGGTTTGGCTACATGGTGTGGGCCTATGGGCTTTAAGTCTCAAGTCATTAATCATGACTTATGAAGTCATGAGCCATTTAGCCTAATCAACTCCATAACTCTCCAAACAAGTTCTAATAACTTAAATCTCACTAAATTAGGTCTAACCAAGTTTACTTAACCTAACCAAGTGGTCTTAACCTAGGTCAGTCACTAGGTTAGTCTCCTAGTCAACACTAGTCAACCTTCATCTAAACAATTTCAAAATAAATTCTAAAAATTCCCATAAATTCAAATAAATTATAATAAATCGAAATAACCCTAAAAATGTCAAAAATACCCTAATCACATGGCTAGGCTCTAGGGTAGGCAGTATCTACTAATCACTAGCACAACACCAAAATCATAAGTCATAAATTTAAATAGTTTTAAATTAATTAAAAATCACTAAAAATTCTAATATGAAATAAATATCATTAATTAATAATTATAATTACAAAATTTCAAAATTATCCTCATTTTAGAAACTGGGTGTTACAATCCTACCCACCTTATAAAAATTTCGTCCTCGAAATTAAGATGGTAGCAGTCTCCTAGGTCGAACACCCCACAATCAAAGTCTCAAACATACCGTCAGATAATCATATGCGTCTGTCCAAAATCATGATACTCAGAATCTTTGTCGTGCTAGTGAGCAAGGCTACGATAATCACAGAGTCCTCGACTAAGGCACGTACCTCTAGAATTATGGTATTTAAAATTTTCGTATTGCCGCATGCTTGGCAGCGAAAATCTTAAATTCCCACACCCGAGAAATACGTCCTAAATCTGACTATATGTCCTCACTATGCCAGCTAAACACGACTGCCGAAGATTTTAGATTCCATAACTGGGTGACCTAGCCCATATGATTCATCTCAGAAGAAAACCAAATCGAAAAGAAATGCCAGATCAAAACTTATCAACAGATAAGGAAGCAGACAAGAACAGATGGAATTGAATTTCATGATAGATATAATGAGGCAAGGTGGGAATGGAATCGAAAAGAATAGAACCTGCAAGCACCTCTCCCACTGCCTGAGCATCCTCGACTGTCATGGCGTAAGCTCGCCCCTGCTGGCCTCCTCTAGCCTGATGCTGCACAAATCTCTGCTGCTGCATCGGTAACGGTCCCCGCTGCTGTCCTACCGGAGCCTTGGCTCCTCTTCCTGGTGTTGTGCCTATGTACTGGGAACACTCCCTCTGCTGGTGGTCCGCTGCTCCACATAGTAGGCACCTGCCCAGCCTACTCCTGCACTCACCCCATCCATGCCCCGGCTTCTTGCAGTAGGGGCAACTGACTGCCTGCTGTCTGGGTGCCTGATGCTGTCTGGGCTGCTGCTGTCCCTGCTGACGGCCGTGACCCTGGAACTGCTGCTGAAACTGCTGCTGAACGTGCGGCCTCTTGGCCGGTCCTCCGCTACTGCTGCCTCCCTGGGAGTCTCGCCTCTTCTTGAGCCTAAGCTCAAGATCATCCTCTGCAGCTAAAGCGTACAACAGGATCTCCTCAAATGTAGTGCTGCGGGCATTCTTGGTATAGGACTTGACCTCCTTTACCAAGTCCTTCCGGAACCTCCGGGCCTTCGTCGTCTCTGACAAGTCATCCATAAATCTGCTCAGGCGGCAGAACTCTCCTGCGTACTCCTCCACAGACTGGTTCCCTTGGACTAGGGCCTCAAACTGGGTCTCGAGGGCTCCCAGCGCTGCGTCTGGAAAGAACTTCTCCTTGAACAGCTTCTTGAATGCTGTCCAAGTCTGTCCTGCTGTACCAACCCTCGGGTCGGTCTGGTACCATGTACGGGCCAGATCCTGCATTATGCTGGCTGCTGCCTCTATCTGGAGCCTCGTCGGAATCTCAGCCAACCTAAAAATCTCCTCCATATGCTCGATCCACTCATCGGCATACAAGATCCCCTCTGTCCCTCGGAAGTCTCTCGGGTGCATCTTCTGGAAATCTTGGATGCCCTTCTCCCGTGGCTGGTACGGCTGCGGGGCTGCCGCTGGCTGAGCTATGACTCTCTCTACCCGCAGTCATTGCCAGCTCAATGCCTCGTGTGAGCTCTACTGTCTGGCCCTGCTGCTGGGTCTGCTGACCCTCCATGTACTGTCGGAAGAAGGCTAACAGCTGAACGGCGTCAATCGTCCCTGCAGGTGGCTGCTGCTGCTAAAGAAGTACATCCGGAATCACCGGACTCGGCTCATGCCTCACTGCTGGTGGGGCTCCTCCAAAAGCTGCTGAAACGCCTACTCCAGCTGGCATGACTGGGGCTGCGGCACCAGGGGCTGACTGCTGAGCATGAGAGGTGGCAGACCTCTCATCGACGTTCCTCTGGCCCTGGCGATGCGATCGCGTCTCAACCATCCTGGAGACACAGATCAAAAGGAAACAATTGCTGAGAATGAGTCAAAATACCAAAGGAGGACAGTTTAAATTCAAGGAAGACAATAAGCGGCAAAATATAGATATACGGAATCTGAATAAGAGTTTTTTTCCTATTTGTGATTAAGTACCTTCAAAAATATCCTAATCCTACTGCAGGCTGTAGTGATACTCTAGTTCGAATACCACTACATAAACTAGACCTGCATGGGCCACCACTAAAAACGTGTCATGACCCGCACCCACTGTGAGGGTACAAGAACGTAACAACGCCCAGCCTACGCCGCAGTGTCGGCGGTAGAACGCTGTCCTAAGCCAATCATCTAACAATAAAAGGTACCTGTACAGTATATACACTCCGAATGGAGGTGACATAATAGAACAGTCTCAATCACATCTAAGGCAGATACAGAATAGTAAAGGTAGATAGAGAGATCAAAAGCACAATGTAATACAAATAAGAGGGAGAAAGTCTAAATGTCTAAGATAACAACTCAAGAACATCCAGCTCAAAACATGTCTCTAAATATAACAACATCTCAGAAGAACAACTGAAAATCAAATAACACAATACTGAAAGAAAACTAAAGCCTAGCTATCTAGTCTAGACTCTGGGAGTAGCATCCTGTGCTGCAGCTGGGTCCTCCAGAGGAACCAGGTCGCAGGTGTCGTCTAATCCTGCTCCGTAATAGGTGGTACATAGGGCCTCCTCCTCATCCTCTGTAATATTTTTAACAGGTCCAGTCAGGACAAGAGCGAGTACAGTACATCTCAACAGTTCATAGCAGGTTAGAAAATATAATCATGCAGTAAAGTAAGATATAGATACTGAAGAAATGCAGTATGTAAACAGAGAGAGAAACTGTAATGGAAATACCTACTATAAGTAGAGAGCTAATAGTGACTAGTGAGTCAGAGTAAAATATAAACATGTGAATGGCATAGGAGGTTCATGACTACAGCTAAGGGAGTGGTTCATGACTACAGCTACTTGGATAATATTCACATGTCTATTTCTACTCCCCCAACCCCAATCAATACACAAGGATCCGTTCAAGTTATGTTAAGGTTCGTGAAACTTCACATGGCTCATAAAATGAGTGGTACGTGAAGGTGATTCATGGGGGCTCTGTGAACATGAGAGTACATGTGTCACAGGCGGTTCGTGAATCAGAGGAAGCATAGAGATACGTGATGGTTCGTGAAACGCACAAAACATGCTGTATCCGATGCTCCCGAGGGGGATAACATCTTATGAAAAGATCCATATAGTACCAATCCGTGTGACCAACGTGACAGTATCAAGTAAAATAATTTAAAGCAGGAAAATAATTCTAAACAGGATATGAAATGATCAGAGAATGTATTCGCCTGGTATCTGAGTGTCCGAGATAAAAATACTGTCCGAGGAGTGGTGTCTGGCTCCTATTTAGAACAGCACAAGTCATAACATGTCCAGAATAGTAAAATGAAGTTCTACTATGCACTCTACATGAATCTAGGTCAATTCTAGACTAAAGTCAACCCTGGTTCAACTAAGTCAAACCTAAGTCAAACAAGTCTCACTAGGCCTAACTAGTCTACCCTAGCTAAACACACCTCATAACTAGGCTATACAAGCCACAACCACACAACACTTCTATGAACAAGTATGCATAAAGGTACTTATATGTATAGGTACATATACAAGGGTTAAACCAGGCTTGTATAGGCTATTGGCCTATACTTGCATGGCCCTTAGAATACATCCATAGAAAAGTGCTCATAATAGCATGTGAACATAAATAGAGGTATAGAGAGGGGCATGTTTATAGGTACATGTAAATGTGTGTGTGAAAGTGTGAATATAGGTAGTGGGTGTGTTAGAATAGTATACAAGTGTCCATGAATTTATAAGTGTACATGTGTGTGTGAATTTGGTTATAGGCATGTGTGTGAATCATGAGGGTGTGAAGAACAGTGTACTTGTGTCACAGATATTGGGGTGTGTGTGTGACTGATTTGAATGTGTGTGTGTGTTCATAAATGCTTGTGTGTGAGAGTGAGAGAATGTGACAGGAAAAACAAGTTAAAGAGTGTGTGATGATGATTCAGTTTTGTGTGAAGAGTGTATCTAGACATGTGGGCTGTAAACAGGTTTGTGTGTGTGTGTGATTATGATGTAGGGTGTATGAAAAAAAATGTGAACATGTGAGAGAGTCACTCCCATATCAGTTCAGATATAAACTGAACATCCATTTGTATAACAGCCATTAGATTGAGGCCATACACCAAGTCCAATACTAATTTCAAACTCTAAAACCAATTCATTCAATCTCAGGAATAGGCTTGGTTGATCTCAGGTTCTGGATTCAGTTTTCACCAAAAAAAACAGTCCACACATTATCAGTTCACAGGTTCAATTCAAATCCCAGTGTTCAGTTTAGTCACTAGTTAACATCTCTTTGACTTAGAACAATTTCAGGTTTTAAGAAGGGGGATGTAGCTTAGTTAGGAAGGGAAAATGGAATCAGTCCTCAGGAATGTGAGGACAGTGCCATATAACAATTCCTATTCAATACACATCCCCATTGGATCAATATGAATCTGAGGTTTTAATTGAAACCTATCATGTAAACAATCCCTCATTCAGTTTATACAATGTTAGCTAAAATCCCAAGCATTTAATCAATGGCTGACTTCAATCAGTTAAAAAAAAAAGAACCAATAATCAATTAAGGAAGGATATCAGTTGACAGTTAAACAAGGATTCAGTCCAACTCACTGTCAATCTCATTTCAGCAATTTCGAAACAAAAGTCTCAAAGAAACCTAACCATTAGTAGCTAATAGACATTCACTTGAATTTAAACATGGAAATTACTTATTAAAATTGGTTTAACAGGGATTAAAATTCTCAGAGTTTAGAAAACTGAACTGAGTATCAGTCCATTAATTCAACAGTCCAACTCAGTATCGAAATCCAATTTAAGCCCTAAAACCTATCACAAATCAGTATCCCTCATTGTAGTAATGTAATTACACATGCACATGGGTTAAATTGTCAATTTAATCATCAATTGAAACAGGAATTAAAACTCAAAAACGAAGAACAGAATTTACGTATCAGTCAACATTAGGAAATTCAATTCGATCAACAAAATCATGTTAATATGATGAATTAATAGTTGGTAAATAAGCTATTACATGTGTACGTGTCACAGAGGTGAATTCGTGTCCACAAAATAGGACACAAACGTGTCCAGTACAATATAATACACAAACCATGCACAGCCAGTCCACACGTCGTGCACGTGTTCGTGTCGATCGTGTGCACGACACACAGCGACTCAACTCACGTGATTGTGTCCACATGTTCACCTAGACTAGGGCTAGGTGTCTAAGACCCTGATTCGTATCCAGGCCATGTCGTGTCGCGTGTGTGAGTGCGTGTCAGTGGATAAGAGTCACATTGCACAGAACAGTACAAATTCAGTGCGTGGCCGATTTCTCCCAATCTAGACCACGAAATCTCATGAAATTTGGGGAGGGTGATGACAGAGGGTGCCCCAAGCTCCCCACAAAATTTTGTGTCAGGGCACGTTGTGTCGTGTCCTGTAGGGACCCCGATAGGCAGGGGATCCCCCAGGCCGCGCGCGAGGTCGTCTCCGCGAGTCCATTGCGACTCGGACACGACTCGAAACCACCTCAGCAATTCGAAAACATGTAAGTGACATTAAAACATAATTTTTCATTCAATTACAATTCAAAATTAACACAGAAAGTTCCATTGAGGCATTAACACAAACACTATGAACAGGACTCAGATACGTATCCTATTAGGACACAAAATGACACAAAAACCTGGGGATTCCTATTCCTATAGTTAGGTTAGGTCTAGGGCTCCCTATACATGCAATTAAATCAGATTTCTATGGTGAAAGTAGAGAGTTACCTCAATGAATCAAAACTCCCAAAAAGCTCAAATGAGTGAGGTTCTTCCCAATGGTGAAACTCCTCCAAATCTTCCCAAATCTGAGAATACTCATAGCTAACAGAAAGTAGGAAGAATTTAAAACCCAATGCAATTTGTTTGGATTAAAAAGGAGGAGAAATGGATTTCCTAGAGATTTTTGAACATGGAGACTCACCTCTTTCTAAAACTTGCACAAATCCCAATGGAGGCTGGCCCTAAATTCTAGGAGGGGATTAAATAGGGGGAAATGATCAATAGTGGCTGCCATGGGCTGATTAGGTTTAGGTTTGGCTACATGGTGTGGGCCTATGGGCTTTAAGTCTCAAGTCATTAATCATGACTTATGAAGTCATGAGCCATTTAGCCTAATCAACTCCAAAACTCTCCAAACAAGTTCTAATAACTTAAATCTCACTAAATTAGGTCTAACCAAGTTTACTTAACCTAACCAAGTGGTCTTAACCTAGGTCAGTCACTAGGTTAGTCTCCTAGTCAACACTAGTCAACCTTCATCTAAACAATTCCAAAATAAATTCTAAAAATTCCCATAAATTCAAATAAATTATAATAAATCCAAATAACCCTACTAATCATATGGCTAGGCTCTAGGGTAGGCAGTATCTACTAATCACTAGCACAACACCAAATCACAAGTCATAAATTTAAATAGTTTAAAATTAATTAAAAATCACTAAAAATTCTAATATGAAATAAATATCATTAATTAATAATTATAATTACAAAATTTTAAAATTACCCTCATTTTAGAAACTGGGTGGTACACAATAAGCCTACCGTGTCACCATCGTGTCTCAATAGAATATCAAACAAGGAAGTAATAAAAAATTTATTATAATGTACCACAATATAATGCAATATTGTACTTGCCTAAACCCTTGAACAAACCGTAATCACGAATCTAGGATAAGAGAAATGCCAATCTAGAAGCTATCAACCCATATCGCACCATCGTACAACAAACCGTACATGAAAACCAGAAGTCAATTCTAAGATTCTAATTCTAAAATCATAAAATAAGTGACTAATAGGTTAACTTGTCTAATATTATTTTATTCTGGAATAAATTACTTAAACATCTAATTTAACCTAATAATAATCTAAAATATAATTCAAATGAGGAATTTTGACCATAGAAAGTCATATTTCCAATTTTGGAAACCATAACACGCAAATCGAGACGTACAATTGACTAACTAGTTAAACGTTATGAACTCGAGATTTTGAAAGTGCATCATGATAGACTTCAGTGCCATGAGTGCATCGAAATCAATCGTGCCACAAAAGTACGCTTTAGTCAAAAGTTATCGCCGTTATGGATAACCGTGACCAAATTGGTGATTTACTGATCAAATCTGAGTTCAACGTAATGAATAAAATAGTAAACGAATTTCTAAAATTTTAGAAAATTTATATGTCGAAGATAGTCGTATCAGCTTTCTAAAACTTCAAACGATCGCAAATCGGAGTTCGAGATCTCCTAAAATCTCAAAAACCGTGTGACGAGTCGAGTTTTGGACAACCAACATTTAAATAATTCTTCAAAAATTTACAAGCAAAATCTCAAAAAATAAAATATATATTCTAAAAGATGACCTCTAGATGATTCTAACAAAAAAATGGCACATGAAAATGAGGTCGGGGCTGTCCAGATAGTTAATCACTCCGGGAAGTCGAAAATCTCCAAGGAACAAATCTCTTAAAAATCGGCCAAAAGAATAACTAGGTTTTCTGGAAACTTATAATATATATAGAGAGAGCAGGCTTGGCAGGCGGTGGAAGCCGCGACTCCATGCCATATGTCGCCTATCGGGCGATCCTGCTCAATAAATTAATGGCCCGATGGCCGCCCAGCTTGGGTCAGCCGACTAAGAGTCGGTGAGCCGTGGCCTAAATTAGGTAATCATTTCACAGTCAGCACCCTGACTGACTGACGGGCCCGCTCACCCCGCTTTGTACGACTGATGGGTGGGCCGCCTAGCTGACTGTGCACAAGTGACTGTGTAATTAAATTTTAACTGATTAAAAATTATTTTAAAGCGAAATAAATTTCTTAAAATTCCAGAAAAAATATAGAAAATATACTTAACCATCTAGAGCCTAAATAAAAATACTTTGTCTTAAAATAAGCACAAAAATGACTCTTCAATAAATATTGAAAGTCTTTAAATTATATAAACCTTTATAAAATAATTATATAAAAATATCTAAAAATTATATTAAAATATGACATAGCTAAATAATACTTATATAAGTTATTTAGGGACCAGATGACCATAGTATGGTCATAGTGCTCCCATAAGCTAAGACATAAACCCTAATGATCATAGAAGTTAACCTAAACCTTATTTCCTAATCTAGGAGGCAGGTGCCACATAATATCCCCTTTATAAATATTTTGTTCTCAAAAATAAAATAAAGTAACAATGCAACAATCATACCTTAATCCTGAAACAAATGGGGAACTTCTCGTGCATCTCATCTTCTCGCTCCCACGTAGACTCTCCGAGAGAATGATGCCTCCAAGCTATACGAACCAAAGGTATTATTTGGTTGCGTAGTACCTTCTCCCTACTATCCAATATCTCCACAGGCTGCTCCGAGTAAGTGAGGCTTAGCCCAACCTCAATCTCTGAGTGATCCAAGATATGGCTCAGATCAACGATGTAACATCTAAGCTGCGATATGTGAAACATGTTGTGAACTCCTTCCAAAGCAGGTGGCAAAGCAAGTCGATAAGCTACTGCATTAACTCGCTGTAAAATGCTAAATGGTCCAATATGTTGACACAAAGTCACAGTCAACCAAATATTGACTACATTGACTAAATAATATATGTATTAATTTAATGCGACATACGACGTCTGCATAACAGTTCAAGACAGACGACAGCTCAGTCTCCGGCTCTCAGTATGTTTTTGAGTCTGTATTTTATATTTTCATTGAGTCTAGACTTGTGTACTCTGAGTCTTGCTGAGCTCTTGACACTTAGTCTACAGCCTACCCAAAATCCCAAGCTCCACTGAACCAAACACTGCCCAAAAATCCCCTTAGAACCACTCTGTGCTCTGGAGACAGAGTTCGGGCCGAACTCTGCCTCCACACAGAGTTCGGGCCGAACTCTGTCCCCTAGAAATCAGGAACCCTAATTTTAGGGTTAGCTGGTTGCTAGTTGTCCAACGACCAAATTTTTGAATTTTCCTACCCGAATTCTGGCCGAATTCTGCCTATAAAAATACTATAAATAGGGCATGAATTCTCTCATTCCAATCCATCCAATCTTCTTTTCTCTTCTCTCTTATAAGCTCAAGTAAGCCATACCCTTCCCATCTACTAGCCACAAGCCTCCTAAGTTTCGAGTGCTCAGCATCTCTCAGTTAGGATTCTTGTGCAAGAGTCGAAGAAGTCGCTTGGACAATTCCAAGCAAATCGCCACTGCGATCATCTGTTAGAAGTTGACGTGCTCTTCTGAAGAAAAGGCACGGGTTGTAAACTACTATTTCACAAATAGTGGATTTAATCCTGAGCTAGAGTTCTCAGGCCTGGACTAGTCCTCCACGAGGGAAACCAGGTTAAAATCGCTGTGTTTGCGTATGCTCTTTTGTTCTTCATTTATTTTCTGCACTTTACTCTGATTATTTATTGTTGGTAAAAGAGTTATTTTAATTGGCTATTTTTCTATATAAACTCTATTCACCCCCCTCTAGAGTTTCCAAACTGTTCTTCAATTGGTATCAGAGCTCTGTTCTCTTTTTAAGGACTAACATCCTAAGAGCTGATCCATGGCAACCACACAATCCTTGATTTCCAATCATGGTGAAGGTCAGTCCACTCATAGGTCTCCCCTATTTGATGGGACAAACTACATATATTGGAAAACAAGGATGAGCTTCTATCTTAAGTCTCTAGACTTTGACCTGTGGACTGTCGTCACTGACGGTTACAAAAAGCCCGCCAGGATAGTTGTCGATGGTGACCTCATTGAGAAACCACACGACAAATATTCTGTCGAGGAGAAGAAACAGGCAAGTCTAGATGCTAGGGCTATTAATGCTTTATTCTGTGCTATAGACAGGAATGAGTTCAACAGGGTCTCTACATGTACCACTGCTCATGAAGTATGGAGACTTCTAGAAGTAACGCATGAAGGTACCACACAGGTCAAGGAATCTAAAATAAGCCGTCTCACTCAAGAATACGAAGCCTTCAAGATGAAGCCAAGTGAGACGATCACTCAAATGATCACAAGATTCCTCGACATCATCAATCCTCTATCCTCGCTTGGAAAGCAGTACTCAAACCACGAGAAGATTCGTAAGTTGCTCAGAGGGCTACCAAAGATTTAGAACCCTAAGGTGACAGCCATCATAGAAGGGAACGATCTCACAACAATGTCAATGGAGACCTTGATGGGTAAGCTCATGACTCACGAGCTTGACCTCAAGGACTTCGAAGAGCCTGCTCCGAAGACCAGGGAGATCGCACTCAAAGCTCATCGACGAAGGGCTGATCACGATGAGACCGAAGACGATAACTCGGATGATGAAGACCAAGCTCTCATGGTTCGCAACTTCAGAAAATTCCTTCGCTTCAATCGAAGGAAGAAGGATTCACAAGAAGATGATGAAGAAGAGCCAACCTATTACGGTTGCAAGAAGACTAGACATGTCCGAAAAGACTGCCCATTCTTGAAGAAGAGCAACCGCTATGAGAAGCCATACAAAAAGAACTCATCAAAGAAATATGCCAACACAGGAATTTGGCATGAAAGTGAAGCGAGTGACTCCGAGGAAGAAAAAGGCTCTCCTCAAGATACAGCAAATGTGTGCCTAATGGCAACTTCCAACAAGGTATCTAACGAAACTCTAAATAACTTCTCTTTTGATGAACTTGGTGATGCTTTCACTGATATACTCGATGATCACAAAAAGGTCATCGGTAAATACAAATATGCCAAGGACAAAATCAAAAGTCTTGAAGATGAGATACAAAGAATTTCCTTACTTCTTGATAATGTTAGAAACACGACACCCACAAATGACCCTGATGAAGTATCCAAGCTTAAATTAAGCTTACATGATGCTGAAGCACGTATTGAGCAACAAACTCAAGAAATCACTACACTCAACACGTTGCTTGCTGAAGAAAAGAGTAGACACAAGATTTCCATGACTAAGATATATGGCTTAAATATTAAGGTTGATAAACTGCAAGCTGTTTCTAAAAGATTAGAAACCAAATTGGGTAAACAGGTTGTTCAACCTCAAACCCAATCATATGGGCACAACACCACTCATGCTAGTCAACCACGTCATTCTCATGCAGCACATAACCATGCATTTATATACACAAACTTTCATAAACCACGTGCACGTAAGAATAATTCTCACTCAGTACACAATCATCATACACAAAGACACAATCAACATCACTCCACACATAGGAATCATCATGCCATGCCATATAGACAAGATCATTATGCAATGCCATATAGACAAGATCATCATATGCCATATAGACAAAATCATCATGCCATGCCATATAGACAATATCAGCATGTCACACATCATAGACAATACCATCATGATATGCCTCATAGACACCATCACCATGCCATTCATTCTATGCATAATCATCATCACCATGCTAACTCTTCACATCATGACCATCCTCATCCTGTTGCTTATAGATATTATTCTCATGCTCCTAGTATAAATTAGAATGCTATCTGTACTTACTGTGGATTACATGGACACATCTCACCACAGTGCAAATTTAAAAGACTTGTAGATAAAAAGATATATACTTGGTTTCCAAAGACTAACTTTTCAGGACCCTCAAGAACTCGGGTACCAAAGGTCACATCTACTCTTAATGTAGGTGGACCTTCCCTCTTCAACTGAAAGTAAGTGGATTCTCGATAGTGGATGCTCGCGACATATGACGGGAGACGCAAATCTTTTTGCATCACTATCGATGAAGAGAGAAGGATATGTATCCTTCGGTAACAATCTCAAAGGGCACATAATAGGTAATGGTATCATTGGTCATCCTCCTTCTCCTGTAATAAAGGATGTCTGCCTAGTGACCGAGTTAAAGCATAACCTGCTCAGCATTAGTCATCTTGCTGATCATGGATATGATATTAACTTTGGACAAAATAGTTGCTACATCTATGATAGGTCAACAGGAGACATTGCTTTTGAAGGGAAAAGAGAGGACAACATCTATATTCTCTATCTTTCTGTAAATACTAACAATGCAGGTAGATGTCTATATGCCCACAAAGACGAACGACTACTTTGGCACCAGCGTCTTGGTCACGCCAACATAGATGCTATATCCAGGCTTTCTACCAAGAAGCTAGTGAGAGGATTGCCTGACATTACATTCAAAAAGGACACGGTATGTGCCGAATGTGAACTAAACAAGGCAACTAAATCCTCATTTCATTCCATCAACTCTCTAAGTACTACTAGACCCTTGCAACTACTTCATATGGATTTATTTGGTCCTAGTAGAATAGCTAGCCTTGGTGGCAAACTTTATGCATTTGTTATTGTTGATGATTTTTCGAGATTTACTTGGGTTTTCTTTCTCGCTAATAAGAGCGATGCTATCTCTGTTTTCAAAGTTTTTGTAAAGAAAGTTCAAAACGAAAAAGGCTACATGATTACTCGAATCCGAAGTGATCATGGAGGCGAATTCGTAAATTATGATTTTGAAAATTTTTGTAATACAAATGGTTTTGATCATAAATTTTCTTGTCCTAGAACTCCTCAACAAAATGGTGTTGTGGAGCGGAAGAATAGAACTCTCGGCGATATGGCCAGAGTCATGTTGAATAAATTTTCACTTCCGAAATACTTTTGGGCAGAAGCTGTCAGTACAGCATGCCACATTTTGAATAGGGTGCTAATTCGTCCCATTACGAAAAAAACACCCTATGAGCTTTGGTTTGGGAGAACCCCCAATGTTTCTTATTTTAATATTTTTGGTTGTAGATGTTTTATCCTTAACACCAAAGACAACTTAGGCAAATTTGATGCCAAAGCTGACGATGGTATCTTTCTTGGTTATGCCGCCAAGAGTAAGGGATATAGAGTTTTTAATAAATGCTCACTTATTGTGGAAGAGTCAACAAATGTGACTTTTGATGAAGACAACAGTACAGTAAGTACTCTTGATGATGACGTTGAGCCATCAACTTCTACTCCAATGAATACATCAACCGAAACTAATTCTCTGGAGGGTTTGCCTAAGAAGTTCTCTTTTAAACCTTCTCATCCAGAAAATTTAGTTATAGGAGAAGTTTCACGTGGAGTAACTACTAGATCATCACTAAGAGACTCCGTTGCTAGCACTGCCTTCATTTCACAAGTAGAGCCTAAAAACATTTCTGAAGCTTTTAATGATAAATTTTGGATTTCTGCTATGCAAGAAGAACTCAAACAATTCGAGAGAAGCCAAGTATGGGAACTCGTTCCTAGAGCGGTTAATCACTCGATAATTGGTACTAAATGGGTTTTTAGAAACAAAGTAAATGAAGATGGTTCAGTCACACGTAACAAAGCTCGTCTAGTAGCTCAAGGATACAACCAAGAGGAAGGTATCGACTACGATGAGACGTATGCTCCTGTTGCTAGACTAGAATCCATTCAGATGCTTTGTGCTTTTGCTAATTTTCAAAACTTTAAATTATTTCAAATGGATGTGAAAAGTACTTTCTTGAATGGTTTTATTAAGGAGGAAGTCTATGTGAAACAACCTCCTGGCTTTGAAAATCACAAATTTTTCGACCACGTGTTCAAGCTAAAGAAAGCGCTTTATGGCCTCAAACAAGCCCCCAGAGCTTGGTATGAAAGGCTAAGTAGCTTCTTACTTGAGAAAGGTTTTTCAAAAGGGAAAATTGACACTACACTGTTTATAAAATCTTTTAAAGACACTATTCTGTTGATTCAAATTTATGTTGATGATATCATTTTTGGTTCTACTGATGAAATCCTCTGTCAAGAATTTGCCAAATGTATGCAGACAGAATTTGAGATGCGCATGATGGAAGAGCTCAACTACTTTCTTGGTCTGCAAGTGAAACAAATGGCTAATGGAACTTTCATCTGCCAATCGAAGTATACCAAGGACATGCTGAAGAAGTTCGATCTTGACAACGTCAAACCAATCAGCACACCAATGGCTACTTCAACCAAACTCGAACCAGATGAGAGCGGAAAACCCGTTGATCAATGTAAGTATCAAGGTATGATAGGCAGCTTACTCTATTTAACTGCTAGTCGTCCCGATATCATGTTCAGTGTTTGCCTATGTGCTAGATATCAAGCTAATCCTAAGGAATCACACATGACCGCGGTTAAGCGTATCTTTCGATACCTTAAGGGTACGGTTACAGTGGGCCTATGGTATCCCAAGTCAACATTATTTGATCTTATTGGTTATTCCGATGCTGACTTTGCTGGATGCAAGGTCGACCGTAAAAGTACGAGCAGCACGTGTCATTTATTAGGAAAAGCTTTAGTCTTCTGGTTTAGCAAGAAGCAGAACTCTGTCGCACTATCCATAACAGAAGCTGAATACATAGCAGCTGGGCGTTGTTGTGCACAAATTCTGTGGATGAAGCAAACCCTTGAAGACTATAAGTTATCTTTTATGTATATTCCTATATTCTGTGACAATACAAGTGCCATTAACTTGACTAAGAACCCTGTCTGCCACTCACGCACTAAACACATTGATATCAGACACCACTTTTTGTGTGATCATCAGCAAAATGGCACGATTAACTTAGAATTTATCGACACTGATCATCAGCTAGCAGATTTCTTTACTAAGCCATTATCCGAAGAGCGCTTCAATTTCCTATGTCGTGAACTCGGAATTTTGGATGAAGCAGTTATAAGTTAAGACTCGCCTGCGTAAATATCGAGTATATTTTGATTCTTTTACGACAAATTTGGTATAGGTACAAGCCGAAAGGGTCTTTCTGACAACAAGGCGTAAAAGCCTAAGCAACACGGTGCACTAGTCCTCAGGACTACCGCTAGCTGGGATCCGGCCCCTGCAGCTAACCCATGGCAAAATTGAAATATTGAATTACAATATATTTCCTTGTTTATTATATGGTTTGTTTCAACTTAATACTGTCTAATTACTACATTCTAAAGTTCATTCTGACTTTTGAGTACCTCTCTATGTACTTCATTGATTTCATTAAACTTTTATCCTCAACCATCACTTTTCTTCAACACTTAACCAATTTTTCTATCTTTTCAGCCTGTTTTCTGTTCTGGACCACTAATCCAGAACTCGGGCCGAACTCTGCCCCCAACAGAGTTCGGGCCGAGTTCGGTCCAATTATTCCAGCGTCGGGATCTGGCTCTGCCGTTGGATCATTTTAGATCCAATGGTCAATATAGCTTCCGACCAAAGAAAACCCTCTCTTATATTTCAAGTTTTCTTCTCTCTCCTTCACTATTGCCTCCTTCCTCACCTCTCCAAACTCTTTCCTTCAAACCCTAACCCTAGTTTTTGATCTAGAGTGCTCCATTACTCCTCAAAATCAAGGGAAAGGAGTTTCTCATCATTCTCTTCCACTGTTTATTGATTATTTGAGGTATCATTCTTGTCTTCTATACTTCACACTATCAAGTTTTTATGGCTCCTCGCTTGTTCAATCGTGGAAAGAGGATTCGAACTGAGAGTGTTTCCTCTTCGGATTCTCCTCCAACGAATGAACAGATCATTAAACAACTTCAACCACCTCATCCATTGTTCAACCCACCCCATCCTCGAAATCCTTCTACCTATGACAACCGATTATTTGTCTCACTAGATGCCTCAAACAACTGGTTTAGTGACTATCGGAATCATCAGGTATTCGCAGGACATCCTATTAATTTTTCTATCTTCTCTCAATATGATGCTTTATTTCATGACCTCTGTTTTGATGAGCTTGTCACTACCACTTCTGCTATCTATCGTCATGCTGTCCAAATGTTCTACTGCAACATGACCTTTGATGATCTTTATATTTATTCACGAGTTGCAGGTATCAATATATCTTTTGATGACTTTGACTTAGCCGAATATCTTGATCTTCAAGAGCCCAATTCTTGGGAAAAGCTAGTTGACGCTCGCTCGTTCCGTTTTCCCGACGGAATTTCCCTTGAGAGCTTCAAGGACGATTTGTGTACTCCATACACACGTCCTCGCAAGCTCATGGCTAAATATCTCAACCCATATTTTTCTGATCTTCATTGGATTATCTCTAACACCATTTTACCCAAAACAGGTTCCCATGATGACATCACTTATCTTGAGATATCTGCTCTTTATCATCTTCACTTTGGAATTTCTTTCAATCTTCCACGTACAATGATGGACTGGATGATTCACTGTAGGAAGAAACCACGAGCTCTGGTTTATCCTTTGTATCTTCCTATGATCTTTCGTGCTTTTAACATACCACTTGATATCTGTCCGTTCTTGCCTGCTCCTGCTTTCCTGTCCAAGGCACGACGTACTCAGGCAGTTGTCGCCTCTCCTGAGGCTTCTGAGCATTCTGATGATGCGGAGTCTGACCCCCTTCCTTTCGGTCAGGATGCACCACCTCCACCTGCCACTCTTGACTCCATCCAGACCATGCTCCGGGATCGTTTCGACTTAGAGGCCGATCGGTGGGCTCAGATGGACTACCGCACTACCCTGCAGATGAGTGCACTCAGCAACTCGCTGCATGATATTCGGTACTCCATGTCCCATCATCCTACTATGGCCATTCCTATGCAGCGGGATCCCGATCGTAAGGGATATCGCATTGATGATCCTTGGGTCATGCGTTACCTGGATCCGGGTGCTGCTCTTGTGGATCCCAGACGTTCAAACTCTCCTGGACCATCTCATGCTCCGTGATGGAGATTGGCTACTATCTGCTGCTGCTGCTGCTGATGATGACATTAGTTGATGCATTTTCTTTTCTAGTTAGTTAGTTTCAGTTTTATGTACTTGGATGCTTTTAAACTCTGGTTGTGTGTTTGACATTTGGTTATGACACTTTATGCTAGTACTTCTTTTGATTATTTCTATACTGTTTCTTCTCTGCTTGGTGTGGTTGTATTACTATTAATTGTCTACTGCAGTTTTCTTTTATTATTCATTTCTCTGCAGTCTATATTGCTAACTGCCAAAAGGGGGAGAACTATGTATATTTTGCCTGGATATATATGGCTGGATATACTTGTTTGGTATCAGATCCTATCTTTTCGTATTTTTGTGCTTGTTTGTGCTTTTTGGGAGATATTATACAGGTTCCATGCACTATTTACGGGGGTGCTATTGCTTCTAGCTCAACACCGTTCACTGATTACGGGGGAGCTATTACATTCTAGCTCGGCATCAAGTATGGGGGAGCTATGTTGCAATAATCAACTGTGTCCAGGTATGAATATTGAATTTATATATATTATTTTGTCAATTATCAATATGGGGGAGATTGTTGACACAAAGTCACAGTCAAGCAAATATTGACTACATTGACTAAATAATATCTGTATTAATTCAATACGACACACGACGTCTACATAACAGTTCAAGACAGACGACAGCTCAGTCTCCGGCTCTCAGTGTGTTTTCGAGTCTGTATTTTATATTTTCATTGAGTCTAGACTTGTGTACTCTGAGTCTTGCTGAGCTCTTGACACTTAGTCTACAGCCTACCCAAAATCCCAAGCTCCACTGAACCAAATACTGCCCAAAAATCCCCTTAGAACCACTCTGTGCTCTGGAGACAGAGTTCGGGCCGAACTCTGCCTCCACACAGAGTTCGGGCCGAACTCTGTCCCCTAGAAATCAGGAACCCTAATTTTAGGGTTAGCTGGTTGCTAGTTGTCCAACGGCCAAATTTTTGAATTTTTCTACCCGAATTCTGGCCGAATTCTGCCTATAAAAACACTATAAATAGGGCATGAATTCTCTCATTCTAATCCATCCAATCTTCTTTTCTCTTCTCTCTTATAAGCTCAAGTAAGCCATACCCTTCCCATCTACTAGCCACAAGCCTCCTAAGTGTCGAGTGCTCAGCATCTCTCAGTTAGGATTCTTGTGCAAGAGTCGAAGAAGTCGCTTGGACAATTCCAAGCAAATCGCCACTGCGATCATCTGTTAGAAGTTGACGTGCTCTTCTGAAGAAAAGGCACGGGTTGTAAACTACTATTTCACAAATAGTGGATTTAATCCTGAGCTAGAGTTCTCAGGCCTGGACTAGTCCTCCACGAGGAAAACCAGGTTAAAATCGCTGTGTTTGCGTATGCACTTTTGCTCTTCATTTATTTTTTGCACTTTACTCTGATTATTTATTGTTGGTAAAAGAGTTATTTTAATTGGCTATTTTTCTATATAAACTCTATTCACCCCCCTCTAGAGTTGCCAAACTGTTCTTCACAATATATCTCGGACTAAGCTTTCTACCTTTCCTAAATCGAATCGTGCCACATGTAGAAGAAATCTTTAAGAACACTCAATCTTCCACCTTGACCAATAATTATCTATTATGTTATAATATATAACTTCACAATACTTTAAATAAAATAATACTTACCTCAAACTCCAACGGTCTTCTATGACTATCGGCCTAATGCTTCTGCATGTCCTGTACCACGTGAAGTATTTCTCTAATCTTCTTCACCTTCTCTATGGCATCCACTATCATCTCTGGGCCCAATAAAGCTCCTTCTTCTACGTCTTCCCAAGATAGAAGGGTACGACTGTAATACCCCAGTCCCAAAATACTTATGACTAGGTACGTATCTATGCCAGCTGCATACATACGAAGTCTACTCCAATATATGGAAACTCGTATGTATACATAAGTGTAAAATGCAGTAAACTACGATACTAATCTCATCCACAAAAAGAATCAATACGAAATAGGAATCAACGCTGAATTATAATTTATACAAAAATTGGGCAGAGACAAAGTCCACTACCATCTACCTCAAATAAAATGTACAAGAAGGAATAGATAAAATAACAAGACAAGCCAAGTGCAATCATCTTCGAAAGGATGGATAAGATCACGGCCTCAACTAGAACACCTGCAAATATCACAGAAGCACACACCTGGAGAGATAACCAGGTCCTCAGAGGGATGTAACAAGATACAGGAAGAACATGCCATTTATAACTGTAAATGTAAATACTATAAACTACAACACAACTGGGTCCCTAACCATCTATGTGATATGCGCTTTGAGGACAACGTTCTATGCAGGGGCTGTAAGATCAGCAGAGTAAATAAAGAGTGGCAGTAGGTATTGCTCATCCGAGTCACTATCGGCCATGGGTAGTAAGTAGCGCTCATAAGAGTCACTATCGGCCCGGGGCAGAAGGTAGCGCTCATATGAGTCACTATCGGCCCACAAATGTGTGTAAAAAGTAAATGTAGCCCCTACGCTAATAGCTGTCCCCTTCCCCCAATGATACTGTACATGCATCGTAACCACGACACACCAACACGTGTCGTTTCCACAACACGGTTTTATAATAGATAACTGTCAAGTCTTCTAACATGCATCTATTGACAGTTATTCCTACACATGCGCACGGGGGATCAGCCAACACAAAAGTGACCACTACATGATACTCATAACTCGTGATACAATCGTGACAAAGTTAATGACATGCACTCTATTGACGGAAGTCTCTTAACTCTAGGTCCACAAGCAAGAAGAAAAATAAATAGCTAGAAATAAAAGTGCAAAAAATAATAATAGAATAATAAGATGCAACTAAATGTAAGCAGTAGTTATGGCAAGGTATCTTGCTTGAGGTTATGTGCAAAAGAGGAAGATCCAGTAGCTCGAACCAGCAAATAAACGAAGAAAGAAAAGCCAAATTCTGCAGATGACTCCGGATGCTGCAACAAACATCACGAACGAGTTTAAAATAAAAGATATGCCTAGAAAATGCTTGTCCAAGAGTTAAATTCTGGAACAGGGGCAAAATTATAATTTTTGGTCAAAATGATGTCCACCGTTGGACCCGCTTTGCACTGAAATGTGCGCCAGAACCTACGGTCTCTAAAGTCGTCAAACTACATATCTAAAGATTTGTTTTGATGAGACGAACCCAACAGTATGTCCAATTTTGGATTTCGGTAGGCCGTGCACAAAATCGTCCGTTGAGTGGGATTGTAGGCCCGCCAAAATGGTTTCCCAGTCAACCTTCTCATAATTGAACCAAACTTGGCTCACGGGACCAGAAAAAAAATTCGAGTCCAATGGAGCAAGTTTCTTCGCGATTTGATGAGTGTACACGAAGTTATGGCCAAGTTTACAAAAGGTCGATACGAGGGTTATCTCGACGGATACGCACTGGTTTCGTCGCGCACATGCAACAAAATCGGGTTCTGTCAGTTCCCATACGTCGACAACATCCATACGCGCCTTTCGATGCGTATAGCGCGCGACCACGTCGCCCGAATTGTCGGGACGCACGCCGTTTCGGGGTATTTTTCTAATTTTTGAAAACAGAATTTATAATTTTTTGTGAAACTTTAACTACGTATAACTTTTTACACACTAAATGAAAAGTAAATCCAGAAGGTGCGTTACAATCTTGGTTATGTTGTCTTTGACTATCTTCAATTAGTTTCTAGAAAATCCTATTGTACAGAAAGAAAAGTGGCCGACAAGTTGGTATTTTGAAACAGTTTTTAATATTCCAGAAAAGTGGTTTTTCTCCAACTTTCCTTCGATTTTTCGAGCAATTTGGTTGGGCACGTCAAAATCCACCTGGGGTATCTCGAAGAGGGTCATGTGGGCTTTCTACACGAATTTACGGATCTAAAAATAGATTTAAATTGGCGGAGAAATTATTTGGAGAAGTCGGGTACCTCTGAGTTTAAAACTGTTGTTGTTGTCATCGTCGTCGTTTGATGTTGTTGTCGTAGTCGCGGGACTGCGGTTGCTGCGAACACGGCCGAGGAGAGAGGAGGATGAAGGAAGGAGAGAGGAAGAAGGAAGAAGATATGGGAGAATTGATTAGGGTTTTGTTATATATACATGTAGGTGTTGATAAATAGGCTAAAGGGGTCGGCCCCTTAAAGAGTTGCTACTGCTTGTTTCTTTTGGGCGGCCCCACCCCCATGCTAGCTAGCTTCTGCTACTTATGATATTTATATTTCATGCACGTGCTCGGCTCCCACATGGTGGGGCCGACCACTTAGGTTATTTTATTAAATCTTTTTCCAAATCTTTTCTTTTCTTTTCTTATCTACTTATATATATATATATATATATATATATATATATATATATATATATATATATATATATATATATATATATATATATATATATATATATATATATATATATATATATATATATATATATATATATTTTATATATAAATATATATATATATATATATATATATATATATATATATATATATATATATATATATACCTCCAAAATCTTCACAAATTATAAAATATATATATATATATATATATATATATATATATATATATATATATATATATATATATATATATATATATATATATATATACCTCCAAAAGCTTCATAAATTCAAAAGGAAATTTTAATCTTATCTACCCATATATAAAATCAATTTAAACATATGTACATATATAGTTAAATTCATTTGACAATAAAATCAACTAAATAATAATAATAATATCTAATAGAATAAATTTGTTTATTTAGTCACCATAAATTAACTTTAATAATAATAAATTAATAAAAATTGCTCCAATGGTGAACTGTACCACACACCTTATCCGGGTCCAGAAAAATGTACAATCTTGTAAAATATTATTTAATAATAAAAATACCAATAATTGTACACATAATTAAATAATTAGAAATTGTACATAAAATTCTAAAATAATTTAGGAAATATTTCTACGTACATAAAATATATCTACATTGCCACCTTGGTCCCATCCCATGCCTACATGGGCTTAAATTTGGTTTGGGCCCAGTTCGGGCTGAATTGGACAAACCGGGTCTTCTAAAAATCAATATATAAAATAATATTTAATTAAAATAATTTAAATAAGTCCATTCACAACTTGGCCTGGTTTTCCTAGTTTGGACATCACCATGGCTAGGCATCCCCTGGCATGGTTAATATACTAGTCAAGGCACACTGCTACAACTTCCGTAATAAAAGTCATAGTCGTCTAGTGCTCCAAAACTCAACAATGGCTAAGGTCATTTTTAATAATTAATAAAAACCATAAATTGTATAAATTCATTTTTAGGTCAAATAAAATAAATAAAATAATAATAATAAAATAGGGGTTTTACAACGATATCTTCTCCCAAATAGAGCCTTGAAGGGTGACATAGCAATGATGGCCTAATAACTATTATTGAATAAGAACTCCACTAAGTGTAGATGGTCTTCCCAAGAGCCTCCGAATTCCAATGCGTAAGTCCTAAGCATATTTTGAAGTGTCTGAATGGTCCTCTCGGACTGTCCGTCTGTTTGGGGATGATAGGCGTGCTAAATTTGAGTTGAGTACCCAAACTAGCTTGCAAGCTCTTCCAAAAGTAGGAAGTGAATCTACTGTCTCGATTCAAGACTATACACACCGAAACTCCATGCAATCTAACAATCAACTTCACATATAGCTCAGCTTGCTTCTTTGTATACAAACCTACTTTGAATGGTATAAAGTGGGCCAATTTGGTCAACCTATCTACGATGACCCAAATTGCATCCTTTTCTCCTGTTGTGCGTGGAAGTCCTTAGACAAAATCGATCATGACATGCTCCCACTTCCACTCCAAAATTGTAACGCCCCAGTTCCGGAATACGGGGACGTACACGGCAAGCTACACCGTATAAGGTACGAATATGCTATACGGTGATGACGGCTGTCCAGTCTGGTTGGGTATCCTAGCATGCAATCAATCTATGGCCTAAATCCGATCTCATATCCACAGGCAAATCACAATAAAGCAACATCAAGAGAGAGAATCATATGGAAAGCAGGGAATACTCATATGAAAATCAGGAATCTATAATACAGAATAATAATGTAGACAAGTATACCTTCCCACAGTTCCTAGCATGGTCTGGAACTGAAGCACACCCTCCAAGTCAAGTCTGGAAGATCCACCGGGTCGATCTCAGACAATCTGGGAACAATCCAGGGTTGGTCAGGCCAACCGCAGCAAGTACCAGAAAGGAAGGCTCAAGGTCGGGCGAAAAAAACCAGCAGGATAAAATATAACAAGAATAACATCTAAAAACAGTAAATAAAGGTAAGGGATCGTGCGGTACCAACGCACGATAACAATCCACAAGTATAGTGAAGCTAACACAATCACAACCTCTCTAACATCCACTAACACCTGCATTGCCAGCTGGAAATCAATATCAGCTGGTTAGCAGGCAACAAGCCAAACAACACAGAAGGACAAGCGGCCACACAATGCCTACGGCTTGCTATTATTAGCTAACTAGGGTTATCACAGGCCTAATTACTAACAAGATGCAATGAGACTTCAAAGTCCAGCTCCTGCTTGCTACTACCCGAATGGCCCCAGCAAAAGAAAAAGATAGATATAGCAGGCACACTGCAGTAAGATACATGTGCCCTAAAGAAGTGCCACACTCGACGGAGGGCTGGGAATGCGCTCATCTCGACGGATAGCAACAATCCCTAGTATATATATAGATACATAGGGCCGGGGCCAGACAAGCAACAGGTCACTGGGAAGTCCCCATGAACTACATGATTAATCTAGTTGTTAGCCTAGTCGGTTTCATTGTGGATCCCTGACCGTGGTACTCAGGGATCCATGTCCTAGACATGATGCAAGACAAGACTGGACTGGTGGCTTATACAAGCACAATCAAGAGAAATCAGCCACGGTGTCAAGACGGGGTCATGCCTAGCAAGTCAGGACTGGCTGTCGCAACAGCGGTCAAGAGTAAACATGTAATGTCAAGAGTACTAGTCAGGAGTGCGCCACCACGGGCCACTATCAAGAATTAAGAGTATACATGCCAGGTTTACTGTCAAGTCCAGAGTGCTAGTCAGGAGTGCACCTCTACGGGCCACTATCAAGAATCAAGACAGGTCCAGGTCATCGTGTAATACCAGGAACAAGGTCAAACCTATCAGTCACAAGAAGTCACATGCCCAAATCGTGACATAGACATCAAGTCGGGTACAAAATCAGAACCTCTACCATAATCACATCTCAAGAATATATGGGAGCCTAGAACTCCAATCATCCTGTCTGTCTATCCACCAGATCAATCTATCAAGAGTCACCTTTCTACGATGGATTCAACATCATGACAGGAAAGTCAATAACCAAATATCCAAGCTAATCACTATAAGCAATGCTAGGCCCTCTGGCTCACAAGAATCCTCCAAGGCAATGATCACAAGCCACTAGAAAACGAGCCCCTCTAACTACCAAGACATAGCAATCAAACCAGGTTTCCCCAACTACCGGAATACACAAAGGTACCAGGTTTTGGGCATTTGGGAAGTCGAGTAAAATCATATAATAATACCCTCGATATTCTCCTCGTTCCACGAAATATTCGAAATCACCAAAATCTAAGAATCCACATAGATCCACCGAATCAATATCCTGAGATCGTACTCTCCATAATACTCAATCCTCAGTCATATCCACAAGTCACAACTCCCAATACATAGGACAACTGTCAGCTCTATCTGACTGAACTAGGATAACTCCTAGAATGGAGGGTCAGGGAACAAGAGTCCGATAATCAATGTCGCCGGAAGTGGCAAGGATTACATGGACCGCTCTGGAGCAAATCCATAACCCTTAAACCAAACAAGGACCAGGGTTGCAGACCGTCTCCCGAGTGGAACCGCTCTCCTTACGCTATCCGACGGACAAGACAGGTCAGGAGCTAGGCGACTAATCTAGTATGGAGTCTACCTAGCAGGCAAGGGGATCAGGTATACTATACCAAGGTGAACAGGCACGAGCCCAGTCCAGCAAACCAAAGGAATGGTTCTGCCCAGTCCTTCGAACCAAATTCCCGATCGAGAATTTTGGAAGAATCCGGCAGAGTCTCCTCTGTATTCTGGACAGGAGCTCCCAGCGAATTGGGGCTAAAACCACTCGGCGCAACCCGCCGCAGAATCGCAGAATCGCAGGCTGAGAACACTAAGTCTCAGCTACCAGCAGCACTAAGATACGTACTGGGAACAAGTCGATAGCCGAGAACACTAAGTCTCGGCCTCCAGCAGCACTACGATGCGTACTGGAAAATCAATCGAACCCGAGACCACTAAGTCCCGGCCTCCAGCAGTGCTACAATGCGTACTGGGCGCCAAGCCAACATGCATAATAATAAAATAACCGCCTCGCAGGGCGCATCACAGCACATGCTCGTAATTCTAACCCAAGCACAATCACAGCCACAAGAATAGTTCGCCAAGCTGTTACCCGACCGCGAGTCGGACACGGGGCATACAGGGACAATCCATACATGTGAGTCGTGCTCGTGTCCTCGGAGGTGTAGATGACCCATCCGAGTTGTCCGATACGATCTATCCCGGTATCGGACCAAGCTATCCTAAGTTATCATCATGGCAGATCTACTACTAGGCTACACTAATCATGGTTATAAAATTTACAAGTACAAATTAATTAAATGAAATAAAATCCAGGAGAGAGGGTAAGAGCCGTCGATGAGCAAGGGATACTTGCCTAGAGGGCTCGGCTAGGTAAGCAAGTCTTCTGCAGTCGCGATCCAAGCTAGCACGCCAATCGAGATCCTCAGAACACACAATAAATAATCATCAGCACCAAATAATAAAATAATAGAATAATCACAAGAGATGGCAGAAGGCTATACCGTACGGGTCCCGCAAGCAGCGCAGGAATCTTGTACAAAAATCGAGGCACGCGGACCGATACGGGCACGCAAATTGAGACACGCACGTATATCGAGACGCGTACGAGAATCGAGAGAACACGAATATCGAGACGAACGAGAAACATAAACGTGCACGTAAATCGAGACATGCACATAAATCGAGACGACCCAAGGTCCAAGGAGCACATAAATCGATGCGACACACAAATCGATGTGTGCACGCAAATCGAAAAGGTGCAGAGTCCAATACGGCATACAACCGAGGCGGCACGCAAATCGGTACGTGCACGTAAACCGAGGCAACACAAAATATAATATGACACGTAAATCGATACGACACGCAAATCGGTGCGTGTACGCAAATCGAGGTGGTACGGGTCACGAGGTAGGCACAAAGGCCGAGACACGAGGATCGAGACAACGCACCAACCGAGGTAGCACGTTGCCCGAGGCAGCGCGGGGCTCGAGGCGTCCCGCTGCCCAAGGCAGCGCGTGGATCGAAGTACATGCAAAACGAGGCGACACGTACACCGAGGTGCACACGACCTAAAAACACGAGGAAGCGTACCAACCGAGGGTGCGCTGCCCGAGGAACACGCTGCACGAGGCAGCGTACTGCTCGAGGCAGCACGCTGCCCGAGACGCACGGATCGAGGGGCTTGCTCTCCGAGGACCTCACAGCCCGAGGAGGAGAGAGAGGAGGGTGGCGGAGCTCACCAGAGGGGGACTCGGCCAGGTCGGGTCGGGTCGGACCACCAACGGGGGAGGGTGGTCAGCAGCAGGAGCCAAGTCGGGGCGGCGCTGCTGGCCGGAGAAGGGCGGAGGAGACGGAGGCCGTTGTGGAGCTCGGCCAAGTCGGGTCGGGGGCTCCCGGCGGCAGAGGAGAAGACAGAGAAGGAGAGACGAGGGCGGTGCCGGTGGCGGCCATGGGGGCTCGACCAGGCGGAGAAGAAGGGAAGAGGGGGAAAGTGGTGGTGGCGCTGGTGGCGGAGACGACGATGATGATGGTTGTGGCGGCGCTGGAAGTGGTGGTGGCGATGATGGCAGCCGTCGAAGGAGGCGGGGGCGACGCCGGTGGTGAGGGTGGTCGCCATGGCGATGGTGGCTGACAGAGAGCTTGGAGAAGAAAGGGAAAGGGGGCTGGCTGGAAGTCGTGGTGGTGGTGGCTGATGGCGGAGACGACGATGATGGTGGAGGAGATGACGATAATGGTGGTGCTGGCGGGGAAGGTGGCCGGAGGGGCTGGGCCAGGGAAGAGCAGGAGAGAGGGGAAGCTCGAGAAGGGGACTGGGAAGAGGGAAGAAGAGTGAGGAAGAGAGAGAGCTGAGAGAGAGAGAGGGGATTTGGGGGGGTTCTCCAGGGAAGAGAGAGGGGAGATTTCGGGAGAGAGAGAGAGGGAAAGGTGAGGGAGGAGAGAGGGAGTGGGTGAGTGATGTGAGGGGTGATGTGAGGGGTGATGTGAGGGGGAGTAAATATTTTGGGACGGTAGTTTAGGAACAAGAAAATTAATAATAATAATAATAATGAGGATAAAATTACCTCCAAGAAAATAATAAAAATTTCAAAAATACCCCAAAATTAAAATCCTCCAAATAAAATAATACGGTCAAATACGTACTCCAAAATAGGAATATTACATCCTATCCACCTTACAAAAATTTCGTCCTCGAAATTTCAGAATTATCAAAATAGGGTTTTCAAAACTAGTACATATATATCTGCCATGAAAAACTCTACCCACCTTACAGAAATCAAGTAATATAATAAGAAATGAACAAAATCTCAATATGAAAACATCAAGGAGAACGGTGCATGGCTACATAAATCAACTCGTAAGGTAAATCTAAACAATGAAGCAATCTCGAAAAAGTAAAATCTCGCATGCACGAAATAACCCCATAAATCAAAACAAGTACAAAATATCGAAAACAATGTCCAAAAACATAAAATCCCAGCTACATAAAAATCCTCATAAATCATAAAATACAGGACATCTGTCTCGAACCGATGACCGTAGTTCCTAATATCCGAAAAATGTGTGCCATGGTCATTCTTTGCCGCGCCATCCGGAATGACTGCAAAAGATTCACCAAAACACTGTAATCGAGCGGCTGCAACTTTCGTTACCACGCCGTCAAGGTATACTAGGGTCACCCGGTACTCTCGACAAATATCCAAAATAAATCGAATCCATAACCCAAATATTCAAATCACTAAGATCACAAAATCTCTAACAATGTAATGAGAGTCCTAGAAAACAATCAAAATCCAAAATCCAGGTGAATCGTAACACACATCGAAAAATATCTTCAACAATAACCACAAGATAGCTTTTCTAGGAAAATACTCCAAACCAAGAATCCACATCAAAATATAATGTATAGAAAGTATATCTATAATCAAAATAATATCTGAAATAGATAATCATGAGTGCGGAACTGTCCGGAATCAAGGAAGCCGAATCGATACAAGAATATCCCTCGGATACTCAACAAATGTTAAAATATCCAATCTCAGAGTCCTGATGAAATCTTTATTCTGCAGCAATCCAGCCAACGCACAAAAAGGGCGATAATGATACTAAGTCAACACGAAGTCAATGCACGAAAGGGATAACAAGAAATCAACCAAGGTGATACACCGATAGAGAGTCCAAAACCCAAGATAAATAATATAGTAACCCAAGATAAGACCAGACATCGTCTTACCAGATAAGGTGATCGACATGACCAACTACAGGATTATATCTATCAAACAAGGATCAGAGGTAGATAACACGAATAAGACAGGGCAAAGCAAAATAGGTCCTGGTAGAGATGAGGACCAATTCACATGTTCAAGGGAGCGAAGGATAAGTGTAACAAGTGGGAATACCAAGGAATAGTGGACTGAGATCAATAATCATGTGATACCCAACAAAATCCCAAAACGAGACCTGCATGGGCCACCACTAAAACCATGTAACGCCCCAGTTCCGGAATACGGGGACGTAAACGGCCAGCTACACCGTATAAGGTACGAATATGCTATACGGTGATGACGGCTGTCCAGTCTGGTTGGGTATCCTAGCATGCAATCAATCTATGGCCTAAATCCGATCTCATATCCACAGGCAAATCACAATAAAGCAACATCAAGAGAGAGAATCATATGGAAAGCAGGGAATACTTATATAAAAATCAGGAATCTACAATACAGAATAATAATGTAGACAAGTATACCTTCCCACAGTTCCTAGCATGGTCTGGAACTGAAACACACCCTCCAAGTCAAGTCTGGAAGATCCACCGGGTCGGTCTCAGACAATCTGGGAACAATCCAGGGTTGGTCAGGCCAACCGCAGCAAGTACCAGAAAGGAAGGCACAAGGTCGGGCAAAGAAAACCAGCAGGATAAAATATGACAAGAATAACATCTAAAAACAGTAAATAAAGGTAAGGGATCGTGCGGTACCAACGCACGATAACAATCCACAAGTATAGTGAAGCTAACACAATCACAACCTCCCTAACATCCACTAACACCTGCATTGCCAGCTGGAAATCAATATCAGCTGGTTAGCAGGCAACAAGCCAAACAACACAGAAGGACAAGCGGCCACACAATGCCTACGGCTTGCTATTATTAGCTAACTAGGGTTATCACAGGCCTAATTACTAACAAGATGCAATGAGACTTCAAAGTCCAGCTCCTGCTTGCTACTACCCGAATGGCCCCAGCAAAAGAAAAAGATAGATATAGCAGGCACACTGCAGTAAGATACATGTGCCCTAAAGAAGTGCCACACTCGACGGAGGGCTGGGAATGCGCTCATCTCGACGGATAGCAACAATCCCTAGTATATATATAGATACATAGGGCCGGGGCCAGACAAGCAACAGGTCACTGGGAAGTCCCCATGAACTACATGATTAATCTAGTTATTAGCCTAGTCGGTTTCATTGTGGATCCCTGACCGTGGTACTCAGGGATCCATGTCCTAGACATGATGCAAGACAAGACTGAACTGGTGGCTTATACAAGCACAATCAAGAGAAATCAACCACGGTGTCAAGACGGGGTCATGTCTAGCAAGTCAGGACTGGCTGTCGCAACAGCGGTCAAGAGTAAACATGTCATGTCAAGAGTACTAGTCAGGAGTGCGCCACCACGGGCCACTATCAAGAATCAAGAGTATACATGCCAGGTTTACTGTCAAGTCCAGAGTACTAGTCAGGAGTGTACCTCTACGGGCCACTATCAAGAATCAAGACAGGTCCAGGTCATCGTGTAATACCAGAAACAAGGTCAAACCTATCAGTCACAAGAAGTCACATGCCCAAATCGTGACATGGACATCAAGTCGGGTACAAAATCAGAACCTCTACCATAATCACATCTCAAGAATATATGGGAGCCTAGAACTCCAATCATCCCGTCTGTCTATCCACCAGATCAATCTATCAAGAGTCACCCTTCTACGATGGATTCAATATCATGACAGGAAAGTCAATAACCAAATATCCAAGCTAATCACTATAAGCAATGCTAGGCCCTCTGGCTCACAAGAATCCTCCAAGGCAATGATCACAAGCCACTAGAAAACGAGCCCCTCTAACTACCAAGACATAGCAATCGAACCAGGTTTCCCTAACTACCGGAATACACAAAGGTACCAGGTTTTGGGCATTTGGGAAGTCGAGTAAAATCATATAATAATACCCTCGATATTCTCCTTGTTCCACAAAATATTCGAAATCACCAAAATCCAAGAATCCACATAGATCCACCGAATCAATTTCCCGAGATCGTACTCTCCATAATACTCAATCCTCAGTCATATCCACAAGTCACAACTCCCAATACATAGGACAACTGTCAGCTCTATCTGACTGAACTAGGATAACTCCTAGGATGGAGGGTCAGGGAACAAGAGTCCGATAATCAATGCCGTCGAAAGTGGCAAGGATTACATGGACCGCTCTGGAGCAAATCCACATCCCTTAAACCAAACAAGGACCAGGGTTGCAGACCGTCTCCCGAGTGGAACCGCTCTCCTTACGCTATCCGACGGACAAGACAGGTCAGGAGCTAGGCGACTAATCTAGTATGGAGTCTACCTAGCAGGCAAGGGGATCAGGTATACTATACCAAGGTGAACAGGCACGAGCCCAGTCCAGCAAACCAAAGGAATGGTTCTGCCCAGTCCTTCGAACCAAATTTTTGATCGAGAATTTTGGAAGAATCCGGCAGAGTCTCCTCTGTATTCTGGACAGGAGCTCCCAGCAAATTGGGGCTAAAACCACTCGGCGCAACCCGCCGCAGAATCGCAGGCTAAGAACACTAAGACTCAGCTACCAGCAGCACTAAGATGCGTACTGGGAACAAGTCGATAGCCGAGAACACTAAGTCTCGGCCTCCAGCAGCACTACGATGCGTACTGGAAAATCAATCGAACCCGAGACCACTAAGTCCCGGCCTCCAGCAGCGCTACAATGCGTACTGGGCGCCAAGCCAACATGCATAATAATAAAATAACCGCCTCGCAGGGCGTATCACAGCACATGCTCGTAATTCTAACCCAAGCGCAATCACAGCCACAAGAATAGTTCGCCAAGCCGTTACCCGACCGCGAGTCGGACACGGGACATACAGGGACAATCCATACATGTGAGTCGTGCTCGTGTCCTCGGAGGTGTGGATGACCCATCCGAGTTGTCCGATACGGTCTATCCCGGTATCGGACCAAGCTATCCTAAGTTATCATCATGGCAGATCTACTACTAGGCTACACTAATCATGGTTATAAAATTTATAAGTACAAATTAATTAAATGAAATAAAATCCAGGAGAGTGGGCAAGAGCCGTCGATGAGCAAGGAATACTTGCCTAGAGGGCTCGGCTAGGTAAGCAAGTCTTCGGCAGTCGCGATCCAAGCTAGCACACCAATCGAGATCCTCAGAACACACAATAAATAATCATCAGCACCAAATAATAAAATAATAGAATAATCACAAAAGATGGCAGAAGGCTATATCGTATGGGTCCCGCAAGCAGCACAGGAATCTGGCACAGAAATCGAGGCACGCGGACCAATACGGGCACGCAAATCGAGACACGTACGTATATCGAGACGCGTACGAGAATCGAGAGAACACGAATATCGAGACGAACGAGAAACATAAACGTGCACGTAAATCGAGACGTGCACGTAAATCAAGACGACCCAAGGTCCAAGGAGCACGTAAATCGATGCGGCACACAAATCGATGTGTGCACACATATCGAAAAGGTGCAGATTCCAATGCGGCACACAACCGAGGCGGCACACAAATCGGTGCATGCACACAAACCGAGGCAACACAAGATATAATATGACATGCAAATCGATACGACACGCAAATCGGTGCGTGTACGTAAATCGAGGTGGTACGGGTCATGAGGTAGGCACAAAGGCCGAGACACGAGGATCGAGACAACGCACCAACCGAGGTGGCACGCTGCCCGAGGCAGCACGGGGCTCGAGGCGTCCCGCTGCCCAAGGCAGCGCGTGGATCGAGGTATACGCAAAAAGAGGCGACACGTACACCGAGGTGCACACGACCAAAAAACACGAGGAAGCGTACCAACCGAGGGTGCGCTGCCCGAGGAACACGCTGCACGAGGCAGCACACTGCTCGAGGCAGTACGCTGCCCGAGATGCACGGATCGAGGGGCTCGCTCCCCGAGGACCTCACAGCCCGAGGAGGGGAGAGAGGAGGGTGGCGGAGCTCACCAGAGGGGGACTCGGCCAGGTCGGGTCGGGTCGGACCACCAACGGGGGAGGGTGGTCAGCAGCAGGAGCCAAGTCGGGGCGGTGCTGCTGGCCGGAGAAGGGCGGAGGAGACGGAGGCCGTCGTAGAGCTCGGCCAAGTCGGGTCGGGGGCTCCCGGCGGCAGAGGAGAAGACAGAGAAGGAGAGACGAGGGCGGTGCCGGTGGCGACCATGGGGGCTCGGCCAGGCAGAGGAGAAGGGAAGAGGGGGAAAGTGGTGGTGGCGCTGGTGGCGGAGACGACGATGATGATAGTTGTGGCGGTGCTGGAAGTGGTGGTGGCGATGATGGCAGCCGTCGAAGGAGGCGGGGGCGACGCCGGTGGTGAGTGTGGTCGCCATGGCGATGGTGGCTGACGGAGAGCTCAGGAAAGATAGGGAAAGGGGGCTGGCTGGAAGTCGTGGTGGTGGTGGCTGATGGCGGAGACGACGATGATGGTGGAGAAGATGACGATAATGGTGGTGCTGGCGGGGAAGGTGGCCGGAGGGGCTGGGCCAGGGAAGAGCGGGAGAGAGGGGAAGCTCGGGAAGGGGACTGGGAAGAGGGAAGAAGAGTGAGGAAGAGAGAGAGCTGAGAGAGAGAGGGGATTTGGGGAGGGTTCTCCAGGGAAGAGAGAGAGGGGAGATTTCGGGAGAGAGCGAGAGGGAAAGGTGAGGGAGGAGAGAGGGAGTGGGTGAGTGATGTGAGGGGTGATGTGAGGGAGAGTAGATATTTTAGGAGGGTAGTTTAGGAACAAGAAAATTAATAATAATAATAATTATGAGGATAAAATTACCTCCAAGAAAATAATAAAAATTTCAAAAATACCCCAAAATTAAAATCCTCCAAATAAAATAATACGATCAAATACGTACTCCAAAATAGGAATATTACAAAAATTGGCAATGGTTGCAACAAACCTCCCGGTATCTGCCTTTCGGCTTTGACCTGTTGGCACACTAAACATCTAGAAACAAAGCGTGCCACTTCCCTCTAAAGCCCGTATCACCATACATGCTCTCGCAAATCCTTGTACATATTCATAGCTCTAGGGTGAATAGAATATTACGGTTTATGAGCCTCCTGCTAGGCACACACAATCTAGTCCTATGCCGCAATGAAGCATCCTTTGCAATGATAAACTCATCCACTAATCCAGTCTGTACTTGATCTCTGACCTGCCTCAGACCCTCATCCTCATTATGAGTCTCTCGGATCTTTTCCATCAAACTTGACCGGATCTGCATGCCCGTCATCTGGCCCTCTATCCCCAGAATAACCACTTCTATGTCCAAACTCTCCAAGTCTAGTAGATGTCGATCGATCGTCAAATACATAGCCATAGGACATCTACTCAATGCATCGGCAACCACGTTGGTCTTTCCAGGATGATTCTGCAGATTGATGTCAAAATCACTCATCAACTCCAACCATCTTAGCTGCCTCATATACAATTCCTTTTGGATGAATACATACTTCAAACTCTTATGATCTGTAAAAATTTTAACCCTTTCTCCATATAAGTATTGCTTCCGCAGCTTTAAGGCAAAGATTAATAGTGTCAATTCTAGATCATGGATAGGATAGTTCTTCTTATGTGGTCATGCCTGGACGCATATGTGTAACGCCCCAATCCCAAAATACATAGGACCAAGTACATGAACATGCCAGCTGCACATATACGATGAATACCCCAATATATGAAACCTTCGTATACGTACATAAGCTATAAAATAAATTATTACAGGCCAGAATAATATAATCTAATCTCATCACAGCTCAACATAGAAGATAATAAAGTCCAGATAATAAATGAGTGTATCAAAAGATAGCCGGGTGGTCACTCCCACTCCAAACAGCTATGATAAATAGTCACAATGATCGGAGTCCAACCTCCGTAAATAGAAATGTAAAGAGATATAAAATTGTCCACAAAAATGTCTCAAGGAAATTAATAAGCTAGAAGTCAGCAGGTGATGCCTCGTCATCAATGTAGGATGGATCCAGTACCGCTCCGTACTCCTGCGGGAAGTCGTCTAATCCTGGAGAGTTAACCAGGTCCTCAGAGGGACGTAGCAAGATACAAAAAAAAACCATGCCATATAAACTGTGGTAATATAACAGAAAAGAAAGGATGCATGCAGTCATGTTCCTGACCAGTCTAATATGAATATGCAGTTTGAGAAATAATCTTTCGATGCATGAGCCCTGGCTGTAGATGGGATCGGTATAGTTCCCGTAAAGGGTACCAGGGGCCTATGTCCATAACGTCCAAAGATCGTCAGAGGGCATCATGTGCAAGGGGCTATGTCTATAACGCTCTGGAAAGTGTCAGAGGGCACCTGGGGCCTGCGTCTTCGGAGGAGCACACAGGTAATCAAAAAAGTGCAAAGAAACCCATACGTCAGGTATTGTTCTCCCCACCCAATGCCTAGTATCATCATCTCCATGACTGATAGAACCTCTAGTAACTTCTAAGTCTTCTAACATGTAATTCTATTGGCAGTTACTCCTATCCGTCGCACACTCCAAACGTATCGGTGGCCAGCCGACTACGCGAGTACGTATCCTACATATGACTCACATCACGTGGTAAAACAAGTGTCAAGGTCATATGAGATATACCAATACATCAACAATAATGGGTGATCACTAGGCTAAGTCAATGCAAGAGAGTATAAATAAAGCGACAAGACGACTGATAAAGTCGCTTGCACCCAAGTGTGACTTGGACGCACAGTTTTATAATATCAACAAGTAAGAAATGCTAAAAATAAGAATATAATAATCACATAATAAGGTGGCAAGGTATCTTGCCTGGTGGTGCGAAGGTGGCAAGTCCAAGAATCACAATATCAGTAACAGAAATGTCACAATCTCCAAACAACTTCGGATGCTGAAACAAATGTCAAGAACGTACTCGAAATAAGTGATATACCTAGAAAATGCCTGTCCAAACATCCAATTCTGGAACAGGGATAAAATTGTAATTTTGGGTCAAAATATGTCCGTCGTTGGACCCATTTTGTATCAAAATACGTGCCAATGTCTACGGTCTCTAAAGTCGTCAAACTACATATCAACGGATTCGGTTTGAGGAGACGAACCCAACGGTATGTCTAGTTTTGGATTCTGATGAGCCGTACACAAATTCGCCCGTTGGATCGAGTTACGGGCCCGCCAAATTTTGGCGTTCCGATCAACCCTCTCAGAATCGGACCAAACTTGGCATACAGGACCAAAAAATTGATACGGTCCCGATGGCATAAGTTTCGTGTCGTTTCGACGAATGTACATAAAGTTAGGGCCAAGTTTGCAAAAGGTCGATATAGGGGTATCTTGACGGATACACACTGATTTTGTCGTGTATGTGCAACAAAATCGGGTTCCGTCAGTTCCCACACGTCAGCAACATCCATACGCACCTTTCGATGCGTATAGTGTGCGACCACATCGCCCGGTTTGTCGGGGCGCACGTCGTATCGGACAGGTTTCTAATGTTTTTAAAGTTTTTAAAGCAGTTTTTCTTTGAATTTTAACATCAAATAAGTTCTTGCATACTTCATGAAAACTAACTCTACCAGGTGGGTTTTGATCCTCTATACGTTGACTAGGTCTACCTGTAATTAAACTTCGAAAATCGTTCATTGGTTACAAGTAATTGGTGATCCAATTATTACCCCATGAATTGAATTCTATCCTATTTGCAACAGGTTTTTAATCGACTTTACCTCGATTTTTGTTTGAATCTAGATGGCAACAACCCGTACAATTTTGCAGGGCTTAAAGGGGGTTAGGTTGTCTTCTAAACGAATCAGTTAAGTCGAGTTTTCGTCGAGTATCGAAGAAGAAAACATCACGAGAAAATTGATACCTGGACTGCGTCTGATAACAGATGGAAAGCTTCTTTGAAGAACCTAAATTTTGCTCATTATATATATAGGGATTTTAAATCCCAATATAGGTCGAATTTGCATTCAAGAATGTAAGGATTACTCGGGATTTCCTATACAAATTCAGGGTAGACAGGATCGGAGAGAATCATTCAGGGATTTGGCAAAATCGAATTCGAATTGAATTCGAAAAGAAAAAAAATCCGTCTATCCCTTGGAAGCAGGGGTCGGGAAAACTGGGGTACTATTCATTCGTTAACAGTATCTCAGTTCAGTTGTTTCTATTGTAAGCTTATTATTATTTTATTTTTTTACTAAACACTTATTTATATATTTTAAGCTTATATATAAATAAGCTTATAACTAAGGTTATATATAACATATGTATATATCAGAAAAATTGTCAAGAAATTAAAATAAATTGCTAAACCCTATATGCTTCAATAGTGTCTACTACCAAATTCTTTTAAGCAATAACCATACAATTTGTATATATGTACCTATATATCCCTCCTAATTTATATAAGTTTTATTTATATAGAAACTACTATAATTCTAATATAATTAAATAAATTCATAATCCCAAATAGGGGGATTACATCCTACCCAACTTAAAGAATTTCGTCCTCAAAATTAAACTAATGTAGGGGGGTCAAATGCAATGCAAAAATTGGAAGAGTCTAATCAATGGAGACGTACCTTGGTCTTCGAACAATTGCGGGTGACGATTTCGAACGTCGTCCTCGCGCTCCCAAGTAGACTCCCCTGGCGAGTGATGCTTCAAAGCCACGTGAACCAATGGTATAGATTGATTTCGCAACACCTTCACTTGGCGATCGAGGATACCTACGGCTTGCTCTTTGTACGACAAACTCGGTCCAACAGTGATCTCTGAGTGATCAAGCACATGATTGTTGTCTACCATGAACCTCCTCAGCTGAGACACGTGGAACATGTCATGTACTCCTCAAGCGACGGCGGCAAGGCCAATCTATAAGCAACTTCTCCCACACGCTCCAAGATATCAAACGAGTCGATGTATCTTGGACTCAGCTTGCCACGTCCTCCGAATCGAATCGTGCCTCTAGTGGGGGATATCTTCATGAAAATATGGTCGCTTTCCTTGAACTCCAAAGATCGACGATGATTATCTGCCCACTGCTTCTGTCGATCCTGCACTACTCGCAGGTGATTTTGTATCTCCTTTACTTTTTCCACTATGCTCAAAACCAGCTCGGGACCCAATATCTGTCGCTCTCTGATGTCGCTCCAACAGACAGGAGATCGACACTTTCTACCATACAATGCTTCAAACGGAGCCATCTGAATGCTCGCTTGATAGCTATTGTTGTAAGAGAACTCCACAAGATGAAGGTGGTCTTCACATGATCCGCCAAAGTCAAGCATACACGCTCTCGACATATCCTCTAGCGTCTGAATCATACGTTCTGATTGGCCGTCTGTCTGCAGATGGTATGACGTGCTAAACTTCAAACGCATACCCAAGCTTTCTTGCATACTCCTCAAAAGTACGAGGTGAACCTCGAGTCACGGTCCGACACGATGCTAACTGGTACACCGTGTAGCTTCACTATTTGCTTTATATATATATCTACCAAAACTTCTGTGGACTGTCCCACTCTAAAAGGTAAGAAGTGGGCTGACTTGGTAAGTCTATCAATAATTACCCATACTGCATCTCGTCTACTAGGACTCCGAGGAAACCCCGTGATGAAGTCCATCGTAATGTGCTCCCACTTCCACTCGGGAATGGGTAGCGGCTGCAATAATCCGGCCGTCCTTTGGTGCTCGGCCTTCACTTATTGGCATACCAAACATTTAGCCATGAAACGAGCTATCTCCCGCTTCATTTCGTGCCACTAATAATACTACCGTAAGTCCCGGTACATCTTAGTTCCTTCAGGATAAATAAAGTAAGTCGAACTGTGTGTTTCTGCTATCAACTCCTGCCGTAGCTCTCCATTAGGAACATAAATACGATCACCACATCGTAATGTCCCATCGGGATGAATCCTCAATCCTGTCTGCTCTCCTGTTTCAGTCTTCTCTCGAAGTCGTCGGAATCTAGCATCCGTGGGCAATATCGCCTTGATTCTCTCTACTAATGATGATTGCACTTGGAGATTGGCTAATATGCCATCTGTTTCGAGAAATACTACCTCAATATCGAGCCGCTGCAAGTCTCTAATCAACTTCTTCTGCGTAGTCAAGAAGTGTGCCATGGGCTTACAGCTTAATGCGTCTGCCACGACATTAGCCTTGCCTGGATGATAATGTAGCTCGATCTCATAATCCTTTATCAACTCCAACCAGCTCGTTGTTGCATATTCAACTCTTTCTGTGTGAACACGTACTTGAGGCTCTTATGATCAGTGTAGATATCAACCTTCTCGTCGCACAAGTAGTGTCTTTATAGCTTCAAAGCAAAGATAACCGCTGCAAGCTCTAGATCGTGGGTTGGATAATTCTTTGCGTGCACCCTCAATGGTCTTGATGTATATGCTACTACATGACCATGTTGTATTAGTACGCATCCTAATCCCTTCCCGGATGCATCACTGTAAATCACAAAACCTCCTGGGCCCGATGGTAGTGTCAAGATAGGTGCAGTGGTCAAGCGCTTCTTTAACTCGTCAAAAGCGGTTTGACACTCAACTGTCCATATAAACTCCTGATCCTTGTAAGTCAATCGAGTCATAGGCCCTACTATTCGAGGGAAATCTTCTACGAACCTTCGGTAATAACCCGGAAGTCCAAGAAAACTTCTTACTTCGAAAGCTGAAGTGGGAGCGGGCCATGCCTTGACTGCTGTGATCTTCTCTGGATCTACTGATATGCCGTCGCCGGTAACAATGTACCTTGAGAAAGGATTCACACTTGCTATGAGTCGTTCATTCCTCAATATTTCCAAAATAATTCGTAGGTGCTGCTCATGCTCCCCTTGGCTCTTGGAGTAAATCAAGATATCATCTATGAAAATGACTACAAATTTGTCCAAGTACTGGTGAAAGATCTTGTTCATTAAATTCATGAAAACTACGGAAGCATTGGTCAAACCGAAAGGCATGACCAAGAACTCGTAGTGTCCATATCTCGATCGAAAGGCCGTCTTTGCAATGTCTTCTTTCTGAACCTTCAATTAGTGATAGCCCGATTGTAAGTCAATTTTGGAGAATACTTTTGCTCCATTCAGTTGATCAAATAGATCGTCTATTCGCGGTAATGGATACTTGTTCTTCACCGTTACTACATTCAAAGCTCTGTAATTGATGCACATACACACTGTCCCGTCTTTCTTAGGCACAAAAAGTACGGACGCTCCCCATAGTGACGTGCTGGCACGAATAAAGTCTTTCTCCAATAAGTCGTCAATCTGCGTCTTCATCTCTACCAATTCCTTGGGTGCCAGACGATACATTCGAGATGAAATAGGCTCGGCTCTAGGAATAAGCTCAATAGAAACTCAATGTCTCGGTCAGAGGGCAGTCCTGGCAAATCTTCGAGAAATACATCCTCGAACTCGATGATGATAGGGTGCTAAGGAGTGTCCTACATCATCATGTGAGTCCACAATGTGGGTGCATCACAACTCTCTCCTTCTTCCTTGGTGAACTCGAACTCTATCGCATTCGGTGGACTAAAGACGATACCGCCCCTATGGCAGTCTATGAGGGCAAAATGCTGGCTCAACCAGTCCATTCCGAGTACCACGTCGAATATAAGCATAGGGAATACAAGGAGTTGTGCTCTCATCTCTCTACCGTATATCACTACAGGACAAAGTCTATAAATATCACTAACAGGCACAACTCCTCCACCAATGAGGATTTTAATATTCTTAGTTAAGGGTGTAATGGGAATGTTGTGTCTAGTGGCAAAACTAGTGGCTATGAATGAATGAGTGGCTCCAGTGTCAAATAATGTAATGGCAGAAAATGAAGCAACTAAAACCATACCTGCTATGACCTCTGCCTCTGTCTCTATATCCTCGACAGTAAGTGAGAATACTTGCCCATAATTGTGTTATGGGCCTTGAGCTCTGGCCTTGTTGTACTGTATGCCTTGGGGAGCGAGGTGCTCCTGCTACGGGCTGTGGTGCTAAAAGAGCTGGGGCTGTAGGCCTCGGGTTCTGCCGTGCATGTACTATCGCCTGTTGCTCCGGACAGTCATTGAGCATGTGCTGGTTGGATCCACATCTCAAGCATAGTCCAAGGCAAGTCCTGCAGTCATTCTGAAGATGTCCTTGCTTTCTGCAGTAATGGCAAACGGGCTTCTGATAAAGTGAGGACCTCTGCTGGTGTTGTCCTGGGGATCTCTGGATAGGTCCACTCTGAGTAGCTCGGGCTGGTGTAACTACTGGAGTTTGGCATCTCGATGTCTTCTGCAGCTCCTTACAAAGAATCTCCTGAGCATGAGTTTCTTCCAAGACAGCTGAGTGGGAGACTAGGGACTGGGTAGTCATATAAGACTTGAGCTCTGGTGCAAGCCGCTGATGGAATCTCCTCGCCTTCTCTAACCCAGTTGGGATCAATCCCGCACCAAATCTACTCAGGCGATTGAACTCTGAGTCATACTCGTCAACTGTCATATTCCCTTGCTTCCGGTGAAGGAAGTGGTTGTACAGACTGTCTCGAACGTGAATAGGGAAGAATCTCTCATAAAATGCATCATATAACTGTTTCCAGGTGATCCCAGCGCCTAATCGTCTCACTTTTGCCTTCTACTAGTGGTGAGCATTATCTTCTAATAGTAGGTCCACTGTTGTCATCCAATCCCGAGCTGGCAACTGGGATACCTTCAGTAGCTTCTTTATACTAATAAGCCATTGTGAAACCTCTAGTGGCTTCTCCGTTCCTCTAAAGGTCTTGGCGTTCATATCTGTAAAATTCTTGATAGAGCCTTCATAAGGATGCAGAGCCGGTACTGGTGCTGGTGCTGGTGCTGGTACTGGAGGTGGTGGTGGTGGAGGTCTAGCCAAGGCTGCCATCATAGTCTATCTCATCAGCTCAGTCTGCTGCCACTGAGCCTGCATCATGGTGTACATAAACTGGGAAGTAGGGCTCCCATCGGTCGATGGTGGAGGCATCTGGGATCCTGATTGTGGTAGAAACTACAGAAAGAATGGTGGTGGTGGAGGCAGTAGTACATTCCCTTACGATGGCATGGTAGTGGTCTGTCCAGCCTGGCTGACTGGGGGTGCTGCGATCTCTGGGTACACCGTCGTCGGTGTCGTAGTAGGCTACGACTGTCCTGGCTGGTATGGTGTCACCGGAGTCATTGGAGGATTTTGTCCCTCCAGGGTAGCCTCTTCACCAGATATGAGGACCACGGCAGAAGTGCGTCCGCTTCTTAGATTCATACTGTTGGCACGAGGAAGAATAGGACGATATTATGAGAGGTTAGATGTGAGGTAATTCAAGTAATCAAAGGAATTCGAAAAAAAAGTTTAGAAGTCAAGAGAAGTAGTAGTTCTGGATGAGATATTCTTATTCCTATATGCAGGCTTGTTGGGCACAGTCATATAACCCAACAATATTTTCTGACCCACATGGGCCACCACAAAAATATGTAACGTCCCAATCCCAAAATACATAGGACCAAGTATGTGAACATGCCAGCTGCACATATACGATGAATACCCCAATATATGGAACCCTCGTATACGTACATAAGCTGTAAAATAAATCATCACATGCCAGAATAATATAATCTAATCTCATCACAGCTCAACACAGAAGATAATAAAGTCAAGATAATAAATGAGTGTATCAAAGATAGCCGGGTGGTCACTCCTACTCCAAACAGCTATGATAAATAGTCACAATGATCGGAGTCCAACCTCCGTAAATAGAAATATAAAGAGATGTAAAAATTTCTACTAAATATCTCAAGGAAATCAATAAGCTAGAAGTCAGCGGGTGATGCCTCGTTATCAATGTAGGATGGATCTAGTGCCGCTCCATACTCCTGCAGGAAGTCGTCTAATCCTGGAGAGATAACCAGGTCCTTAGATGGACGTAGCAAGATACAAGAAAACACTATGCCATATAAACTGTGGTAATATAACAGAAAAGAAAGGATGCATGCAAACGAGTTCCTGACCAGTCTAATGTGAATATGTAGTTTGAGAATAATCCTTCGACGCATGAGCCCTGACTGTAGATGGGATCGACATAGTTCCCGTAAAGGGCACCAGGGGCCTACGTCCACAACGTCCGAAGATCTTCAGAGGGCATCATGTGCAAGGGGCTACGTCCATAACGCTCTGGAAAGCGTGAGAGGGCACCTGGGGCCTGCGTCTCAGGAGGAGCGCACAGGTAATTAGGGAAGTGCAAAGAAGCCCATATGTAAGGTATTGTTCTCCCCACCCAATGCCTAGTATCATCATCTCCATGATTGATATGAACCTCTACTAACTTTTAAGTCTTTTAACATGCAATTCTTTTGGCAGTTACTCCTATCCGTCGCACGCTCCATACGTATCGGTGGCCAACCGACTACGCGGGTACGTATCCTACATGTGACTCACATCACATGGTAAAACAAGTATCGAGTCCGTATGAGATGTGTCAATACCTCAACAACAACGGGTGGTCACTAGGCTAAGTTAATGCAAGAGAGTATAAATAAAGCAAGAAGACGACTGATAAAGTCGCTTGCACCCAAGTGTGAATTGGACGCACAGTTTTATAATATTAATAAGTAAGAAATACTGAAAATTACAACTAAAAATAAGAATATAATAATCACATAATAAGGTGGCAAGGTATCTTGCCTGGTGGTGCGAAGGTGGTAAGTCCAAGAATCACAATATCAGCAACAAAAATGTCACAATCTCCAAACAACTCCAGATGCTGAAACAAACATCAAGAACGTACTCGGAATAAGTGATATACCTAGGAAATGCATGTCCAAACGTCCAATTCTGGAACAGGGGCAAAATCATAATTTTGGGTCAAAATGATGTCCATCGTTGGATCCGTTTTGCACCGAAACGTTTGCCAATGTCTACGGTCTCTAAAGTCGTCAAACTACATTAAGGATTCGAATTGAGGAGATGAACCCAATGGTATGTCCAGTTTTGGATTCCGATGAGTCGTACACAAATTCGCCCGTTGGATCGGGTTGTGGGCCCCGCAAATTTTGGCGTTTCGATCAACCTTCTCAGAATCAGACCAAACTTGGCATACAGGACCAAAAAATCGATACGGTCCCAATGGCGTAAGTTTTGTATCGATCTGACAAATGTACATGAAGTTAGGGCCAAGTTTGCAAAAGGTCGATACGGGGGTATCTTGACGGATACACACTGATTTCGTCGTGCATGCGCAACGAAATCAGGTTCCGTCAGTTCACACACATCGACAACATCCATATGAGCCTTTGATGCGTATAGTGCATGACCATGTCGTCCGGTTTATCGGGCGCACGCCGTATCGTACAGGTTTCTAATGTTTTTAAAGTTTTTAAAGCAGTTTTTCTTCAAATTTTAATATCAAATAAGTTCTTGCATACTTCATGAAAACTAACTATACTAGGTGGGTTTTGATCCTCTATATGTTGACTAGGTCTGCCTGTAAATAAACTTCAAAAATCGTTCATTGGTTGCAAGTAATTGGCCTTCCAATTATTACCCTGGGAATTGAATTCTGTCCTATTTGCAACAGGTTTTTCATCGACTTCACCTAGATTTCTGTTTGAATCTAGATGGCAACAAGCTGTACAATTTTGTAGGGCTTAAAGGGGGTTAGGTTGTCTTCTAAACGAATCAGTTAAGTCGAGTTTTTGTGGAGTATCGAAGAAGAAAACATCACGAGAAAATTGATACCTGGACTGCGACTGATAACAGAGTTGGCTCTGTTTTCTTGAGTCGGCCGACGGTCTGGGTGCTCCAGCGGGGGGCAGCGAAGGAAGGCGGTCGAGTGGCTGCGCGAGGGTGGCAGCGCTCGCTAGGAGTTGGCGAATTGGGTCCGGTGTGTGTAGATGGAAGCTTCTTTAAAGAACCCTAAATTTCGCTCATTATATATATAGGGATTTTAAATCCCAATATGGGTCGGATTTGTATTCGAGAATGTAAGGATTGCTTGGGATTTCCTATACAAATTCAGGGTAGATAGGATCGGAGAGAATCCCTCAGAGATTTGGCAAAATTAGATTCGAATTGAATTCAGAAGGAAAAAAAATTCGTCTATCCCTTGGAAGCAGGGGTCGGGAAAACTGGGTACTGTTCATTCATGAACAGTATCACAGTTCAGTTGTTTCTATTATTAGCTTATTATTATTATTTTTATTATTAAACACTTATTTATATATCTTATTTATATTTTAAGCTTATATATAAATAAGCTTATAACTAAGGTTATATATAACATATGTATATATCAGAAAAATTGTCAAGAAATTAAAATAAATGCTAAACCCTATATGCTTTAATGGTGTCTACTACCAAATTCTTTTAAGCAATAACCATATAATTGGATATATATACCTAGATATCCCTCTTAATATATAAAGTTTATTTATATAGAAACTACTATAATTCTAATATAATTAAATAAATTCATAACCCCAAAATAGGGGGATTACAATATGCTACTACCTTCTTATTCTGCTCGAGAACACATCCCAATCCCTTACCCGAAGCATCACTATAAATGGCGAAACCTCTTGATTTAGATGGCACTGTCAGAACAGAGCTGTAGTCATCTCTTCTTCAACTCATCAAATGTAGCTTGGCATTCTTTAGTCCATACAAATTATTCGTTCTTTCAAGTAAGCTTCGTCATGAGTTTCCGCAATTCGAGCAAAATCTTTCATGAACTTTCTGTAGTAACCAGCCAACCTAAGAAGCTTCTATTTTTGTAACAGATATTGGAGTAGGCCATGATTCAACGGCTGCAACCTTCTTTGGATCTACTGATATTCCTTCTCCAGTCATGACATTCCCGGTAACTCTACTTTATCTAGGAAAATCTCACATTTTGAGAGTTTTCTATACAACTTATCATGTCTCAAGTCTCCAATACTATCCTCAAATGCTCTTCATTTCTTCCAGGATCCTCAATATATGAGGACAATATATAAGCACTACTATGAACTTGTCAAGGTATTTGTGAAACACCTTATTCATCAAGTTCATAAAAACAACTGGAGCATTCGTCAACCGAACGGCATCACCAAGAATTCATAATGGTTGTACTTTGTTCGAAATGTAGTCTTCAGTATATCTTCCTTCTTTACCCTCACCTGGTGATAACCCAATTGTAAGTCAATCCTCAAAAATACCTTGGTACGGTCAACTGATCGAAAGATCATCTATCCGCATATAGGTATTTATTCTTGATGGTGAGGTTGTACAAGGCTCTATAATTGATGCACATCCGTATCGTTTCATCTTTTTGGCATGAACAACACCAGAGATCCCCAAGGCGAAGAACTCGATCGGATAAAGCCTTTATCTTCCCAACTCATCAATTTGCTTTTTTAATTCTACTGACTCATTGTTGTTATCCTGTAAACATTTTTCGATACCCGGTTCCGCTTCCGGTATTAGATCAATAGAGAATTCGATATCTCTACCAGGCAGAAGTCCTGACAACTCCTTGGGGAATACATCCAAGAATTCGCAATAATAGAATGCGGTGCTTCATCTCCTTTATCACAGCTCCAAAGCTAATCCCATCAGCATGCTCCACGGTTCCTCTAGCAAACTCGAACTCGGCCTCTCCCATGGACGAAAGACAACACCTCTATGACAATCAATGGTAGTGTAATGCTTACTCACCAATCCATCCTGAGAACGTATCGAAGCTTGGAAGTAGCACTACGAGTAACTTACATGCAAATCCCTGCCTCCCAAGGTTATAGAACAATATTGCAAATATCACGAACTGGAATAATACCTCCACTAGTCATGATCTTGCAACCCCAATTGATGGTTTCAGAGGCTATACTATGTTTTCACACAAAACTTAACTATGAACTATAAGTCGCACTCTAGAATCAAATAACGTAATAGCTGTTATGGAATTGAGTAAATTAGAACCTGTGATCACATCGCAATAGCCTCTGACTCCTCGACTGCCATAGAAAAATTAAAGCATGTTCCTGCTGTGGTCTCCTCTCAGCTGCTGGTGCTGAATAAATTTCTGCTGCTGAGTAGTGGTAGGCCCCTCACTGAGTCGCTGGTGGTCCTCCTGTCCTCCCTGAGTAGATGCTGGGGCTCCTATCTATATATAATATATATTTATTATAATAATATATATCTATATATATATATA
>JANAVB010036019.1:5507278-5569778 GCA_029216955.1 Iris pallida
GGGTGGCGTCCGACGGCGGCCGGCCACCGACCGGGGGCGAGGGGGTTGGGACTCAGGGAGCGTGAGCGTCCAGCCTGAGGGATCCATACCCATATTTTTTATTATATATATAATATATATATATATATATATATATATATTATAGAATATATATATATATATATATATATATATATAATATATATATATTTATAATGTTCTAATGAAATTGATAAAGATTTAGTAGAGTATCATAATTTTCACTATAGGGTAGATAACTATATAAAGTTGTAAAACCCATGTTAGGATAAGGTTTTTGTACCACATTATCTTAGCTCACTTAATAGCCTAATTTGGCCAAACCCTAGGTTAGACTAAAAACATGCCAAGTTGACCAATTAGCAGAAGTTTGACTAATATTCACCAATTTGACTTTATTAACCTAGAAATACCCTAGCAGCATATAGACAAATATTTAAGATTCATTGTTCACTCTGGATGACAGGTACCGCCTCTACAGTAGGTCGGGATCGATATGTTGACCGACTACATGAATGGTACTGTTTGGCTCCAATCTGTACTCCTTCTGGCTGCAGGTTCTCGGCTTGAAATACCTCTGGTATTCCTTGCTCACAACGGTCTATCAGCATCTTAATACTCTGCTGAAGAACGAGATCTCGTTGTTGTTGTGACTCCATCATATCCTTCATAATCACTAGGAATACGTGCACATCGGAATGATCTGATATTACCTCTGCTCGGACTGTTGACTGTACGAACATATCTGGCTGGTCGGGATGGACGGACATTGTTACCTTTAGGTCGACTCTCGACTCTGCTCCTGATTGTTGAGACTGATCCTCCAAAATTGGCCTAACAGAAGATTGCTGACCTGCTATCGGCAGAACCCAAACAAAATAATCGGATGGATTAAGAATAGTGTCCCTAAAAGTTAAGGGACACAAAGATCAAATCGAGGGAACATGAAAGATCAACGATCAGTAACCCCCACATATCTGATAAATCAGACCTGCATGGGCCACCACTAAAACCTATGTCACGTCCCATAACCAGAATATTGGCAAGTAGGGACGGACTAGGCCAGCTACATATTTCAAAGTACAAAAAATGATAGGGAGCTCTATGGGTGTATATATGGGAGAAACATGGAGGGGGTGTTATTTACGTACAATAGCTTAGATTAGATTAAGGGTTCAGATTCATAAAGAAGATTTGTATTAGAATTTAGTATTTAGTATTTTGTAATAATGGTTGGGTTGGGATGTTGGCTCTCTGAAATAGAAAATCTAGTGGGACGCGAAAATACAAAATTAGCAAGAAACGTGATATCTAGAAAATACGCATATATATATAACATATAAATATAGATTAAACACCCCTTTGTTGAATTTTTTTTTGAAAATGACTTATTTTATCATCCACTCATTCTCCTCCTCTATTATCCCAAACTCGTCACCATCAGTTGTTCCTCTATCCAAACTCATCACCCGTCAATCTTTCTTCATCCCCTCTCTTCGTATTTGTGATTCTTCCAAAGTTTAGGATATATAGTTGAGTCTTTTAAAAAATAAATTGGACTTAATTCACCAATGGGTTAACTTTTAAGCATATATAAGTCTATTGATATATAATTTCAATATCTTTTCCTACTTGTGCGAGGACCAATAATTCCTTTCATAAGAAAGTGTGATAAAATATTAGTTAAAAAAACACTAGCATGGAAGGCTAGACGAACATAGATTTCAATTTTTTTAAATTTTTTTTCTTTTGTTACATAACGACATGTTAGTTAACAGAAGAATGGAAGAAAAGTATTAGAGTAAACTACCATAAGAAAAAGTTGGAATAAAAAATTTGTACTTAGGCCATCTCCAACCCATTCTTAAAAAAAATTCAATTTGAGGACTCAAAAAAAAAATTCTATGTTATGCCATCTGCAAAAATTTACATCTCCAACCCATCAATCCTCAAATGATAAATGACCATTATTTATTTCTACATAAATTCATTTCTTCACAACTATTTATTATAATCATATACATTAATGTTATATTATTAGTATTATTTACTGAGAAAATATTATACTATTTATATCTATACAACTATCTAATATAATCATATGCATTAATGTTATTTTATAATATTTATAGATAATATTATATTATTCTATATTATTTATATTATGTAATATTATATAATTAGTTGTGTTATTTTAAATTTTGATGTACTTGTTTATGTTTGTATTTTAGTTTTTGAAAGTTTGATTTATTCTATTAATTTCTGCCAAATTATATAAATATTATTTTATTAATCAAATGAATCTATTAAAAGAATACTACAAATATATTCAATATTAGATTCTATTTGAAGATCTCAACAAGAATATTTTAATTATAATTAATATATTATTTATAATTATAAATTAGAAAAGGGAAAATTTATGAAATTCCCAAAAATTGTAAAAGTTTTATGTAAAACCCACCGCAAAATAACGTTTCATCGCGTGCCCAGAATTAGCAAAAAATATATAAAGCGGGTTCTAATGACCTTTTTTCCCTTCTAATTAATTCAAAACACCCCCGAATCCTAATATTAAAAAAAAACGGTTTCGTTTCTTCCTCTTCTTCCATATACTGCTCTGTTCTCAAACCTAGGTCATTCTCCTCCAAAATCTTCAAACCTTCCTCTCCATTCGCAATCTTCACACCATGTCGGCATCAGCGGCAGAATCATTAGCGGCAGCATCACCAATTAGAGAAGATGCACCAGTTGCAGAAAATCCAAAAGAAAAGATGGAGAACAACGAAAACCCTATTCTAAGAAAGTTGCACATAAGAAAAAAGAAAATGATGCTAAGCAAAAAAGAAGTGCAAGAAAAAGTACAAACAGAATGTATAACTTTGAGTTTATGTTCGCTAATTCTGTATATATTACACGAAGAATGACATTCTCCATCTTAAAATGCATTTGAATGTTCATTCTCCCTGTCAAATTACACTGGTAATGTCATCCTCTGTGTAATTTAAATCAATAATATCATTCTTCATTTAATTTAACAGAGAATGGCATTTTCAGTGTTAAAACACATGAGAATGTTCATTCTCCGTGTTAATTTAAACGGAGAATGACATTCTCTGTGTAATTTGAAACAGAGAATGCTATTCTCCGTGTGAAATTAAACGGAGAATGGCATTCTCAGTGTTAAAATGAATGAGAATGCTATCCTACATGTTTTTATAAACGGAGAATGTCATTCTCCGTGTTGAATTACACGGAGAATAGCATTTCCAGTGTTAAAACGAATGAGAATGTTGTTCTTCGTGTAATTTGAAACGAAGAATGACCATTCTCCGTGTTAAATTACACGGAGAATAGCATTCAAAGTGTTTAAAACAAATGGGAATGCTATTATCCGTATAATTAGAAACGGAGAATTCCATTCTCTGTGTTAATCTAGCACGAAGAATGGCATTACAAGTGTTTAAAACGAATGAGAATGCTAGCTAGTCTTCGTGTTTTTATAAACGAAGAATATTATTCTCTGTTTAATTTAACACGGAGAATGGCATTTTCAATGTTGAAACACATGAGAATGTTCATTCTCCTTGTTAATTTAAATGGAGAATGACATTCTCCGTGTAATTTGAAACGGAGAATGACATTCTCAGTGTTAAAACACATGAGAATGTTCATTCTTCGTGTTAATTTAAATGGAGAATGACATTCTCCGTGTAATTTGAAACGAAGAATGCTATTCTCCGTGTTAAATTACATGGAGAATGGCATTCCAGTGTTAAAACGAATAATAATGCCATTATTCGTGTAATTTGAAAGGAGAATGCGAAGAATTCCATTCTTCGTGTTAATCTAGCACGGAGAATGGCATTACAAGTGTTAAAACGAATGAGAATGCTATTCTCCGTATTTTTATAAACGGAGAATGATCATTCTCTGTGTTGAATTACACGGAGAATAGCATTTCCAGTGTTTAAAACGAATAAAAATGTTATTCTCCTTGTAATTTGAAACGGAGAATGCTATTTTCCGTTTAATTTAACACGGAGAATGACATTCCCAGTATTAAAACGAATGAGAATGTCATTCTCCATCTAAATTTACATGGAGAATTCAAGTTGAATTACACGGAGAATGGTATTCTCAGTGTTAAAACGAATGAGAATACTATTCTCCGTGTTTTTATAAATGAAGAATGTCATTATCTGTGTTAAATTACACGGGAGGAATGGCATTCCCAGAGTTAAAACGAATGAGAATGTTATTCTTCGTGTTAATTTACACGAAGAATTTCATTCTCCGTCTTGAATTATACTGAGAATGGCATGCCCAATGTAAAAACGAATGAGAATGCTATTCTCCGTGTTCTTTTACATGGAGAATGTTCATTCTCCGTGTAAGTTAAAACGGAGAATAACATTCTCCATGTTAAATTACACGGAGAATGTCATTTCCAGTGTTAAAACCTATAAGAATGGCCATTCTCTGTGTTAATTAACACAGAGAATGGTCATTCTCCGTGTCAAATTGATGGGGAATGTGAAGAACAGATGGCAACTCTAGACGGGGTGAATAGAGTTGTAGCAATAATAACCAATTAAAAAATCAACTCTTTCACAATCAAAAAATTAATCAGAGTAAATGCGGAAATAAATAAGGAGCAAGAGAGCATACGCAAACACAGCCGATTTTAACCTGGTTTCCCTCGTGGAGGACTAGTCCCGGCCTGAGAACTCTAGCTCAGGATTAAATCTACTATTTGTGAAATAGTAGTTACACCCCGTGCCTTTTCTTCAAAAGAGCACGTCAACTTCTTACAATGGATCGCAGTGGCGATGCTTGGAATTTTTCAAGCTACTTCTTGAACTCTTGCACAAGACTCCTAACTGAGAGATGCTGAGCACTCGAGACTTAGAAAACTTGTGTCTAGTAGATGAAGAAGGGTATAGCTTATATTGAGCTTAAGAGAGAAGAGAAGAGAAGATTGGATGAATGAAAATGAGAGAATTCTTGGCCTATTTATAGGGTTTTATCAGGCAGAATTCGGCCAGAATTTTGGTAGGAATTTTCAAAAATTTGGCCGTTGGACAACTAGCAACCAGCCAACCCTAAAAATTAGGGTGCTGATTTTTAGGGGACAGAGTTCGGCCCGAACTCTGTGTGGAGGCAGAGTTCGGCCCGAACTCTGTCTCCAGAGCACAGAATGGGTCCAAAGGTCCAGTGGGCTGATTTTGGATGTGGAGTTTTATGGATTTGAATAGGTTATGGGTTGAGTCTCAAGAGCCCAGCATAACTCAGCTTACAATCATTCTAGACTCAATAAATATAAAAGTACAGACTCGAAAAACAACTCGCATCTGCAAAACTGAGCTGTCGTCGGGCTTGAGCTGGAAGTAGTCGTCGTGTGTCGTATTGAATTATCACAAGTATTATTTAGTCAAAGTTATCAATATTTGGTTGATTGTGACTTTGTGTCAACAATCTCTCCCATATTGATAATTGACAAAATAATAATTGTATATTCAATATCCATACCTGGACACATATAACGACATAGCTCCCCCATAATTAGTGCCGAACTTAAGAATAGCTCCCCCATAAACGATGATGTGAATCTTGTTGGCCTGTTAATAATATTCTTCCAAAAGCACATATAAACCAAACAGAACAGAATATACACATATCTCCCCCTTTTGGCATTTATCAATATGAGATATATAGATAATAACTGGAAAAAAAAATATATAGATAATAACTGGCAAACACACCAAAAAGAGAAAAAACTGCATAGAAACTAACCAAGAGTCATAATAACATAGAAAAGAGTACTGCCAAAGTCTCAAAAGCACAACTCATAAGAGGTCTACTACAAATTAAGTACATAAAAGTAACTAAAGCAAAATGCATAAACATAATCTAAGATCCTCAGTAGCAGCATCACAAGTAGTGCATATCCATCATCGAGCATGAGAGGGCCCGGCATCGTCCGAAGCATCAGTAAAGGAGCGACGTGGGTCCACAAAAGTCGCATCCGGATCCATGTAGCGACGAACCCAAGGGTCATCGATACGGAATCCCTCACGACCTGGGTCTCGCTCTATAGGAATGGGCATGGAAGGATGACGAGACATGGAATACCGAATATCATGCAGCGAGTTGCTGATAGCACTCATCTGCAAGGTAGTCCGATAGTCCAGCTGAGTCCATCGATTGTCCTCCAAAGTGAAGCGATCTTGGAGCATGGCCTGAAGAGACTCAAGAGTGGCAGGAGGAGGAGGAGGATCCTGTCCGAGAGGAGGGGCCTCTGGCTCATCATCAGAATGCTCAGACACTACTGGTGAGCCGATGGCCACCTGAAGCCTCCTTGCCTTAGAGAGAAAGGCAGGGGCAGGTAAGAATGGACACTCATCAAGGGGTACATGGAACGTACGAAAGATCATAGGAAGGTATAATGCATAAACCAAAGATCTTAGTTTCTTCCTACAGTTGATCATCCAATCCATCATTGTGCGTGGAAGGTTGAAGGGAACATGGAAGTGGAGATGGTACAATGCTGAAATCTCAAAATAAATGACTTCATCGGTAGAACCCGCTTTGGGTAGAATGGTGTTGAAAATGATCCGATGAAGCTCATAGAAATAAGGATTGAGGAATTTTGCCAAAAGCTTACGAGGACGTGTGTTAGGGCTACACAGGTCGTCCTTGAAGCTCTTTAGTGAAATCCCTTTGGAAAAGATAAAGGATCTAGTTTCAACAAGCTTTTCCCAAGAATTAGGCTCTTGAAGCTCAAGATATTCGGCCAATTCAATATCAACAAAGGAGATATCAATTCCCGCAACTCGTGAATAAATATGAGTGTCATCATGGGTCAAGTTGCAGTAAAACATTTGAATGGCACTACGATAGATGACCGAATTAGAGGTAACGAGTTCATCAAGACAAAGGTCATGAAATAGTGCATCATATTGTGAGAAAATGGTAAAGTTGATGGGGTGTCCCACAAATATTGGACGTGTCCGAAAATCACTAAACCAATCATTTGAGGCGTCTAGTGAAACAAAAATTTGGTCGTCGTAAGTATTAGGATCATTGGGACGTGGAGGATTGAACAACGGATGGATTTGTTGTTCAATGGCCGGTGCAATGGGTGGTGCAACGGGCGGCTCAACGCGTGGAGGAGCATTCGACGAGGATGATCCCTCTGTCCGAAGTCTCTTTCGGCAGTTGAACAGACGAGGAGCCATAACACAATAGATAATGAAAGAAATTGAGATATAGAAAAGTAAGGAATTATACCTCAAACTAGTGATGAACTATGGAAGAGAATTAAAAAAATAAGCCTTCTCCTTGAGTTTGGGGAAGAATGGAGCACAAAAGAGGAGAAAGTAGGGTTAGGGTTTTGAGATAATTGTGTTTGAGAAGGTGGAAAGGTGGTAAGAAGGAAGGAGATGAAAGAGAAACCGAATATAGGGGAAGGGTTTCTCTTGGTCGGGTCAAATAATGACCATTAGATCAATATTTTGATCAACGGCTGGGGCTGTTCCCGGTTCTGGAACAGTCGGGCCGAATTCGGTCCGAATTCTGCTAGGAGCAGAGTTCGGCCCGAATTCCGGATCCTGGTCACAGAATGGGAATCAGGCAGAAACAGAAAAAATATTGGTTAAGTAATAGACAAACTAATATAAGATATGAGTATAAAGATAGGAAAGACCCAATTAGTAAACAAAAGAATAACAAAAATTGATTCTGAAGCAGCAATATGAAATTAAAATAATAGTATTTCAGCATGTGATAAATGAAAATGAACCATATAATAAACAAGGAATTATATCATAATTCAATATTTTGAAGCTGCCATGGGTTAGCTGCAGGGGCCGGATCCCAGCTAGCGGTAGTCCTGAGGACTAGTGCACCGTGTCGCTTAGGCTTTTACGCCTTGTTGTCAGAAGGACCCTTTCGGCTTATACCCATAGCAAGATCATCATAATAGAATTAAGATATACTCGATATTTACGCAGGTTTATCTTAATTTACAACAGCTTCATCTAAGATTCCAAGTTCACGATAAAGAAAATTGAAGCGCCCTTCGGATAATGGTTTTGTGAAGAAGTCTGCTAACTGATGATCAGTGTCAATAAATTCTAAGTTAATCGTGCCATTTTGCTGATGATCACGCAAAAAGTGGTGACGAATTTCAACGTGCTTCGTGCGTGAGTGACAAATGGGGTTCTTAGTCAGATTTATAGCACTAGTGTTGTCACAAAAGATTGGAATATGTATAAAAGATAAATTATAGTCTTCAAAGGTTTGCTTCATCCACAGCATTTGTGCACAACAACGCCCAGCTGCGATGTATTCAGCTTCTGTTGTGGATAGTACGACAAAATTCTGCTTCTTGCTAAACCAAGAGACTAAAGCTTTTCCTAATAAATGACACGTACCGCTCGTACTTTTACGGTCGACCTTGCATCCGGCGAAGTCAGCATCAGAGTAACCAATGAGGTCAAATGATGTTGACTTGGGATACCATAGGCCCACTGTAACCGTACCCTTAAGGTATCAAAAGATACGCTTAACCGCGGTCATGTGTGATTCCTTAGGATTTGCTTGATATCTAGCACACAGGCAAACGCTAAACATAATATCAGGGCGACTCGCAGTAAGATAGAGTAGACTGCCTATCATACCTCGATACTTACGTTGATCTACGGGTTTGCCACTATCATCTGGTTCAAGTTTGGTTGAAGTAGCCATAGGAGTGCTGATTGGTTTGACGTTGTCAAGATCGAATTTCTTCAGCATGTCCTTTGTATACTTCGACTGACAGATGAAGGTTCCATTTGACATTTGTTTGACTTGCAGTCCAAGAAAGTAGTTGAGCTCCCCCATCATGCTCATCTCAAACTCGGTCTGCATACACTTGGCAAAATCTTGACAAAGAGTTTCATCAGTAGAACCAAAAATAATATCATCTACATATATTTGTACTAAAAGAATAGTGTCTTTGAAAGATTTTATGAAAAGTGTAGTGTCAATTTTCCCTTTTGAAAAACCTTTCTCAAGCAAGAAATTTCTTAGCCGTTCATACCAGGCTCTAGGAGCTTGTTTGAGGCCATACAACGCTTTCTTTAGCTTGAACACGTGGTCGAGAAATTTATGATTTTCAAATCCAGGGGGTTGTTTTACATAAACTTCCTCCTTAATAAAACCATTCAAGAAAGCACTTTTAACATCCATTTGAAATAATTTGAAATTTTTAAAATTTGCAAATGCACAAAGCATCCGAATGGATTCTAATCTAGCAACAGGAGCATACGTCTCATCGTAGTCGATACCTTCCTCTTGGTTGTATCCTTAGGCTACTAGACGAGCTTTATTGCGTGTGACTGAACCATCTTTATTCACTTTGTTTCTAAAAACCTATTTAGTACCAATAATCGAGTGATTAGCCGGTCTAGGAACAAGTTCCCATACTTGGCTCCTCTCGAATTGGTTGAGTTCCTCTTGCATAGCAGAAATCCAAAATTCATCATTGAAAGCTTCTAAAATGTTTTTATGCTCAATTTGTGAAATAAAGGCAGTGCTAGCAATAGAGTCTCTTAATGATGATCTAGTAGTTACTCCACGTGAAACCTCGCCGATTACCAAATTTTTTGGATGTGATGGTTTGAAAGAGAATTTCTTAGGCAAGCTTTCCAGAGAATTTGTTTCAGTTGTGGTGTTCATTGGAGTAGACGTTGATGGCTCAACATCATCATCAAGAGTAGCTGTTGCACTGTTATCTTCATCAAAAGTCACATTTGTAGACTCTTCCACAATTAATGAGCGTTTGTTGAAAACTCTATATCCCTTACTCTTGGCAGCATAGCCAAGAAAAATACCGTCGTCAGCTTTGGCATCAAATTTGCCTAAGTTGTCTTTGGTGTTAAGGATAAAACATCTACAGCCAAAAACTCTAAAATAAGAAACATTTGGGATTCTTCCAAACCAAAGCTCATAGGGTATTTTCTTCGTAATAGGACGAATAAGTACCCTATTTAAAATGTGGCATGCTGTACTGACAGCTTCAGCCCAAAAGTATTTCGGAAGTGAAAACATGTTCAACATGACTCTAGCCATATCGCCAAGAGTCCTATTCTTCCGCTCTACAACACCATTTTGTTGAGGAGTTCTTGGACAAGAAAACTCATGATCAAAACCATTGGAATCACAAAACTTTTCAAAATCAAAATTTTCGAACTCGCCTCCATGATCACTTCGGATTCGAGTAATCATGTAGCCTTTTTCGTTTTGAACTTTCTTGACAAAAATCTTGAAAACCGAAATAGCATCACTTTTATAAGTAAGAAAGAAAACCCAAGTAAATCTTGAAAAGTCATCAACAATAACAAAGGCATAGAGTTTTCCACCAAGACTGGCTACTCTACTAGGGCCAAATAAATCCATATGGAGTAGTTGCAGGGGTCTAGTAGTGCTTACAGAGTTTATGGAATGAAAAGATGACTTGGTTGCCTTATTCAACTCACATTCAGCACATATGGTGTCCTTTTTGAATGTGATATCGGGCAAGCCTCTAACTAGCTTCTTGGTCGATAGCCTGGATATAGTATCCATATTGGCATGACCAAGACGCTGGTGCCATAGTAACTGTTCATCTTTATGAGCATATACACTACCAAAATACATGAATTTACCGACGGCCCCTATCCGTCGGTATTCCGTCGCCAAAAATAAATACCGACGGATTACCGACGGATATTTTGGTAAAACAGCCGTCGGGAATAACCTCGTCGCTAAAACATATCCGTCGCTACTCCGTCGCTCAGCGACGACTTAGCGACGGAATACCGTCGGCTCATTTAAATATATATAGCGACGGATTACCGACTAGCTTTCGTCAAAACATGTATCAAGATATAGGTTTAGCGACGGAATACTCCGTCGCTAAAGAGTCGGCAAAACCGTATCAGTGATTTTCTGATACGCAATATCCGTCGCTAATCCGTCGTAAATTTGTCGGTAAAAGCGTATCAGCGACAAAACATCCGTCGCTAACAGCAAAATTTATGGACATCAAACAGAACTAGGTCGACGGACGTTCCGTCGCTAAACCGTCGCTCAATGTAAAATTCTCCAGGTAGCGACGGATATTGCATCGCCAATCCGTCGATGCATTAAAACTCCTACAGTAGCGACGGATGGTCCGTCGCCAATCCGTCGCTTTATTGAAATGCTCCAGGTAGCGACGGTTTTTCCGTCGCTACTCCGTCGCTAAACTCAGTTTCTCAGGTTAGCGACGGACTATCCGTCGCTGAGTGGTCGCCTGTCCGTCGCTAACTTCTAATTTTTGAAAAAAAAATACTGAAAATAGACTCTTTCCTGTTTGTGCAACACATCCAACACAATATCAAACATGCAAAATATCCATATACAACACCATATATCCATATCCAACATGAATATCCAACGTATCCAATATCCAACACCATATATCCATATGCAAAATATCCATATCCGATACCAATATCCAACGTATCCAATATCCAACAAAATATTACCAACACAATATATCCAATATCCAACATTAAATTATCCAAACATAAAAAAAATATTCGAACATACAATGTATCCAAATGTCTACAAAAATTTCGGCAGCACCTCCTTTGTATATCAGATCATCGCTTATAACCCAGCGTAGGTATATCCAAAAATCACATAGACGAAATATGCACATACGAATTTAATGCACACCAATTATCCAAGAAAAGACATCAATTATACTGAAGAGTAACCTAATATCCGTCGTTATACTGAAAATTTATCTTCAAGTGTGAGAACGGATGGCTCAGAATACACAACCCAAAATTCATTCTAGCATACATTAGTGTGAATCATCTATGTTCTGTACATATGGTGTAGTATACGATCTTATCGTATATAGTATTTGAAGAACGTAACAGAATCAAGATGAACTCACATAATGTAATACTAAGACATCATCTACTACTATATAAGATATAGTGATAGGTTGTCATATCATCATTGCCGAGGGATGAGGGTCGGAAGACAGTCAACTTTATCTACGGCTACATAGTTTCTGCCTCGCCAGTCGAATGGCTGCAAGTACTATGTCCGGATCACCATGTCGTACCGTAGTTCAAATGGAGCTGGAATGGAGCCAAAATACAGTACTACTTCACCATGTCGTACCATTTTACTCTCTCTCTCTCCTTCCCCCCTCCGGCGCTCTCACTCTCTCCGGCGCTCTCACACTACTAATTCCTATGTGTTTTAAGTGTGAGAACGGATGGCTCAGAACACAACCCAAGATTCATTTTAGCATACATTAGTGTGAATCATCTATATTCTGTATACATATCGTGTAGTATATGTTAACCTTATCGTATCTAGTATCTGAAGGACGTACGTAACAGAATCAAGATGAACTCACTAATGTAATACTAAGACATCATCTACTACTATATAAGATATAGTGATAGGTTGTCGTATCATCATTGTCGAGGGATGAGGGTCGGAGGACAGGCAACTTTATCTACGGCAACAAAGTTTCTGCCTCGCCAGTCGAATGGCTGCAGGGAATATCCGTCAACATGTCGTACCGTAGATTAATGCAATTAATGGAGCTGGAAATATCCGTCGCTAACCGGTAACTAGTCCGTCGCTAACTGAGATTGTCACATACACATATGTATATCACAGCTAGATGTATAGATATATACATCTATACAGAAGCACACAACTGATAGAACTTGCACTGTCCTTGAGACAGTGAACATATACACCATGAATCCAAACCCCATATATATTCACATTTACTAATCCAAACACCACCAAACTAATGGAACACCCAATATGGATAACACATTATTTAGCCAATATATAAACTCAGATGAATTTGAGAAGCAAAGCCACCCGCCGCCCCCGATCAAAGCCCGCCGCCCCAAGCCCGCCGCCCAGTAGTTCGGTTGCATATATATATGAAGAGTACTTATGGGTGTGCGTCGGTTGCAAATAGCCCCGACGCACCCGCCCCAAGCCCACCGCACCCGCCCCAAGCCAGCCGCTCAGAATACACAACCCAAATTCATTCTAGCATACATTAGTGTGAATCATCTATGTTCTGTACATATGGTGTAGTATATGATCTTATCGTATATAGTATTTGAAGAACGTAACAGAATCAAGATGAACTCACATAATGTAATACTAAGACATCATCTACTACTATATAAGATATAGTGATAGGTTGTCGTATCATCATTGCCGAGGGATGAGGGTCGGAGGACAGTCAACTTATCTACGGCTACATAGTTTCTGCCTCGCCAGTCGAATGGCTGCAGGGACTATATATGTCCTGATCACCATGTCGTACCGTAGATTAATGCAAATGGAGCTGGAAACAAAATACAGAAACCAAAAAACAAAATACAGAATCCAATCCCTGGGTTCGCCGAAAATACGAAACACAGAATCCAATCCCTGTATTTTAAGTGTGAGAACGGATGGCTCAGAAGACAACCCAACCGGAGAGGATACTCCGAGAGATCCATCTGGGTAGGACGTATACTCTGAGAGATCACCCTTACAGAAATGATATCAGTAGTGGGATCGAATGTTGGAGAAGATATTATCACAGTATACGTCCTCTCCTCCACGATGGCTCTAGACCCATCTGCTCGTCCCTGCTTCCATTCTTCTTGTTTGACTCTTTCAGCCACACATGATATCCAGCTCAAGTGTAGAGTAGGCGAAAAAGAAGGGGACAGGAATAGGAGGGGGAAGCAGCACACCGGCGGCATGACCCAGAGGAAGTACAGAGGTTTTCTTCAACGTACGTAGGAGAACTATAAGGATATATGTAAACACAACATATCACCTTGTCAAAGACCCTAAATGTGACAACCATGTTACCGCGGTGTCGGAAGACTAACATGTCATAATTTTATAAGCCGTGTGTTTTGACATAATCCTCCCAACCGGATTTCAGTTCTATGTAATAATGCGAGATTACGACACAGGAGGAAAGAGTTGGAATGATTATGTTAAAACACACGGCTTAGAAAATTATGACATGTTAGTCTTCCGACACCGCGGTAACATGGTTGTCACATTAAGGGTCTTTGACAAGATGACATATTGTGAAAAGATATATCCTTATAGTTCTCCTACGTATGTTGAAGAAAACCTCTGTACTTCCTCCGAGTCATGCCGCCGGTGTGCTGCTTCCCCCTCCTATTCATGTCCCCTTCTTTTCTGCCTACTCTACATTTGAGCTGGATATCATGTGTGGCTGAGAGAGTCAAATAAGAAGAATGGAAGCAGGGACGAGCAGATGGGTCTAGAGCCATCGTGGAGGAGAGGACGTATACTGTGATAATATCTTCTCCAATATTCGATCCCACTACTGATATCATTTCTGTAAGGGTGATCTCTCAGAGTATACGTCCTACCCAGATGGATCTCTCGGAGTATCCTCTCCGGTTGGTTGTCGTATCATCATTGCCGAGGGATGAGGGTCGGAGGACAGTCCACTTTATCTACGGATACATAGTTTCTGCCTCGCCAGTCGAATGGCTGCAGGAACTATGTTACCGCGGTGTCGTAGTCCAATATAATCCAGAGATTGACACAGTTCTAATTCATATATGTAGTCCAATACAAATAGTCTAAAACAAAAACAACCCAATAAAAATAGTCCAATACAAATAAGTACTAATAGCTAATGCTTGCCACGCTGCGCACGCAAACGCTCAGTGATACTTTCACGCAACCACCTCCGAAAAGCGAGATTTTTGGTGCGAGGAGAGGCGTCGTCCCTTGCCAGGACTGCATCAAAAGCACTCTCGGCATTACTAGCTACCGGTGCTGGATGACTAGAACTCCCGGTCTCACTAGCAACCGGTGCCACCTCCTCCTCAACTGTAGGAGGAGCCACCTCAGCATTCACTGTTTTCTTCAAACGACGTGCTGCTCCTCGGGTCATGGGTGCCATCTGGTAAGTATATGTAACAGAATGTAAAAGAATGTAACAGCTCAAATTCAAAAACCAAAATCCCCATGCCAACATGAATCATAACATATAACTTAAACCCAGACATGACATAGGATTAAACCTAATGATTTAATCATCCTTAAATCAGTAAACACAAACAATGTACTAATTCTCAGTTTTTAGTCCAATGTAATTTGTGTAGGGGTATCATCTGACTGCACACAAGGGATGATGAGCTGGGCAGGTGCAATATGGATGCAGTAAGCCACCCCAACAATGCCCGGCCCCCTTAACTAGGCTAGTTCTAGGTCAAATTAGGAGTCCAAGTCAACTCTGTCAAAACTAATCTTAATTAGGCTAAACTTCTACCTTAGCTAATCAAATATATATACTAGACTTCACGACGTGTGTCTGTGTATATATATATATATATATATATATATATATATATATATATATATATATATATATATATATATATATATATATATATATATATATATTAATAAATTACTTAAAATTATGCCTATATATATATATATATATATATATATATATATATATATATATATATATATATTATATATATATATATATATATATATATATATATATATATATATATATATATATATATATATATACAGGGCCGGCTTCAGGGGGAGGCAGGCCAGGCACCCGCCTAGGGCCTCCTCCCCCAAGGGGGCCCCATTTATATGTTGAATTTCTTTGGTTTTCCAGCGGCACCACAGTCCAATAAATATGGTATTGGAGGAAGCCCATAATCAAAGCTGTAGGCTTGTAGCAAACAAAACCTAAAACAAAACCTAGAGAGAAAAATCAAAACCCACCGCCTTCTTCATCTCCTCTCTCTCCCGAGTCCCACGGAAAACCTCCTCAACTAAGCAGGTATTTTATCCTCCTCAAAGCTGTGAGTGTGATTGTTAATAAAAACTATCATGAGAATATGATTGTGAATGATGATTTGTTGGATTTTGAATTTATAGAAATATTATAGAGGAATGAGGGCCTCATTTATGAGACTTGTTTGGGGCCTCCAAAAGTCTGGAGCCGGTGCTGTATATATATATATATATATATATAATATATATATATATATATATATATATATATATATATATATATATATATATATATGTCTGTGTGTTTGTGTATCCGTGTGTCTGTGTCTGTGTCCGTGTGTGTCCGTGTGTGTGTGTGTGTGTGTCTGTGTGTGTGTGTGTCTGTGTGTCCGTGTGTCCGTGTGTGTGTGTGTGTGTCCGTGTGTGTGTGTCCGTGGCCAGCCCCCGCCCCCATCGTACCCCCCCAACGCTGCCCGCCCCCTCGATCCCACCGCCCCCTCCACACCCCCCGCCCCCCGCGCACGGCCAGCCCCCCTCCGCAACCCCCCGCACCCCGCGGCCAGCCCCCGCGCGCCCCCATCCCTCCAACGCTTCCCGCCCCCTCCCACCGCCCCCTCCACACCCCCCGCCACCGCCGCCACCGCAATCCCCCGCAGTCGACGCCGCCCCCGCAGCCCCCGACGCCCCCGGCCCGCTACACCCACGACCACCGCGCGCGCACGAGAGAGAGAGAGAGCGAAAAAAGAGAGAGAGAGAGAGAGAGAGAGAGAGAGAGGAAGCAGGAGAGGGGAATACCTTTGGGAGAGAGAGAGGACAGGGGGTCGCCGATCACCGCTGCGGGAGAGAGAGGAGAGGGGGTCGCCGATCGATCACCGCGGGAGAGAGAGAGAGAGAGAGGAGAGAGAGTGAAATTTGGGGGGAATGAAAAAGTTCCCCCCGTCGTTTCAACTTAAGTCTGGAACGTAAATTTAGCGACGGAGTAGCGACGGATTATTCCGTCGCTAATGCGTCAGTAAATCTCGCGCGGGTAGCGACGGATTATTCCGTCGCTAAGTCGTCAGTAAATCTCGCGCCAATATTTTAGGCTTTTGCCGCCAAAATATGCGACGTTCTAGCGACGGATATAAAACCGTCGCTACATGGCCGACTACCTATCGACGGCATAGCGACGGATATGGACATAAAAAAATAAAAAAAAAATGTCCACTGCTTTCCATCGGTATTCCGTCACAAATCCGTCGGGGATCCGACGGTGATAGCGACGGAAAATGTCCGTCGCTAAATGACCGTCGCTAAAGTACTGTAATTTGGTAGTGATAGGCATCTACCTGCATTGTTAGTATCTATAGACAAATAGAAAATATAAATATTGTCCTCTCTGACCCCTTCAAAAGCAATGTCTCCTGTTGACCTATCATAAATATGGCATTCGTTTTGTCCAAAGTTAATGTCATAACCATGGTCAGCAAGATGACTGATGCTGAGCAGGTTATGCTTTAACTCGGTCACTAGGCAGACATCCTTTATTACGGGAGAGGGAGGATAACCAATAATACCATTACCTATAATATAACCTTTTAGGTTATTGTCGAAGGATACATATCCTTCTCTCTTCATCGATAGTGATGCGAAAAGATTTGCGTCTTTCGTCATATGCCGCGAGCATCCACTATCGAGAATCCACTTACTCTTAGTTGAGGAGGGAAGGTCCACCTACATCAAGAGTAGATGTGACCTTTGGTACCCAAGTTCTTGAGGGTCCTGAAGAGTTAGTTTTTGGAAACCATGCATATATCTTTCTATCTACTAATCTTCTAATTCTATATTATGGTGAAATGTGTCCATGTAAACCACAATAAGCACATGTAGCATTCCTATTTATATTAGGAGCATGCTGATGATGTCTATAAGCAAAATAATGAGGAGAAGTGTGATGATATGTAGATTCAGCATGGTGATGATGACTATGTGGAGTGGCATGGTGATATTGTCTATATGGTATGGCATGATGATATTGTCTATATGGCATGACATGATGATTTCTATATGTAGAGTGATGTTGATTGTGTCTTTGTGCAACATGGTGATGATTGTATCTATGTGTAGCATGATGTTTTTGTGACATATGATGATTATTTCTACGTGCATGTGGTTTATGTCCTTTGTGAGAGTGTGTGTACATGTAAGCATGATTGTGAGCAGCATGAGGATGACGTGGTTGACTAGTATGAGTGGTGTCATGCTTTGTGTGTGTCTCATGTGATTGGGTTTGAGGTTGAGCAACCTGTTTTTTCCAGTTTACTCTAGTTTCTTAGAGACAGCTTGCAATTCAGTAATCTTAGCATTCAAACCATACATCTTGGTAATAGCAATCTTGTGTCTGCTCTTTTCTTCTGCAAGCTCCGTGTTGAGTGTTATGATTTCTTGTGTTTGTTGCTCAATACGTACCTCGACATCATATAAGCTTATTTTAAGCTTAGATACCTCATCAGTGACATCCGTGGGTGTAATGTCTCTAATGTTATCAAGTAATAGAGAAAGTCTTTGTATTTCAACTTCATGACTTTTGATTTTGTCCTTGGCATGTTTGTATTTACCAATGACCTTTTTGTGATCACTAAGTAAATCGGTGAAAGCATCGCCAAGTTCATCAAAAGTGAAGTCGTCAAGAGTTTCGTTTGATACCTTGTCGGACGTCGCCATTAGGCACACATTAGCCGTATCTTGAGGAGAGTTCTTTTCTTCCTCGGAGTCACTAGCTTCGCTTTTATGCCAAATGCTTGTGTTGGCGTATTTTTTTGAGGAGGTCTTCTTGTATGGCTTCTCATAGCGGTTGCTCTTCTTCAAGAATGGACAGTCTTTTCGGACGTGTCCAGTCTTCTTGCAACCGTAGCAGGTTGGCTCTTCTTCTCCATCTTCTTGTGGTTCCTTCTTTCTTCGATTGAACCGAAGGAATCTCTTGAAGTTGCGGACCATGAGAGCTTGATCATCATCTTCTGAGTTGTCGTCATCCATCTCTTCGGGTTCAGCCCTCCGTCGGTGAGCTTTGAGTGCGATCTCCTTAGCCTTAGGAGCAGGCTCTTCGAAGTCCTTGAGGTCAAGCTCATGAGTTATTAGCTTTCCCATCAAGGTCTCCATAGACATGGTTGTGAGATCATTTCCTTCTATGATGGCTGTCACCTTAGGGTTCCAAATTTTTGGTAGCCCCCTAAGTAGCTTGCGAATCTTCTCGTAATTTGAATATTGCTTGCCAAGTGAAGACAGGGGGTTGATGATGTCGAGGAATCTTGTGAACATTTGCGTGATCGTCTCGTTTGGCTCAATCTTGAAAGCCTCGTATTCTTGAGTGAGACGGCTTATCTTTGATTCCTTGACTTGGGTGGTTCCTTCATGCGTCACTTCTAGAAGTCTCCATACTTCGTGAGATGTGGTGCATGTAGATACCCTGTTGAACTCATTCCTGTCTATAGCACAGAATAAAGCATTAATAGCTCTCGCGTCTAGACTTGCCTGTTTCTTCTCCTCTTCAGAATATTTGTCATGCGATTTCTCAACGAGATCAGCATTGACAACTATCCTGGCGGGCTTTTTGTAACCGTCAGTAACGATAGTCCACAGGTCAAAGTCTAGCGACTTGAGATAAAAACTCATCCTTGTTTTCTAATACGTGTAGTTAGTTCCATCAAATAGGGGAGGCCTATGATTGGACTGTCCTTCACCGTGATTGGAAATCAAGGATTGTGTGGTTGCCATGGATCAGCTCTAGGATGTAAGTCCTTGTAAAGAGAACAGAGCTCTGATACCAATTGAAGAACAGATGGCAACTCTAGAGGGGGGTGAATAGAGTTATAGCAATAATAACCAATTAAAAAATCAACTCTTTCACAATCAAAAAATTAATCAGAGTAAATGCGAAAAATAAATAAGGAGCAAGAGAGCATACGCAAACACAGCCGATTTTAACCTGGTTTTCCTCGTGGAGGACTAGTCCAGGCCTGAGAACTCTAGCTCAGGATTAAATCCACTATTTGTGAAATAGTAGTTACACCCCGTGCCTTTTCCAAGCTACTTCTTGAACTCTTGCACAAGACTCCTAACTGAGAGATGCTGAGCACTCGAGACTTAGGAAACTTGTGGCTAGTAGATGAAGAAGGGTATGGCTTATATTGAGCTTAAGAGAGAAGAGAAGAGAAGATTGGATGAATGAAAATGAGAGAATTCTTGGCCTATTTATAGGGTTTTATCAGGCAGAATTCGGCCAGAATTCTGGTAGGAATTTTCAAAAATTTGGCCGTTGGACAACTAGCAACCAGCCAACCCTAAAAATTAGGGTGCTGATTTTTAGGGGACAGAGTTCGGCCCGAACTCTGTATGGAGGCAGAGTTCGGCCCGAACTCTGTCTCCAGAGCACAGAATGGGTCCAAAGGTCCAGTGGGCTGATTTTGGATGTGGAGCTTTATAGATTTGAATAGGTTATGGGTTGAGTCTCAAGAGCCCAGCATAACCCAGCTTACAATCATTCTAGACTCAATAAATATAAAAGTACAGACTCGAAAAACAACTCGCATCTGCAAAATTGAGCTGTCGTCGGGCTTGAGCTGGAAGTAGTCGTCGTGTGTCGTATTGAATTATCACAAGTATTATTTAGTCAAAGTTATCAATATTTGGTTGACTGTGACTTTGTGTCAACATAATGGCTATTCTATGTTTTATATCGACGGAGAACAGTTGACAGAAACCTAAATTTTTGTTTTTTTGTTTTGTAGAAAAAAATATGTCAGGAATAAGGAATCAAGAGTTTTCCGTTCTACTTTCAAAATAATGCTAAATCTTATGGAGGAGTCAATATATATGGTGGCCGTTTACCTGAGCCAGTTATTGATTCCTTAAAGAATACCGGTTTCTAAAATTTTGTTGAGATTTTCTACCAAAAAAGAGTCCACGTCTCCGAATTGGCCAAGGTAACGGAAGGGCTTGAGAATTTAATAGCAACTTACAAAGAAGACAAAGATGGCGTCGGGTACTTTGAATTGAGCACCACTATTTAAATCGCGCCAAGCATCGACGATATGGCAGTCATCTTCGGTCTACCGTTGAAGGAAGAAAGCGATAATGATGTTATTTACAAAAAATTAATCATAGAAAAACAGCAGCAGCCCCTACCACCAGACTCTTTCAGCCTGTATAGAGATTATTTTACAAGATTGCTGACTAATTCCAAGGCGCACACTCAAAAGTCACTAATAAGGAAGTGAGATAGAAGTTTCTTGAATTGTTGCATCGATTTCATCGCGGAGATAAAGCTGTTAATCCAGATGATTTGGCCAAGATAATAATCTTCAACTTGTGCCAAACTTTATTCTTCACAAAGACCAGCGGTACAGATTTGCCATACAAATTCTTTGCCTTGGTAGACAGTGTGGACGCCATCAACAGTATATGCTGGCCAAGGTTAATCTTGGCATACGTAATGGATAGCATCAAAAGGACTACAAGTAAAACTAAAGGAGGATTACTCCAGTGCTTACTCCAAAATAGAAGGTTGCACAATATACTTCCTCTATTGGTTTGCAGAACATAGTACATTTGTGAAAAGGAAGTTCGACCCAATTCCAATTACCCAAAAAATTTCACATGGAATGGGTACAAAATCTCAAATTCCTTAGGATCGATTATCACAGCAACTTGAAATCGAAGATGGTATTCAAAGATCTGGTTATATCTATTGGGAAAGAAGAATGACACAAAAAGATGAGCCACATATACAAGAAGTTGAAAATGAAGGAGAGGAACAACAATAAACAGGTGGGGATAATTTTGCTGAACAACAGATACCATAGCATGATGAAATAGACGCTGTGATGGAGGATTCAACGCAGGAATTGGAGGATTTGAGAAGACATCATTCTGATATTCTTATGCAGAATGAAGAACTCAAAGAAAAGTTAAAAGAGATGGAGGCACAAGAAGCGCAGTTACGTGCAGCCAATATTGAGAACGAGAAACTCAAAAAAAAGCTGAAAGAGCTCGAGGCACAAGAAGCACAACAACGTACAGCCAATGTTGTGATGGAAGGCTCTGTGCATGAATTGGAGGATTTGAGAAAGCAGAATTATGTTATTATTGTTGATATGGCACGGCTCATCGACAATGTTAAAGAGCTACAGGCACAAGGTAAAATCTTTTCTATTTCAAATTTTTGATTTGTTATCCTCCGTGTTATAGTTCAGGAGAATGGCCATTATCCGTGTATAAAAATACGAAGAATGACATTCTCCGTGTTATTTGAAATAGATAATGATCATTCTCTATCATTTTGACACTAGGAAGGTTATTATCCATTTAAATTAAAATGGAGAATGCTATTCTCCGTGTTAAATTACACGGAGAATGAAATTCTCAGTGTCAAAACGCATGAGAATGACCATTCTCAATGACCATTCTCCGTGTTCAAAACACGGAGAATTCTATTCTCCGTGTCAGCTAAAAGAAGAATGTTTATTCTCCTTTTATTATACGGATAATAGCATTCTCCGTGTTAATTTACACGGAGAATGCCATTCTTTACCATTCTTCATGTAACTATCACGGAGAATGGTCATTCTAGTGTTAAAATGTATGAGTATGACCATTCTCTGTGTAAATTAACACGGATAATGCCATTCTCCGTGTAACTATCACGGAGAATGGTCATTCTAGTGTAACTAACACGTAGAATGGTCATTATAGTGTTAAAATGCATGAGTATGACCATTCTCCGTTTAAATTAACACGAAGAATGCCATTATCCGTGTTAAGTTACACGAAGAATGCCATTATCCGTGTTAAGTTACACGGAGAATGGTCATTCTTCGTGTTAAATTACACGGAGAATGGTCTTTCCAAGTGTTAAAACGCATGGGGATGACCATTCTCCGTGTTAAATTACACGAAAATTGATCTTTTTTTTCTCTTTTTTTATTAACATTTTCCCTTTCATTGATTTTTTTATATCAGTACAAATAACAGAGCACCTTAAAGAAGCAAATAAAAGGCTCGTTAAGGAGAAAAGCGACCTTCAAGAGAAAGTTAAATTTTTGAATAAAGAAGCCATTGAAAAGGATACAAAAATTGTTGATCTTCAAGCCTTAATTGTAGTATTGCAGCTTAAAGAGCCTCAACAAGCTGCTAAACAACAATCTGCTGAACTTAATGATCCAGTAGTAACAAAAAAAAGAGAAAGGCCGCAACAAAAGAGGTTGGCAAAACCACCAGCAGTATTAGCCGATGATGATTTTACTCTATTGGGTAAGAAAACATTAATGGAGGCTAATAAAAAGCGGAAGATTAATGCCGATCCGAAAGAAAAAAAACTCAGCCCAGAATGAAAAAAAAATAAGAAGGTTGATCCGAAAGTCGAAAAAGATGACAGAATTGCTCAACTAATAAAGAATGGTGATATACTAAAGGAATGCAAGGACTTAAGACTTTGGAATGATGCAGATGAAGAGCTGCAGAAGCTTTACAAGAAAATCGTATTTCCAAACAAGAACACTCCACTGTATGTATTCTGAACTCTCTTTTTTCTAGTCTTTTTCATAATTATTTCTGATAAATTTCTGTTAATTTAATCGAAAATAAATTTATGTACAGTAATGTTATATACGCGGCTGGCAAAGATCAATATGGAGTTGCTATCATCCTGACAGCAGTAGACTTACAAGACATCTTCGATTATCAAGACAATGAAGCTGGAATACTCAATGTATTAATAAGCAAGATGAAACTAATTCAAGACAGAAATAGAAGGGAAGAACAGTCAAGTTCACAGGAGGTACAATATAAGTGGGCTGCATTCATGATGCCCCACACATTGGTAAGAATCAAAAAATGAAAAATCCATATTCATGTAAACACCAATGAAAGTAACTCATGATATTGTATTTTGTTTTTGACAAATAGTCCATCATTGAACAAGCTCATAAAAAAGATGCAACCGCCGGCGCCCTTACCAATTTCAAAACAGATGCAGAAAATTTTATCTTGGATTTACAGAAAGACAAAGAGTAGATATTCATCCCACTATTTAATATATCCAGCAAATACTACACGCTGCTCACATTCAACTTGAGCTCCTACGTGTGGGCACACTACAACTCCTTGGTGTCCAACACGTACGACAAGGGCAAGGAAGATACAGAATTCGTGAGGACGGACTTGGAGCCTATTGTCAGGAGAAAAGTTGAAAAGATGAGGAGAAGTTGCAAGGCTATGGTGGAGTACGATAGCACACATACGATTTTTCATACAAACTGCCCACAATAGAAAGCACCCAACTGCCTCTTGTACACGGCATACTTTATGAAGTGCTTGATGAATTCTCCCTTCACAGTACCAACAAAAGGAAATGATGATAAAATTCATGAGAAAATTACAACGGTTAGGTTGAAATGGGCTAAGAGTTTGCTTCAAAGTGAAAATGTATCAGCCGAAACCATTATGAAAGTTACATCATAAATGGGCTAATAACTTCTTTTTATTCTTATATTTGACTTTTGTTCTTCTGTGTATGCATCTTTTGTTACATCTTCTGTCTTTTACATTGTTCTATATATATCATTTTTGAATGGGTGTATGCGTCTTTTGTTACATCTTCTCTGTCTTTTACATTATTCTATATATCATTTTTGAATGGTCAGTCCCAGTGTCAATTTACACAAAGAATGATCATTCTTCGTGTTAAATTACACGGAGAATGACATTCCCAGTGTTAAAATGAATGAGAATGATATTCTCCATGTTAATTTACACGGAGAATTCCATTCTCCGTTTATAAAAACACAGAGAATGTCATTCTCCGTGTTGAATTACACGGAGAATGACATTCTCAGTATTAAAACGAATGAGAATGACATTCTCAGTATTAAAACGAATGAGAATATTCATTCTCCGTGTAATTTGAAACGGAGAATGACATTCCCAGTGTTAAAACGAATGAGAATGTTCATTCTCCCTGTAATTTAAAACGGAGAATGTTATTCTTCGTTAATAAAAACACGGAGAATGTTATTCTCCGTTTTATATTATACGGAGAATAGCATTCATAGTGTTAAGACGTATGAGAATGTTCATTCTTCGTATAATTTAAAACGGATAATGACATTCTTCGTGTTAATTTACACAGAGAATGGCATTCTTAGTGTTAAAACGAATGAAAATACTATTTTTCGTGTAATTTGAAACGGAGAATGTCATTCTCCATCTTGAATTAAACAGATAATGATATTCCACGTGTTAAACACATGAGAATTTTTGTTCTTCGTGTAATTTAAAACAGAGAATGTCATTCTCCGTGTTAAATTACACGAAGAATGGCATTCTTAGTGTTAAAACAAATAAGAATACTATTTTTCGTGTAATTTAAAATAGAGAATACTATTCTCCATGTTAAATTACACGGAGAATGGCCATTTCCAGTGTTAAAATGCATGAAATGATCATTCTTCGTGTTAAATTACACGAAGAGTGCCATTCTCCGAATATAAAAACACGGAGAATATCATTCTCTTTTTTTATTCTCCTTATTAATTTACACGGATAATGATATTCTCCGTGTTAAAATGCATAAGAATGACTATTCCCCGTGTAATTGAAGTGTAATTTAAAATGCATGAGAATGACCATTATCCGTTTTAAATTACACACAATGGACCTATTAAATGAGGAGTTTGCGGCATGGCATCCACCTGTAACAACTCTTAAATGCCACCTTCTTTATTGGGGGAAAGTTAAAAAGTTTGCAGCATGGCATCCACCTGTAACGAACCTATTAAATGAGATTTATTATGTTGACTATTAGGTTCATCTGTATTTATTGGACAATATGTCCTATAAAAAGGGGTTTCTTAAGGAGCAAACTCTATCATCTTCATAGCATTCCCATTATGCACGAACCTGACTTAGCTTTAAGAGAAGAATGGCATAGCATCAGTTGGCTGTTGGCTGTGGATCTCTTCATTCAAAGTAGTTATGTCCTTGTAGAAGAACACGTAGTAGTGAATCTCGAGATGCATTGGAACACCTTGTTCGAACCTGGACAACATCTTGGCAGTCCTTCTGCTTTGTCGAAAAGTTGGGGGGTCATGCTATGCCCTTCTCAGTAACGGTCTAGCATTCCCTTATGCTGGCAGAGCCACAGGTATGCTGGAAGAGCCACAGGTTGTGCTCTGCCCTGCTCATTCGGGCATTCGAGGTTGCGCATACAAGAAAGGAGGAATATGCTTCGATGGAGATCAATCTTCTAGTATGTGCACCAAGAAGAATAAGGGTTGCGCTTCTGTTAAGATTAACCCTATTATAGACTTTTTTAGGCCTTTCTGAATTTGTAATAGATGCTTTCTAGAAGAACAATATGAGTCTTTATAATAGATCCTTTGTAGAAGAACAGTATGAGTTTTTCTGAATCTGTAATAGATCCTTTGTAGACATATTAATAAAAGAACTTCTTTCTATAACTTTTGTTTGAATTTTATTTTTCTCTGTTTGTATATTTTGTAACATCTGCTGTGTCTTCTATAATAAATCACGGAAAATATGGCATTCTCAGTGTTAAAATACATGAGAATGTTCATTCTCCATGTTAAATTACACGGAGAATGACATTCTCCATGATATTTAATACGGAGATTGGCATTCTCCGTTTTAATTACACGGAGAATGTCATCCTCCATGTTAAAATGTATAAAAATGTTCATCCTCCGGTTAATCTAACACGGAGAATGGCATTCTCGATTTTAATTAAACTGATAATGACATTCTCCGTATAGTTAAAACGGAGAATAGCATTCCCAGTGTTAAAACCAATGATAATGCTATTCTCCATGTAATTTGAAACGGAGAATTCTATTCTCCGTGTTAATCTAACACGGAGAATGGAATTCCCAGTGTTAAAATGAATGAGAATGTTATTCTCCGTGTAATTTGAAACGGAGAATCTCATTCTTCGTCTTGAATTACACGGAGAATGGCATTTCCAGTGTTAAAACAAATGAGAATGTTATTCTCCGTGTAATTTGAAACGGAGTATTCCATTCTCCGTGTTAATCTAACACGGAGAATGGTATTCTAAGTGTTAAAACGCATGAGAATATTCATTCTTCGTGTAATTTAAAACGGAGAATGTCATTCTCCGTGTTGAATTATACGGAGAATGGCATTCCCATTGTTAGAACAAATGAGAATGCTATTCTCCGTGAATTTTAAAACGGAGAATGTCATTCTCCGTGTAAAATTATACGGAGAATTGCCATTATGCAGTCAAAAAATTATGAAACATTAGATATAACATACTTCAAAATAGCACCATTGATATAAAAAATGTAAGAAATGTGTTCAAAATATAATTATATAAAAGAAAGAAGGGCTAAATATGTATTAACGAGGGGGCGCTACCCCCTCGACCCCCGTAGAAGGACGTGGGGGGGGAGGGCAAGTGGTACGATTGTGATTACCTAAATCAAGGCAATTCTGGCACCTCATCTTCCTCTTCTCTTTTTTTTGTTCTCATAGTTGCTCTTATAACGATCTGCCTTTGGACGGTCGGGGCCCCGTTTCGGAACATGTGGTAGAACCAAGTCAGTTGAATTATTTTCAAACTATTTTTCACAATCTAGAACTGGACGAATTGTACATAAATATAGCTTCTTGTAGAAATCTGATATCCAATACTGCTCCACAAAATCGTAAACTGATTTTCCTGAACCAAATTTGATGCATTGGATTGCATGGTTGCATGGGAATCCATATACCTTCCATCTGCGATAAATACAATGCCAATCAAGAAGATTCACTAGGTGTGAGGAAGTATCTGCCATCACCTCAAACTCGAAATCACCATACCGATATACCTTATAAGACATGCCATCATCTGTAAGCTGCTTCAGCATACTCTCGACGTATGGAGTCAATTTGCTATTTAAATCAATTGTATTCTTGTGGCGATCTAAAATCATCTTCATCATCTTCACTCAGATAACATTTACAAGTGCTGAAATAGGTATTTTCTTCTCAGCCTTTATCCATGCATTGAATGACTCCGTACAACTAGAAGCAATCTCGCCGTATCTACATCTGGAAAAGAATACATTTGACCAATGTTCAGTTTTTTTATCCATTCAATTCACAACATGACCATAATTCAGATCATATATCTTCTTAACTGCTTGTTTATAACCATCTTTGTACAGGAAAAAAAATTAATTAAGAAGGAAGTCAAGGCACAAGCACATGAAAAAGGGACCATTCTCCTTTATGGATATAGCATGGAAGCTCTATAAACAAGCATGGGTCTTGTAATTCTTGCAGCAAATAGTGTACCTCCCCAGCTCAAATTTTAAAATATGGAATGGATGACGAGATTCAAAACATACCTTCCTAACAGCGTGCCTAACTTCTTCAACACCATTTAGAAAAATCTGACCAACGCCGGTAATTGATCCAGGCCATATATCTGATTTTCTCTTCTTTACTGTCTTAATTGAGCCATCATAAAATTCTACTACTCGTTTATCCTTTACAGTAGGAGAACATCTACTCAAAGACTTAACAGAGGAAGACGAAGGTCCCATAGGAGTGCTTTGACAAGGAAAAGATGCCGATAAAGAATATGGAGAGTATACTTGCTCCACAAATAGATCAAAGCTCACGTCATGGGTACCATGGAAACCCCAACTAATGATCGAAGCCAAAAATCACTGTCAACGTACAGTTCAGTCCCATCGGAATGCAAAAGCTTCAAACGAAAGAAAAGTGGATCCAAAGAAGTCCATCGATCGCACACTTGATACTTTAAAAATTCCACGGTACTTTCATATGTGATACGGTAGAAAACTATGTATCCCTTGAAACAAAGATTAACTAAACAACTTGAATCCATTCCCCCTCCTGATAACACAAAACATAAGAGATCACAAAACAGGACAACACATTTCTGATCATTCTTCATCTAAAACTAACGGAGAATAATTATTATTCGTCTAAAACTAACTGAGAATGCCATTCTCCGTATTAAATTACACGGAGAATAGTCATTCCAGTATTTTAATGCATGAGAATAACCATTCTCCGTTTATTTTAAAACGGAGAATGTCATTCACCATATTACATTACAAACAGAAGTTCATTCTTCATGTTAAATTATACGGAGAATGGCATTATCAATGATAAAAAACATGAGAATGTTATTCTTCATATAATTTAATACGGAGAATGACATTCCCGTGTTAAAACACATGAGAATGATCATTCTCCATCTAATTTAATACGGAGAATGCCATTATCCGTTTTATATTAAACAGAGAATAACATTCCCCGTGTTAAAACACATGAGAATGATCATTCTCCGTCTAAAACTCATGGAGAATGATCATTCTCAAGGAAATTGGCCATTCTCCGTCCAAACTAATGGAGAATGAGCATTCTCCGTCTAAATATGACAGAGAATGCTCTTTCTCTGTGATAAGTGAACGGATGATGACAATTCCAGTCATATTAGCACGGCGAATATCATTCGCCTTCATATTCTCAGAAAAGAACGAGATTAAATATCTCTCTAATCGTTTCTCAGTTATAAATCTTCATAACAAATTCAGATTCAACAAAAAATTTGAGATATGCGAAGATGATGAATAAATTTCTACATATCTGAATTTTCATATTGTTTTAAGATCTATAAAAAGATAAGAAGAAGATCTTCTCTCCATAATTGACCTAATCACCAAAAAACTTCAAATCTCTCCACGATGATGATGATGATGATGATGAGCGATGATGGTGAGCGATGATCAAAGTTCGACTGAAAAAAAATCACAATGAACTACGAACGATCTTTGCGATCTCTGCTGAAGATGAGAGCAATGGAATTCAGATCTCTCGTGAAGAAGAAGAAGACAAAAATCGTAATCCAGATCTGACTTTTTAATTCAAAATCATATATATATGACCAAATTTGCACTAAGGGGTATTTTTGGTACTATGAAAATGTCAATTCTGTAAATGCATAGCATCTAAAGGGAATCTTTGAATATTTAACGTAGAATTATATAATTCTGGGCATTTCATAAAACCTATCCTGTGGGTGGATTTTTTATACAACCCAACCCCCAAATTGGGTTTCTCAGCAATTTCCAGTAGAAAATATGCTAAGTTAATTAAATTTAGTGTTTAATATATGTAGGATATATTAGTAATTAACTATAACTTGGAGGACAAAATGGTCATGAATAATGGATCTCTAAATTTAAGGATTTTATCTCTTTTCCTTCAAATTTGAGGATCCATCCTCATTTTCTCAAAAAAATTGAGAAAATACAATTTGAGACTTGGTTTGAGATGAATTTTGAGGGAATTTTTTTAATTTGAAGACATGGATTGATGGTCTTAGAAAAGGATAAAAAATAGAGAGGGAAAAATTAAGTTTATCCACGACGATCTCATGGGAGTGAACTTTGGATGACAGTTGGTCTGACAGAGTAAGCAAAAAACATGGCATTGACCAGACCAGTAGTGTAATGACCCGCTCCGCCCTAGCGGAACGTCGATTCAAACGGCAAGTACAACGACTCAAACAAGCCGTCGACCCGAAAAGTTGGCATCGACCTGATGAAGAATCGATACAAGGCTTACATTGGCCCGTCAAGAGGAATCCAGACTTCGACTTTCAAAGGCTCGCTCAGAGTATCACTCGGCCGATGCGAACATCGCTAAGGTGGGTGGCTCCGATGAACCCGTCTTTGCTTAGCCTAGACACATAACAATACGGACACTATTGCTAAAATCGCTAGGCGATAACACCGTGCATGCTAATAAATGACTCAACGCACCTAGCTAAGGGAATAATCCCATCTTGTAGCTTATATAGAATATGAAAAAGAACATAAAAAATGTGAGATCTCTCGCACCACGCTCCACGCTCGTGCTAATACACGAGCTTACGTTTATGTTCCTTATACATTCAACGATAAAATAATGAATGGGTTACAACAATGGAACGGGAAGACTATCAACATAGTCGTTCCGAGTAGAGTATAGCAACATTGAAAAACTATGGGACCGATGGGTCACCAAGGCGACTCTCACACGGGAAGTTACATAATGTATGAATGAAAGAATAAACAAATAAAGAATGAATAAATGTGTGAATAAATCAAATGAACGAACGGACAAGTGAAAAGAAAGAATGAATAAAAGATAAGAAAGAAAGGAATGGTTAGCGACAGGTACGACGGGTACGTGCAACGGGGCTCGCTACCCGCGCTGCACGGACGCCAACCTGGTCGATAACACATTATGGCTAAGGGATAGCCTACGGCTCAGAGACAGCCGTTGAGTTAAAATGACAAATAAAACGAAATGGTCGTGGACACCTCCATCGTATACGGGGGAGAGGCAAAATAAGGGTATTTCCAGCGGCACGGTCAAAGTGTGAAGAACGTGTCGGTCCTGACGGAAATCAAAATTTGGCTTATGTCCATGGCCTGGCGGTGGGCTTGGCCACCCAGGAAGACGTAAGGCCAGGTATTTCAAAAGACTATCAGGGTGTACCAAGCCGCACGCCATGATATGTGAGAAATTACCAAGGGGAAATATGTCCAAATTGGCTTGTGATGCCAGCGACCGATGCATATAGATTAAGTGGACTTTGCTGGTGGCAATCTACGTGCAAGTCCTTGCATTGAAATCAAAGTAGTCTAAGTTAACTAAATGGTGTGCCTTCTGAACAGGCTTGAATATAACACACCAGATAATCTAGAGTACTTCGGCAAAGGAGTTAAAAAATACGCCTACGACGCGCTAGGACCCGAGGCAGGGACACGCCCTTGATATTGAAAGTTCACATGAATCACGTTAAGTTATTTCCTATGAATTGTCGACTAACTTGGTTTACTTTAGACAGGGAAGGCCGGACGGTAAGTATGGGTAAGTTGTGCATGTATTTCCATGCGACACTTGCATTTCGGCAACACGAGATAGGCTATGAAATATTCTATAAAACTGATCCTAAAGGCAATATTAGAAAGACAATGAATGATAGATGGTATACAAAAGTAAAATAGAACGTGTTTGGTAATGATAGAATTGCGGGCGAGCTAGTCTCCCCACCAGTGCATAATAATGTACTGATAACCCCACAGTCTGCTTGCAGGATGCAGAAGACGTCGTCGGGTACGGAGCTTCCCTCGAACGTGCTAAGGCGTAGAACTATCTCTGGAGCCTTGGAGCGTTGCAAGGAGCTGGAGCACCATATACAGGACATAATGTATCGGAACATCGCCCTGAATCATTCCATATTGTAAGCTACTTGGCACGCCTTTTATGTTTCAGAGAGAGAGCATGAGCGATTTGTAATATCGGCCTAGCGCCGCTTTTAAACTTCTTGAATATCAATAAAGAGTTGAATTCGCTTCAATTTGTGTTCATTTATTTTCTGCTACAAATAGGGACACTCTGTGCGACTCTGTGGCCTAGCTCAAATCGGCCGTTTCTGGACTTAGCCTTGCATGGGCGCAACCTAGGCCCGTGCGGCATCACGCCTTAGCGAGGACGATCGCTCCTGCGGGAGCGGGGCATGACAGATTGGTATCAGAGCACGGCTTTACGTCCTTGGACTTTATTTTGATTTTCTCAGTTTTGAAAGCTCGGTTGGAAAGAAGGAAATTTACGCTCTCTCTCGTTGTGCCTTGGGATGTTCCATACAATAAGTCTAATATTTTTAAAAGATCGTACAAGTGCTCGATTGAACGGGATGATAGGTGAAGGCCTTTGTGCCGAACGGTCTCAACTTGTCTTGAATGAAAACATATGCTAAAGTTAACATGTCGCGTGCATACCTAACTAGTCCTACGATGACCCTAGCAATTAAGCATGCAAACTCAGAATATAGTCCGTACGAGATGGTTATGCGGCACAACTTAGTCCGCGTGTCGCGTACCTCGACTTATGGTGCAAACGAGTTGTGAGCGAGATCGACTATCGCTCGGACGAGAATAAGGGAGACTTAGAACGTATGTTGATAGAGATGCTACTTGACCGATGCAAAAGCGAACACGGGGAAATAGTTCTTAGATTTTGAGGAATGAGCGAACGCGCAATTGGACATTTCGATCGGGAGTCGAATAACCTTTTGAGGATTTGTAGAATGACTTGAACCCGAGTGGTGTATGTGATAGGTCCGGAGAAGAATAAGAATGAGTGTCGATGACTAGTCGAGTGGCTCGAACCCTGAGTGGTGTATGGACGTTATAGAAATTGTTCAAGCGAGACTAAAGGATTTACGAATAGAACGAGTATGTCGGCAAACGATGATATCGCACAAGCCTTAGAATGAGTAACATTTAGTTGGTTTCGACTTCGAGAGTCTCAAACGAGATATCGTTTGGACGAATTAAGAATGCGTAGTGCGAATCATGAAACGAATGGAGGTCTTGGTCGAGGAAACATAGGAGATCGTGCATGCGATTTTGAATTTAGTTGAATGGATTGAAACTTGAGTTAAGGTGAATTACTCATGGACGAGATCGGGAATAGCACAGTCGAAAGATAGCGTGCATAGGAAACGTTGATTTGAAGATACGAGAATGACTAAGGAATTAAAATTGATGTTGCTCGATGAAGAGTTAGCACGCGACAATGTGAATTGAGGAAATTAAGTTGCACGACTTGGAATTTGTTGCAAAAGGAAGATCGTCAGGTTATGTACATCATCGATGGTATTGAGGCGTATCAAAGATCGATGTACGATAACTCGGGGGTACTCTGATTCGATGAATGATGATCATGTTAGAAGTTATTGTTTTGAAGGATACTATGTTGGAGAATTTGAATAGAAATGAATGTTTGGAATGAGGAAGGGAAGTGACTTGATTTTTTGATGATAACCACAACGACAACGATCTTGTCTTGTACGAGCGCAACTCCAGCCTCGTACATACGTCACGTCGGATTTGGGACGATCATTCCGCGTGAGCATCAGCATAGTGATTCATGTCCAGGGAGAATGATCAAACTCGAAATACCTTGACATGGCAATTTTGATTACTTCGACTTGTGGTTTGAAGCGAAGATAAATTCGAGGATTGTTAGGACTTGCGATTGAAGAATAAGAAAACTTAAGGATTGAGTAGACCTAATCCACGTATCGAAAACGAGTAAGTCAAGATTCAACGCAAGAGTTACGTCCCGATGAGGACGATTATTCCGCGGAAATATTGACATGGTGATTCATGTCCGCCGTAGATAATCAGACTTGCGTGAGATCGGGACGCGACTTATTGCAAGGCTAGGCGACCTTGTGATCGACTACGTGAATTGGATAGGTGAATTGTGTCAAACATACCTGAAGGGATAGACTACAAAAATTACTAGTATGGACAAACGATATTAACATGTCGAGGATTCGGTTGAGGACAACCTATCGTAGGATGACTTTCCTATATGAGTTCGGACTTGGAGCGAAGAATGTGTTGATGCGTGTCACCCTTATTTCCTGTATTTTTCTCGTATTTCGTATTTTACTCGTATCTGGATTTTGGCATGTATTTTATTTTTTTCTCAACTTGTGGAATTTTGGTATTTCTCGTATTTTTGGGTTTTGGCATGGTTCGGTTTTAATTGGATTGGGTTTGGTTTGGTTTATTATATGTTGGAACACCCTAGCCGTATGCTACACCCTCAATCCACCACAACTTCCCCACTTTATAACACCACCAACCACTCTCTCTCTTCATTACTTCCTCCATAAATTTCCTTCTTCTTCTTCTTCTCCTTCCTCTACACAACACAACCCATAGGCAAGTGTACCTTACCACTTCATGAGAGCCCTATTTTCTTGGTTCATTTGCTAGATTAGGACATGGTGATCAACATTAGGACTTGCTATTTTATGATTTGGAGCTTCCTTTATTCTAGATCTAGGTTTAGCTATTTTTAGGTTTTGTATGGTTTGATCTACTTTAGTTGGATTTTATGGGTTTTTGATGCTTCCATGTGGAAGAGCATTCAGTTTCACCCAAGTTGGAGCTTTGGAAATCCGGATTTGGAGTTCGGATGGCCAAGTTGTGAGCTTTTGAAGCTTTGGGTTCAGCCATGGTGTTCTTGCTGTCTGGAGAAGACAGTGAGCAGTGTGTGCAGAGCTGTTTAGCTTACGCACCCTGAGCTACGCGCGCTCTTTAGTGCTGCGTACGCAGGCTTGAGTACGCTTCCTGTTGGAAGCGTGTCACCTTCAGCGTACGTGACTTTTTACCTACGCTGCTCCCTGTAGCGTGCGTGACTTTTCACGTACACTGCTTCCTCAAGCGTGCGTGACTTTTCACCTACGCTGCTCTATGTAGCGTGCGTGACTTTTTACCTACGCTGCTCCTTCAGCGTACGTGACTTTTCACCTACACTGCTCTCTCAGCGTGCGTGACTTTTCACCTACACTGCTCCTCGAGCGTGCGTGACTTTTCACCTACGCTGCTCCCTGTAGCGTGCGTGACTTTTCACCTACGCTGCTCCTTCAGCGTGCGTGACTTTTCACCTACGCTGCTCTCTCAGCGTGCGTGACTTTTCACCTACGCTGCTCCTCGAGCGTGCATGACTTTTCACCTACGCTGCTCCCTGTAGCGTGCGTGACTTTTTACCTACGCTGCTCCTTCAGCGTGCGTGACTTTTCACCTACGCTGCTCTCCCAACGTGCGTGACTTTTCACCTACGTTGCTCTCAGCGTGCGTGACTTTTCGTACGCTGCTCTCCTGACCCCTTGTTTAACCCATTGGCTCTTGGAGTTTTGGTCTTATTTCTTTAAGCTTGGCTTTTCTATAGCCCTGTATATTGATATTTTATTAGATATTTTACGCCCATTTTATATCCTTACGTCTTTTGTCATGAGCTTGATTTTACTTAATATGTTTGGAATGACTATTGTACATGGCATGGTATGACAAGGAACTAGCATAACACGACAGTGACCCGTAGTGGTGCACTCCTGACATGACCAACCTGACATGATAGTGGCCCGTCGTGGCGCACTCCCGACAAGTACCTCGACATGATTTATCTTGATAATTTAACTTGACCTGCCTTGACACCGTGGGTGGTTCTTTCTTGCTTGCTTGTTAAATCCACTTGTCCTGTCTTGCATCATGTCTAGGATGGGACTCCTGAGTACCACGGTCAGGAGTACCTACTTAAATGGATTAAGGTTAATAACTAGAATAACACAGTAGTCATGAAGAGATTGACACAGCTACAGGCAATCCCGTTACCCGGGCGCTCTTGGGATCTGTAGCCTGCCGTCGAGTAGGGCACATTTCTAGCACACCATCGCGTGTTGCACCCTCTAAATCACCTAAGGGTACATTTGTCTTCTGGGCGATGTACCCACCTGAATTTAACCCCTAATTTTTGACCTGGGTAACCTGGATGGTGTCACCCCCATTTCCTGTATTTCGTATTTGTACTCGTAATTTGATTTTGGCACGTATTTTATTTTCTCGACTTGTGGATTTGGTTTCTCGTAAATGGGTTTTGGACCATGGCTTGGTTTTATTTTGTAGAGTTGGTTTGGTTTGGTTCATCATGAGTGGAACACCTTAGCCTATTCTCCACCTCTATTCTATCACAACCACCCTCTTTAAAACCCACCAACCTTTCTCTCTCCTCCATAACTCTATTAATTTCCTACAACTTCTTCTTCTTCCTTCTTCCACACAACTCCCCAACCTATAGGCAAATGCACCTTGCCACCACATGAGAACGACATTTTATTTGTCCATTAGCTAGATTAGGACATGGTGATCAACATTAGTGCTTGATATTTTATGATTTGGAGTCTCCATTGTTCTAGATCTAAGTTTTGGTTATTTTCGAAAATCCTTGGTTTTGATCTATTAAACCTTGATTTTTGCTTGTTTTGATGCTTACATGTGGAAGAGAATTCAATTTTACTCAAGTTAGACCTTTGAAAATCTAGATTTGGCTTTGATTCGACAAAGATATGAAAAATTGAAGTTTTGGAGTTCTTGGAGTTCTTCTCGGGTTGGAGGAGCAGACCTCTCGGCCTGCGCACTTTAGCGCAAAGCCGATTGCGCAGCTCACCCTTTGGTGAACTGCGCATCCCCTCGGCAAGCGCATTGCCCTGAGCTGAACTGCGCTGGCGCTTCTTAGCCCAGCGTTCCCTTTCCCCTTGTGCGCTTGACCTATGCGCAATCTGCTCCTGCGCAATCCATTTCTGCGCAATCCATTCCTGCGTAATTCACCTCTACGCACTCCACCTCTGCGCAGTTCACTCCTGCGCATTTGGCCCATGCGCCATCTGCCCCTGTGCCCTGTGCTCCTGCGCACTTGGCACCCTGCGCAATCCAACCCCTGACCCCTTGCGCAAACCATTGGCTCTTGGAGTTTTGGTTTTATTTCCTTAAGCTTGGCTCTTCTATAGCCCTGTATATTGATATTTTATTAGATATTTTACGTCCATTTTATATCCTTACGCCTTTTGTCATGAACTTGATTTTACTTAATATGTTTGGAATGACTATTGTACATGGCATGGTATGACAAGGAACTAGCATAACACGACAGCGACCCATAGTGGTGCACTCCTGACATGACCAACCTGACATGATAGTGGCCCGTCGTGGCGCACTCCTGACAAGTACCCTGACATGACTTATCTTGATGTTGTTGCGACAGTTTACTTGACTTGTAACTTGTAACCTGATAACCTGATAGTGACCCGATGGGGTGCACTCTTGACTTGTAACCTGACTTGCTCTGACACCGTGGGTGTTCCTGCTTGCTTGCTTGTGCAATCTACTTGTCTTGTCTTGCATCATGTCTAGGACGTGACTCCCTGGTTTCCCACGGTCAGGGATTCGCACTGAACATGGATTAGGCTAATGACTAGATCTAACTATAGTTCATGGAGAATTTCCAGTCACAGGCAATCTTGTTATCTGGACGCTCGTAATTGGACTTGTAGCTTGCCGACGAGTAGAGCACATTTCCAGCGCACTGTCATGTGTTGCACCACTAAGTCACTTATGGGTATATCGTCTCCTGGGCGATGTACCCAACCATACTCTCAACCCGCGGAAGGATAACTGGATGGTCTGCAGGGCTTGGGACTGGGAAATTCTCATTGCATCTTGTTAGTAATTAGGCTTGTGATAACCCTAGTTAGTTAAAGTAGTAAGCCGTAGTAATTGCTTGGCCGCTTGTGAATGGATGGAGTTTAGCCTTGTCTAAGTCTTGTCTAGCCCCTGTACTTGGCACTCCTGTACATGATTGTTTTACTTATCTTAACAATAAATGGGTAGAGACAGAGTGCTATTCAGGCGAAGGGTTACAACCCCGGTCCTTGTTTGGTTTACGGGTTGTAACCTGGTTTTCGGAATGGTTCCACGTCCCTAGTCGTTTATTGCCCTGTTGTTCTCTTTACTTACTTGTATTTTTCTTTCATTTTAATATGTCCTGATATGCTGGCTTTTGTTCTTATTTTGTGGCCTCCTTTGTGGCACTTGCTCTTTCTGGGGTTTGACCCAGCTGGTTTTGTATGGCCAGATTTCGGAGCAGCACCCGAGGATCTACCGAACCTCCAGCCCGATGGTGGCGACTAGAAGGAACCCGGGCTACGAGTGGGTTTTCTATTTTGTTTCGCTCACTCTATTGTAAAGTTATTCTTTTGAGGCGTTTAGCCGGCGAGCACCTGTTAGCTCGATGCACTTTTACTTACTGTCTGCCTACGGGCTGTAAACATGATTAACAAATCCTAGGGTTGATCATGTATGACTTAACTCTTGCTAGTCCTAGCATTTTGTACGACTAGCTTCATGATCAGCTAATATGTAATATTTGGGACGCCTTTTATTGTATATTTGGTGGTCAAACATCTTGTGATTATATTATTTGCTTGAGATTGAGACAGTAGGCTTGACCTTAAGAGACTGTTAGCTTGTAGTAAACCCTCATATCTAGACAGCCGTGACCGTATAGCGAGATGGACTTCATTTCAATATACGTAGCTGGCTATGTTCGCCCCCGCTCTCCAGTATTCTGGTTCTGGGGCGTGACAGATGTTCTGCAGGGCTTGTGGCTGTGGAACAATCTCACTGCATCTTGTTAGTAATTAGGCCTGTGATAACCCGAGTTAGTTAAAGTAGTAAGCCGTAGTATCTGCTTGGCCGTGATTGATTGAATGAGGTATAACCAGTCTAGTCATGTCTTGATCCCATGCAAGATTGCTTCTTGTCTTGATTACTTACATTACTTATCTTGCCGATAAATGGTGGGAAACCAAGCTCTGTTCAGATGAAGGGTTACAACTCCGATCCTTGTTTGGTTTACGGGTTGTAACCTGGCTATCGGAATAGTTCCATGGTTATCTCGTCGTATATCATCCTGACATGTTTTCGTAATTCTAGTTTTAATATTAGATTTTCTTGTACTGATTGCTGGCTTTGTTCTTATTTCGTGGCCCCCTTGTGGCACTTGCTCTTTCTGGGGTTGACCCAGCTAGTTTTGTGTGGCCAGATTTCGGAGCAGCTCCCGAGGATCTACCAAGCTTCCAGCCCAATGGTGAACACTAGAAAGAATCCGGGCCAAGAGTGGGTTTTCTATTTTGTTTCGCTCACTCTATTGTAAAAACTATTCTTTTGAGGCGTTTAGCCGACGAGCACCTGTTAGCTCGATGCACTTTACTTACTGTCTGCCTACGGGCTGTAAGCATGATTAACAAATCCTAGGGTTGATCATGTATGACTTGACTCTTGCTAGTCCCGCATTTTGTACGACTAGCTTCATGATCAGCTGAATATGTAATATTTGGGACACCTTATTATTGTATATTTAATGATCATACATCTTGCGACCTTACTTACTTGCTTATGATTGAGACATTAGGCTTGTTTATGACCATAAGAGACTGTTGGCTTGTAGTAAACCCTCATATTTCTAGACAGCCCATGACCGTATATCGAGGTAGTTTCCATTTCAATATACGTAGCTGGCTGTGTCTGCCTCCGCTCTCCAGTATTCTGGTTCTGGGGCGTGACATGGTTAAAGTGGTGGCCCATGCAGGTCTTGTCAATCAAGAAATGTGAGGGTTTACCGAATAGATGTCTCAATCAGTATTCGCCCTTGATCTCCGCCCGTATTTTCAAATTCCTGAAATTCTTGCCCTGATTACATGCTTGTATCGTTGAATTGTCCTGGTCCTTCCTTATTGTTTCCCTGTGTCGTTTTCCTCAGCGGCACTGTACCTGACCCTGCCGATCAGCAAGGAAGAGCACCTCCCGTGGGCCAGTAGCAACCTGGAGATCAAGCCCAGCATTCTGGAGTCGCCTCCAGAGTGATACCTACTGGAGGAGAGCCACCAGTTCGGCCCGTCCAGCCCGCAGAGCCAGATGATGGTACCTTAGTAGGCCTCATCAGAACCTTGATAGCTTCCCAGGATCGTCAAAGCGACGCCCTGCACCAGACAGTTCAAGATGCTTTGACCCGAGGCGGACATCCAGGGAACCAGGCGGCCAACAGCTTCAAGCGATTGAACCCTCCTTTCTTCGACGGTAGCGAGGATGCGATTGCCGCGGATGCATGGCTTCAGGATACCGAGGTGATTTTGGAAGCAGCCAGGACACCCGAGAATGAGAAGGTGGCGGTGGTGCGCCTGCAGTTGTTGGACTTGGCTCGCAGTTGGTGGGCAGCGCAAGCCATGGGATTAGTGGCACCCATTGCTTGGGCAGTATTTAGAGAGAGATTCCAGACGAAGTATTTCGATGCTGTGGCTCGGTACGACCTGCAGACCAGATTTACCAACTTGAAGCTAGGAGGCAGAACAGTCGACAGTTATGCATCGGAGTTTTCTAGACTCAGTAGGTTTGTCCCCACCTTTGTGGCGACCGAGTTTGTTAGGGCCCAGCGGTTCCAGCAGGGACTGCATTTGGAGATCTTGTTGGCGGTTGAGCAGTTCGAGCACCAGACGTTCGATGCAGTCTTGAGAGCAGCTAGGAGGCATGAGTACACCTCCCAGAGGATCGTGGATAGGACTGGAAGTATGAAGCGGTCCCACAGTCAGATGCACCAATCATCAGCTCCAGCCCCGGCAGCTAGGGGATTGACCATTGGAACTCCGAGGCGGGCAGCCTCAGTAATGTCGGTTCAGCATTCGACCCCGACGTACCTGCGGCAGCAGAAGCAGACTTCCACAATGGGATGTTCACATTGCGGGAAGCCAGGCCATGTAGTGGCGGATTGTCGCAGGGCGCAGGGATTGTGCCTGGCTTGTGGAGCAGCAGATCATAGGGTTGGGGCTTGCCCGAATAGGGGTGGTTCATCAGCATCTAACCCTTCTAGCTCTTCAGTAAGAGGACCGGCCCCAGCACCAGTTCAGCAGTAGCAGTATCAGTCTTCGAGGCCCTTGCCGCCTCAGTCTCAGGCATTCCAGCAATAACACCCCCAGCAGTATGCACAAGCCCAAGCTCAGACCCAGAATAAGCAGAGAGGTTTCCAGCAGAGGGGACCAGCAGCCAGAGGACAAGGTCAGGCCATGATGATGGCTATGGAAGAAGAAGTTGCACCATGTGAGGTAGTGGCAGGTACTATTCTCGTCAACTCCTTTCCAGCTTCGGTATTGTTTGATTCTGGTGCATCGTATTCATTCATGTCTGTACGATTCGCGACACGGATAGGATTGGAGCCTGAGTCCCTATCAGTGAGGCTCAATATACTTACTGGTAATGGCCTTGTGGAAGTAGATCGAGTGTTTTCCTCGTGACGGATCGTAGTTAGCGGTAGGGAGTTTCCCGCTAGATTCATAGAGTTTCCTATGGCAGACTATGATGTAGTCCTAGGCATGGATTGGTTGAGGAACCAGTATGCTAGGATAGACTGCAATATTGGCAGAGTTGTCTTTAGTATCCCCGGCGAGCCAGAGTTTTCGTTTTCCAGAGGCGCAGTGGAGCCATCTTCCGCAGCATTGCGAATGGCAGTAGTAGCAGTGCAGTTACCCCGGATAGTTGAAGAGTTTCCAGATGTCTTTCCAGAGGAGCTTCTAGGGATGCTGCCGGAGCGGGAGATTGAGTTCACTATAGACTTGATTCCCGGGACCGCACCAGTATCAGAGCGAGTCTACAGGATGGCGCCTTCAGAGTTGGAAATTTTATACAAGATGATTGAAGAACTGAGGACCAAAGGATTCATCCGTGCAAGTGGATCGCCTTGGGGAGCCCCGATGCTTCTTGTAAAAAAGAAGGATGGTACATCCAGGCTATGTGTTGATTATCGTACCTTGAATTCGGTGACAATCAAGAACAGATACCCTCTTCCGAGGATAGATGACTTGTTTGATCAGCTCAGAGGGGCTTCAGTGTTCTCGAAGATCGACTTGCGGTCAGGGTACCACCAGATCAGAGTCAGAGAGCAGGACATCCCGAAGACAGCATTCAGATCGAGGTATAGACATTGGGAGTTCCTTGTTATGCCCTTTGGAGCGACCAATGCGCCGGCCGTATTCATGGACCTCATGAATCGCATTTTCATGCCTTACTTGGACCAATTTGTGATCGTGTTCCTAGATGACATCCTGGTCTACAGCAAGAGTGAAGCAGAGCATGAGCAGCATCTCAGAGTCGTCCTTCAGACGCTTAGGGAGCATCAGTTGTACGCCAAGTTTAGTAAGCACAAGTTCTGGCTCGATCGCATATCATACTTGGGTCACATCATTACCCGAGGAGGAGTAGAAGTGGATCCCCAGAAGATTGTGGCTATCGAGTCATGGTCGGTACCCAGCTCAGTGGCAGAGGTTCGTAGCTTCCTTGGATTGGCCGGCTACTACCGGCGGTTCGTTTCAGATTTCGTAAGGATTTCAGCGCCGATGACCCAGTTGACCCGCAAGGATGTGCCATTTGTTTGGACAGCAGAGTGTCAGGAATCATTTGAGAAGTTGAAGCGAGGTTTGATAACGGCTCCCATTCTCACCCTTCCAGATGGGACCGGAGGATTCACAGTTTATTGCGACGCTTCAGGCAGAGGATTGGGGTGTGTCTTGATACAGCATGGGAAGGTAATATCTTATGCGTCACGTCAACTTCGTGATCATGAGAAGAATTACCCGACCCACGACTTGGAATTGGCGGCGGTAGTGTTTGCTTTGAAGTTGTGGAGGCACTACTTGTACGGAGATAGAGTGGAGATCTTTACTGATCATAAGAGCCTGAAGTATGTTTTCACCCAGAAGGACCTTAATATGCGGCAGAGAAGATGGCTCGAGCTACTAGTGGACTATGATGTGGATTTGCAGTATCATCCCGGGAAGGCCAACGTTGTAGCAGATGCATTGAGCAGGAGAGCCGGAGTTTATCTCCTGACGGAACAACCAGAATTATTGGCAGATCTTCAGAAGATGGGAATTGAGGTGGTTCTTCCAACCAGTGTGGCATTGATGGCCAGTCTACAGGTTCAGTCCAGCATAGTTGAGAGGATCCGGATGGCGCAGTTAGCAGATTCCAAGATCCAGCGACTCAGAGCAGAGTGTGAAGCAGGAAGAAGGCCAGAGTTATGTATCCATGAAGACGGTACTCTTCGGCACGGCACTCGTCTTTGTGTACCCAGTGGAGATATCAGACAGGAAGTCATGGCAGAAGCCCACAGTTCACAATATTCTATTCATCCGGTTGGTACGAAGATGTACCGTGATATTCGTCAGCATTTCTGGTGGAATGGCATGAAGAGGGAGATAGCCCGGTTTGTCTCTCGGTGTTTAGTTTGCCAACAGGTTAAAGCTGAACATCAGAGGCCCGCTGGACTTCTTCAACCCTTACCGATCCCAGAATGGAAATGGGAGCATATAACCATGGATTTCGTGACCGGATTGTCCAGATCTCTGGCCGGCAGAGATGCTATTTGGGTGATTGTGGACAGGCTTACCAAGGTGGCACACTTTCTCCCATTCAGAGTTGGGCAATCGACGGTGCAGTTAGCAAAGATGTATCTCAGACAGATCGTCAGGCTTCACGGTGTGCCAGTCAGCATCACCTCGGACAGGGATTCAAGATTCACATCGCACTTTTGGTGCAGCTTGCAGAAGAGTTTGGGGACTCGCCTTCAATTCAGCTCAGCTTATCACCCGCAGACGGATGGTCAATCAGAGCGCACAATCCAGACCCTTGAAGATATGTTGAGATCCTGTACCCTTGACTTCGGTGGTTCATGGGAGAATCATCTGCACCTGGTAGAATTCTCGTACAACAACAGTTATCAGGCCAGTATCCAGATGGCACCCTTCGAGGCTCTTTATGGCAGGAAGTGCAGATCCCCGCTAGCATGGGACGATGTCGGAGAGAAGCAGATGCTCGGACCCGAGTTGATTTTCCAGACGGTTGAAGTGGTCAGGAAGGTCAGAGATCACCTCCGAGTTGCCCAGGACCGCCAGCGCCATTGGGCCGATGCTCATCGGTGTCCCTTAGAATTTGCTGTCGGCGACCATGTATTCCTTAGGATCTCGCCTAACCGCGACGTCATTCGCTTCGGCGTGCGGGGAAAGCTTAGTCCTAGGTATATAGGGCCGTTCGATATTCTAGAGCGAGTAGGAGATGTATCATATCGTCTCGCTCTTCCGCCGTCGCTAAGTGAGGTGCATGATGTATTCCATGTGTCCCAATTACGACGGTATATTCTGGACCCGAGCCACATCCTAGACCATTCGGAATTGGTTGTTGGTACCAACCTTTTGTATGAGGAGAGGCCCGTGTCTATATTGGATCGGAGGGAGAAGATACTCAAGAACAAGACTATTAAATTAGTCTGTGTTGCTTGGGGTCATCACTCTCTAGGTGAGTCAATGTGGGAGCGTGAGGACGACATCCGATCGTGATATCCCTACCTGTTTGACTCATAAGGTATAATGTCCTTCTTATGCCTTACGTTTTCCCTTCCTTGCTTGCATTGTATGATTGTATGATTGTACTGCTTAGTGTAACTTGCCTGTGCTTAGTGTAGCTTGTCGTGACAATCTCTAGCTCCTTGATTAAATTCCGAGGACGGAATTCTTTTAAGGTGGGTAGAGTTGTCACCCTCATTTCCTGTATTTTTCCCGTATTTCGTATTTTACTCGTATCTGGATTTTGGCATGTATTTTATTTTTTTCTCAACTTATGGAATTTCGGTATTTCTCGTATTTTTGGGTTTTGGCATGGTTCGGTTTTAATTGGATTGGGTTTGGTTTGGTTTATTATGTGTTGGAACACCCTAGCCCTATGCTACACCCTCAACCCACCACAACTTCCCCACTTTATAACACCACCAACCACTCTCTCTCTTCATTACTTCCTCCATAAATTTCCTTCTTCTTCTTTTCCTTCCTCTACACAACACAACCCATAGGCAAGTGCACCTTGCCACTTCATGAGAGCCCTATTTTCTTGGTTCATTTGCTAGATTAGGACATGGTGATCAACATTAGGACTTGCTATTTTGTGATTTGGAGCTTCCTTTATTCTAGATCTAGGTTTAGCTATTTTCGGGTTTTGCATGGTTTGATCTACTTTAGTTGGATTTTATGGGTTTTTGATGCTTCCATGTGGAAGAGCATTCAGTTTCACCCAAGTTGGAGCTTTGGAAATCCGAATTTGGAGTTCGGATGGCCAAGTTGTGAGCTTTTGAAGCTTTGGGTTCAGCCATGGTGTTCTTGCTGTCTGGAGAAGACAGTGAGCAGTGTGTGCATAGCTGTTTAGCTTACGCACCCTGAGATACGTGCGCTCTTTAGCGCTGCGTACGCAGGCTTGAGTACGCTTCCTGTTGGAAGCGTGTCTCCTTCAGCGTGCGTGACTTTTTACCTACGCTGCTCCCTGTAGCGTGCGTGACTTTTCATGTACACTGCTTCCTCGAGCGTGCGTGACTTTTCACCTACGCTGCTCTATGTAGCGTGCGTGACTTTTCACCTACGCTGCTCCTTCAGCGTGCGTGACTTTTCACCTACGCTGCTCTCTCAGCGTGCGTGACTTTTCACCTACACTGTTCCTCGAGCGTGCGTAACTTTTTACCTACGCTGCTCCCTGTAGCGTGCGTGACTTTTCACCTACGCTGCTCCTTCAGCGTGCGTGACTTTTCACCTACGCTGCTCTCTCAGCGTGCGTGACTTTTCACCTACGCTGCTCCTCGAGCGTGCGTGAATTTTTACCTACGCTGCTCCCTGTAGCATGCGTGACTTTTTACCTACGCTGCTCCTTTAGCGTGCGTGACTTTTCACCTACGCTGCTCTCTCAGCGTGCGTGACTTTTCACCTACGTTGCTCTCAGCGTGCGTGACTTTTCGTACGCTGCTCTCCTGACCCCTTGTTTAACCCATTAGCTCCTGGAGTTTTGGTCTTATTTCTTTAAGCTTGGCTTTTCTATAGCCATGTATATTGATATTTTATTAGATATTTTACGCCCATTTTATATCCTTACGCCTTTTGTCATGAGCTTGATTTTACTTAATATGTTTGGAATGACTATTGTACATGGCATGGTATGACAAGGAACTAGCATAACACGACAGTGACCCGTAGTGGTGCACTCCTGACATGACCAACCTGACATGATAGTGGCCCGTCGTGGCGCACTCCCGACAAGTACCCCGACATGATTTATCTTGATAATTTAACTTGACCTGCCTTGACACCGTGGGTGGTTCTTTCTTGCTTGCTTATTAAATCCACTTGTCCTGTCTTGCATCATGTCTAGGATGGGACTCCTGAGTACCACGGTCAGGAGTACCTACTTAAATGGATTATGGTTAATAACTAGAATAACACAGTAGTCATGAAGAGATTGACACAGCTACAGGCAATCCCGTTACCTGGGCGCTCTTGGGATCTGTAGCCTGCCGTCGAGTAGGGCACATTTCCAGCACACCGTCGCGTGTTGCACCCTCTAAGTCACCTAAGGGTACATTTGTCTTCTGGGCGATGTACCTACCTGAATTCAACCCCTAATTTTTGACCCGGGTAACCTGGATGGTCTGCAGGGCTTGTGGCTGTGGAACAATCTCACTGCATCTTGTTAGTAATTAGGCCTGTGATAACCCTAGTTAGTTAAAGTAGTAAGCCGTGGTATCTGCTTCGCCGTGATTGATTGAATAAGGTATAACCAGTCTAGTCATGTCTTGATCCCATGCAAGATTGCTTCCTGTCTTGATTACTTACATTACTTATCTTGCCGATAAATGGTGGGAAACCAAGCTCTGTTCAGATGAAGGGTTACAACCCCGGTCCTTATTTGGTTTACGGGTTGTAACCTGGCTATCGGAATAGTTCCATGGTTATCTCGTCGTATATCATCCTGACATGTTTTCGTAATTCTAGTTTTAATATTAGATTTTCTTGTGCTGATTGCTGACTTTGTTCTTATTTCGTGGCCCCCTTGTCGCACTTGCTCTTTCTGGGGTTGACCCAGCTGGTTTTGTGTGGCCATATTTCGGAGCAGCTCCCGAGGATCTACCAAGCTTCCAGTCCAATGGTGAACACTAGACGGAATCCGGACCAAGAGTGGGTTTTCTATTTTGTTTCGCTCACTCTATTGTAAAAACTATTCTTTTGAGGCGTTTAGCCGACGAGCACCTGTTAGCTCGATGCACTTTACTTACTGTCTGCCTACGGGCTGTAAGCATGATTAACAAATCCTAGGGTTGATCATGTATGACTTGACTCTTGCTAGTCCCGTATTTTGTACGACTAGCTTCATGATCAGCTGAATATATAATATTTGGGACGCCTTATTATTGTATATTTAATGATCATACATCTTGCGACCTTACTTACTTGCTTATGATTGAGACATTAGGCTTGTTTATGACCATAAGAGACTGCTGGCTTATAGTAAACCCTCATATTTCTAGACAGCCGTGACCGTATATCGAGGTGGTTTCCATTTCAATATACGTAGCTGGCTGTGTCTGTCCCCGCTCTCCAGTATTCTGGTTCTGGGGCGTGACATGGTTAAAGTGGTGGCCCATGCAGGTCTTGTCAATCAAGAAATGTGAGGGTTTACCGAATAGATGTCTCAATCAGTATTCGCTCTTGATCTCCGCCCGTATTTTCAAATTCCTGAAATTCTTACCCTGATTACATGCTTGTATCGTTGAATTGTCCTGGTCCTTCCTTATTGTTTCCCTGTGTCATTTTCCTCAGCGGCACTGTACCTGACCCTGCCGATCAGCAAGGAAGAGCACCTCTCGTGGGCCAGCAGCAACCTGGAGATCAAGCCCAGCATTCCGGAGTCGCCTCCAGAGTGATACCTACTGGAGGAGAGTCACCAGTTCGGCCCGTCCAGCCCGCAGAGCCAGATGATGGTACCTTAGTAGGCCTCATCAGAACCTTGATAGCTTCCCAGGATCGTCAAAGCGACGCCCTGCACCAGACAGTTCAAGATGCTTTGACCCGAGGCGGACATCCAGGGAACCAGGCGGCCAACAGCTTCAAGCGATTGAACCCTCCTTTCTTCGACGGTAGCGAGAATGCGATTGCCGCGGATGCATGGCTTCAGGATACCGAGGTGATTCTGGAAGCAGCCAGGACACCCGAGAATGAGAAGGTGGCGGTGGTGCGCCTGCAGTTGTTGGACTTGGCTCACAGTTGGTGGGCAGCGCAAGCCATAGGATTAGTGGCACCCATTGCTTGGGCAGTGTTTAAAGAGAGATTCCAGACGAAGTATTTCGATGCTGTGGCTCGGTACGACCTGCAGACCAGATTTACCAACTTGAAGCAAGGAGGCAGAACAGTCGACAGTTATGCATCGGAGTTTTCTAGACTCAGTAGGTTTGCCCCCACCTTGGTGGCGACCGAGTTTGTTAGGGCCCAGCGGTTCCAGCAGGGACTGCATTTGGAGATCTTGTTGGCAGTTGAACAGTTCGAGCACCAGACATTCGATGCAGTCTTGAGAGCAGCTAGGAGGCATGAGTACACCTCTCAGAGGATCGTGGATAGGACTGGAAGTAGAAAGCGGTCCCACAGTCAGATGCACCAATCATCAGCTCCAGTCCCGGCAGCTAGGGGATTGACCATTGGAACTCCGAGGCGGGCGGCCTCAGTAATGTCGGTTCAGCATTCGACCCCGACGTACCCGCGGCAGCAGAAGCAGAAGCAGACTTTCGCAATGGGATGTTCACATTGCGGGAAGCCAGGCCATGTAGTGGCGGATTGTCGCAGGGCACAGGGATTGTGCCTGGCTTGTGGAGCAGCAGATCATAGGGTTGGGGCTTGCCTGAATAGGGGTGGTTCATCAGCATCCAACCCTTCTAGCTCTTCGGTGAGAGGACCGACCCCAGCACCAGTTCAGCAGTAGCAGTATCAGTCTTCGAGGCCCTTGCCGCCTCAGTCTCAGGCATTCCAGCAATAACACCCCCAGCAGTATGCACAAGCCCAAGCTCAGACCCAGAATAAGCAGAGAGGTTTCCAGCAGAGGGGACCAGCAGCCAGAGGACAAGGTCAGGCCATGATGATGGCTATGGAAGAAGAAGTTGCACCAGATGAGGTAGTGGCAGGTACTATTCTCGTCAACTCCTTTCCAGCTTCGGTATTGTTTGATTCTGGTGCATCGTATTCATTCATGTCTGCACGATTCGCGACACGGATAGGATTGGAGCCTGAGTCCTTATCAGTGACGCTCAATATACTTACTGGTAATGGCCTTGTGGAAGTAGATCGAGTGTTTTCCTCGTGACGGATCGTAGTTAGCGGTAGGGAGTTTCCCGTTAGATTCATAGAGTTTCCTATGGCAGACTATGATGTAGTCCTTGGCATGGATTGGTTGAGGAACCAGTATGCTAGGATAGACTGCAATATTGGCAGAGTTGTCTTTAGTATCCCCGGCGAGCCAGAGTTTTCGTTTTCCAGAGGTGCAGTGGAGCCATCTTCCGCAGCATTGCGGATGGCAGTAGTAGCAGTGCAGTTACCCCGGATAGTTGAAGAGTTTCCAGATGTCTTTCCAGAGGAGCTTCCAGGGATGCCGCCGGAGCGGGAGATTGAGTTCACTATAGACTTGATTCCCGGGACAGCACCAGTATCAGAGCGAGTCTACAGGATGGCGCCTTCAGAGTTGGAAATTTTATACAAGATGATTGAAGAACTGAGGACCAAGGGATTCATCCGTGCAAGTGGATCGCCTTGGGGAGCCCCGATGCTTCTTGTAAAAAAGAAGGATGGTACATCCAGGCTATGTGTTGATTATCGTACCTTGAATTCGGTGACAATCAAGAACAGATACCCTCTTCCGAGAATAGATGACTTGTTTGATCAGCTCAGAGGGGCTTCAGTGTTCTCAAAGATCGACTTGCGGTCAGGGTACCACCAGATCAGAGTCAGAGAGCAGGACATCCCGAAGACAGCATTCAGATCGAGGTATAGACATTGGGAGTTCCTTGTTATGCCCTTTGGAGCGACCAATGCGCCGGCCGTATTCATGGACCTCATGAATCGCATTTTCATGCCTTACTTGGACCAATTTGTGATCGTGTTCCTAGATGACATCCTGGTCTACAGCAAGAGTGAAGCAGAGCATGAGCAGCATCTCAGAGTCGTCCTTCAGACGCTTAGGGAGCATCAGTTGTACGCCAAGTTCAGTAAGTGCGAGTTCTGGCTCGATCGCATATCATACTTGGGTCACATCATTACCCGAGGAGGAGTGGAAGTGGATCCCCAGAAGATTGTGGCTATCGAGTCATGGCCGGTACCCAGCTCAGTGGCAGAGGTTCGCAGCTTCCTTGGATTGGCCGGCTACTACCGGCGGTTCGTTTCAGATTTTACAAGAGCGCCGATGACCCAGTTGACCCGCAAGGATGTACCGTTTGTTTGGACAGCAGAGTGTCAGGAATCATTTGAGAAGTTGAAGCGAGGTTTGATAACGGCTCCCATTCTCACCCTTCCAGATGGGACCGGAGGATTCACAGTTTATTGCGACGCTTCAGGCAGAGGATTGGGGTGTGTCTTGATGCAGCATGGGAAGGTAATATCTTATGCGTCACGTCAACTTCGTGATCATGAGAAGAATTACCCGACCCACGACTTGGAATTGGCGGCGATAGTGTTTGCTTTGAAGTTGTGGAGGCACTACTTGTACGGAGATAGAGTGGAGATCTTTACTGATCATAAGAGCCTGAAGTATGTTTTCACCCAGAAGGACCTTAATATGCGGCAGAGAAGATGGCTCGAGCTACTAGTGGACTATGATGTGGATTTGCAGTATCATCCCGGGAAGGCCAACGTTGTAGCAGATGCATTGAGCAGGAGAGCCGGAGTTTATCTCCTGACGGCACAACCAGAATTATTGGCAGATCTTCAGAAGATGGGAATTGAGGTGGTTCTTCCAACCAGTGTGGCATTGATGGCCAGTCTACAGGTTCAGTCCAGCATAGTTGAGAGGATCCGGATGGCGCAGTTAGCAGATTCCAAGATCCAGCGACTCAGAGCAGAGTGTGAAGCAGGAAGAAGGCCAGAGTTATATATCCATGAAGACGGTACTCTTCGGCACGGCACTCGTCTTTGTGTACCCAGTGGAGATATCAGACAGGAAGTCATGGCAGAAGCCCATAGTTCACAATATTCTATTCATCCGGGTGGTACGAAGATGTACCGTAATATTCGTCAGCATTTCTGGTGGAATGGCATGAAGAGGGAGATAGCCCGGTTTGTCTCTCGGTGTTTGGTTTGCCAAAAGGTTAAAGCTGAACATCAGAGGCCCGCTGGACTTCTTCAACCCTTACCGATCCCAGAATGGAAATGGGAGCATATAACCATGGATTTCGTGACCGAATTGCCCAGATCTCCGGCCGGCAGAGATGCTATTTGGGTGATTGTGGACAGGCTTACCAAGGTGGCACACTTTCTCCCATTCAGAGTTGGGCAATCGACGGCGCAGTTAGCAGAGATGTATCTCAGGCAGATCGTCAGGCTTCACGGTGTGCCAGTCAGCATCACCTCGGACAGGGATTCAAGATTCACATCACACTTTTGGTGCAGCTTGCAGAAGAGTTTGGGGACTCGCCTTCAATTCAGCTCAGCTTATCACCCGCAGACGGATGGTCAATCAGAGCACACAATCCAGACCCTTGAAGATATGTTGAGATCCTGTACCCTTGACTTCGGTGGTTCATGGGAGAATCATCTGCACCTGGTAGAATTCTCGTACAACAACAGTTATCAGGCCAGTATCCAGATGGCACCCTTCGAGGCTCTTTATGACAGGAAGTGCAGATCCCCGCTAGCATGGGACGATGTCGGAGAGAGGCAGATGCTCGGACCCGAGTTGATTTTCCAGACGGTTGAAGTGGTCAGGAAGGTCAGAGATTACCTCCGAGTTGCCCAGGACCGCCAGCGCCATTGGGCCGATGCTCATCGGCGTCCCTTAGAATTTGCTGTCGGCGACCATGTATTCCTTAGGATCTCGCCTAACCGCGACGTCATTCACTTCGGCGTGCGGGGAAAGCTTAGTCCTAGGTATATAGGGCCGTTCGATATTCTAGAGCGAGTAGGAGATGTATCCTATCGTCTCGCTCTTCCGCCGTCGCTAAGTGAGGTGCATGATGTATTCCATGTGTCCCAATTACGACGGTATATTCTGGACCCGAGCCACATCCTAGACCATTCGGAATTGGTTGTTGGTACCAACCTTTCGTATGAGGAGAGGCCCGTGTCTATATTGGATCGGAGGGAGAAGATACTCAAGAACAAGACTATTAAATTAGCCGTATTGCTTGGGGTCATCACTCTCTAGGTGAGTCAACGTTGGAGCGTGAGGACGACATCCGATCGCGATATCCCTACCTGTTTGTCTCATAAGGTATAATGTCCTTCTTATGCCTTACGTTTTCCCTTCCTTGCTTGCATTGTATGATTGTATGATTGTACTGCTTAGTGTAACTTGCTTGTGCTTAGTGTAGCTTGTCGTGACAATCTCTAGCTCCTTGATTAAATTCTGAGGACGGAATTCTTTTAAGGTGGGTAGAGTTGTCACCCTCATTTCCTATATTTTTTCTGTATTTCGTATTTTACTCGTATCTGGATTTTGGCATGTATTTTATTTTTTTCTCAACTTGTGGAATTTCGGTATTTCTCGTATTTTTGGGTTTTGGCATGGTTCGATTTTAATTGGATTGGGTTTGGTTTAGTTTATTATGTGTTGGAACACCCTAGCCCTATGCTACACCTTCAACCCACCACAACTTTCCCACTTTATAACACCACCAACCACTCTCTCTCTCTTCATTACTTCCTCCATAAATTTCCTTCTTCTTCTTCTTCTCCTTCCTCTACACAACACAACCCATAGGCAAGTGCACCTTGCCACTTCATGAGAGCCCTATTTTCTTGGTTCATTTGCTAGATTAGGACATGGTGATCAACATTAGGACTTGCTATTTTGTGATTTGGAGCTTCCTTTATTCTAGATCTAGGTTTAGCTATTTTTGGGTTTTGCATGGTTTGATCTACTTTAGTTGGATTTTATGGGTTTTTGATGCTTCTATGTGGAAGAGCATTCAGCTTTACCCAAGTTGGAGCTTTGGAAATCCGGATTTGGAGTTCGGATGGCCAAGTTATGAGCTTTTGAAGCTTTGGGTTCAGCCATGGTGTTCTTGTTGTCTGGAGAAGACAGTGAGCAGTGTGTGCAGAGCTGTTTAGCTTACGCACCCTGAGCTACGTGCGCTCTTTAGCGCTGCGTACGCAGGCTTGAGTACGCTTCCTGTTGGAAGCGTGTCTCCTTCAGCGTGCGTGACTTTTTACCTACGCTGCTCCCTGTAGCGTGCGTGACTTTTCAAGTACACTGCTTCCTCGAGCGTGCGTGACTTTTCACGTACGCTGCTCCATGTAGCGTGCGTGACTTTTCACCTACGCTGCTCCTTCAGCGTGCGTGACTTTTTACCTACGCTGCTCTCTCAGCGTGCGTGACTTTTCACCTACACTGCTCCTCGAGCGTGTGTGACTTTTCACCTACGCTGCTCCCTGTAGCGTGCGTGACTTTTCACCTACGTTGCTCCTTCAGCGTGCGTGACTTTTCACCTACGCTGCTCTCTCAGCGTGCGTGACTTTTCACCTACGCTGCTCCCTGTAGCATGCGTGACTTTTTACCTACGCTGCTCCTTCAGCGTGCGTGACTTTTCACCTACGCTGCTCTCTCAGCGTGCGTGACTTTTCACCTACGTTGCTCTCAGCGTGCATGACTTTTCGTACGCTGCTCTCCTGACCCCTTGTTTAACCCATTGGCCCCTGGAGTTTTGGTCTTATTTCTTTAAGCTTGGCTTTTCTATAGCCATGTATATTGATATTTTATTAGATATTTTATGCCCATTTTATATCCTTATGCCTTTTGTCATGAGCTTGATTTTACTTAATATGTTTAGAATGACTATTGTACATGGCATGGTATGACAAGGAACTAGCATAACACGACAGTGACCTGTAGTGGTGCACTCCTGACATGACCAACCTGACATGATAGTGGCCCGTCGTGGCGCACTCCCGACAAGTACCCCGACATAATTTATCTTGATAATTTAACTTGACCTGCCTTGACACCGTGGGTGGTTCTTTCTTGCTTGCTTGTTAAATCCACTTGTCCTGTCTTACATCATGTCTAGGATGGGACTCCTGAGTACCACGGTCAGGAGTACATACTTAAATGGATTAAGGTTATTAACTAGAATAACACAGTAGTCATGAAGAGATTGACACAGCTACAGGCAATCCCGTTACCTGGGCGCTCTTGGGATCTGTAGCCTGCTGTCAAGTAGGGCACATTTCTAGCACACCGTCGCGTGTTGCACCCTCTAAGTCACCTAAGGGTACATTTGTCTTCTGGGCGATGTACCCACCTGAATTTAACCCCTAATTTTCGACCTGGGTAACCTGGATGGTCTGCAGGGCTTGTGGCTGTGGAACAATCTCACTGCATCTTGTTAGTAATTAGGCCTGTGATAACCCTAGTTAGTTAAAGTAGTAAGCCGTGGTATTTGCTTCGCCGTGATTGATTGAATGAGGTATAACCAGTCTAGTCATGTCTTGATCCCATGCAAGATTGCTTCCTGTCTTGATTACTTACATTACTTATCTTGCCGATAAATGGTGGGAAACCAAGCTCTGTTCAGATGAAGGGTTACAACCCCGGTCCTTGTTTGGTTTACGGGTTGTAACCTGGCTATCGGAATAGTTCCATGGTTATCTCGTCGTATATCATCCTGACATGTTTTCGTAATTCTAGTTTTAATATTAGATTTTCTTGTGCTGATTGCTGGCTTTGTTCTTATTTCGTAGCCCCCTTGTGGCACTTGCTCTTTCTGGGGTTGACCCAGCTGGTTTTGTGTGGCCAGATTTCGGAGCAGCTCCCGAGGATCTACCAAGCTTCCAATCCAATGGTGAATACTAGCCGGAATCCGGGCCAAGAGTGGGTTTTCTATTTTGTTTCGCTCACTCTATTGTAAAAACTATTCTTTTGAGGCGTTTAGCCGACGAGCACCTGTTAGCTCGATGCACTTTACTTACTGTCTGCCTACGGGCTGTAAGCATGATTAACAAATCCTAGGGTTGATCATGTATGACTTGACTCTTGCTAGTCCCGCATTTTGTACGACTAGCTTCATGATCAGCTGAATATGTAATATTTGGGACGTCTTATTATTGTATATTTAATGATCATACATCTTGCGACCTTACTTACTTGCTTATGATTGAGACATTAGGCTTGTTTATGACCATAAGAGACTGTTGGCTTGTATTAAACCCTCATATTTCTAGACAGCCGTGACCGTATATCGAGGTGGTTTCCATTTCAATATACGTAGCTGGCTGTGTCTGCCCCCGCTCTCCAGTATTCTGGTTCTGGGACGTGACAATGCGAATAGGAGGAACACTGCTTGATGTTTAGAAATTTGAGTAAAACAAACTTGGGTAAAAACTTCTGTACAAATGAACAAATGGTTTGACCATAGGATTTGGGGCGAGCATCGTGCAACAACCTTGCACGATGAGCCACGGACTTGACTTGTAACTATGACCTGTGAGCTGACCTAGCGGATAGGCGGACGACCCTATGCCGAGTGATTGAACCTGTGCGATTGATATTACAATATCGTCTGGACGAACGATAGACTTGGGGCAGCAAGACTTAGAGTAGGACGTGGAACTGGAAGTGTGCGTGAACGACAACGAGATTGGCCTAAACGAGATAAATGATAGAAATAGATGATGCGCAAGTAAAGTTAGGATAACAAATTGAATCATTGATTGGAAGACGTACTCGATCATAGTGCGATACTTGGTCTCGAATCGAACAGAAAGTACTTAGACTTGGTCGACCCCGCTAAGAAAAAATCGTATTAATTTTGTTGACAAGAGCACTTGAGAAGCGAATCGAATCATCTCGAGGACCGAGATAAACGATATGTGATACACACATGAGTTCGGTTTTAAATCGAAGTTAGCAAAACGATCGGCAAATCAAAACTATCACGAGTAGCTTGTCCGACTTCACTAGTCGCTAAGCTTGGTTGAAATATACGTATTCGGGGGACGCCTTGAATACGTGCACGATCCAAACTCAGCGACATGATGAACTCGAATGCAGCTGCAAGTGGGTGTTGAGATGCGCATGAACGAATGAGTGAGTTTGCCTCAGCCTACGACTCTCGTGTTTGAGAATCATAACACACCTCGTGCGACCGTTTTAGTCCCATGATACGTCGAAATAGCAACCAAGTCGAAGAAACACAACAATTGAAAAAGAACCATCAACTCTAAAATGAATGAAAAGACATTCAATAAAATCGACCAAACGTATGCGACACGGAACTTGGAGAGGTACCGAGCATGGTTCGATGCCATCGAGCGATAAAGCCAGTCGATAGGAATTATCTACGATACGCACACGACATGAGTTAGGGAAAGGTAGGATGACCTGCACTCAGGAAGTCTCGAGGACGAGACTTGTTTTGAGTAGTGTATTATGTAATGACCCGCTCCGCCCTAGCGGAACGCCGATTCAAATGGCAAGTACAACGACTCAAACGAGCCGTCGACCCGAAGAGTTTGCATCGACCTGATGAAGAATCGATGCAAGGCTTACATTGGCCCGTCAAGAGGAATCCAGACTTAGACTTTCAAAGGCGCGCTCGGAGTATCGCTCGGCCGATGCTAACATCGCTAAGGTGGGTGGCTCCGATGAACCCGTCTTTGCTTAGCCTAGACACATAACAATACGGACACTATTGCTAAAATCGCTAGGCGATAACACCGTATATGCTAATAAATGACTCAACGCACCTAGCTAAGGGAATAATCCCATCTTGTATGCTTATATAGAATATAGAAAAGAACATAAAAAATGTGAGATCTCTCGTACCGTGCTCCACGCTCGTGCTAATACACGAGCTTACGTTTATGTTCCTTATACGTTCAACAATGAAACAATGAATGGGTTACAACAATAGAACGGGAAGACTATCAACATAGTCGTTCAGAGTAGAGTATAGCAACATTGAAAGACTATAAGACCGATGGGTCGCCAAGGCGACTCCCGCACGGGAAGTTGCATAGTGTATGAATGAAAGAATGAACAAATAAAGAATGAATGAATGTGTGAATAAATCAAATGAACGAATGGACAAGTGAAAAGAAAGAATAAATAAAAGATAAGAAAGAAAGGAATGGTTAGCGACAGGTATGACGGGCACGTGCAACGGGGCTCGCTACCCGCGCTGCACGGACGCCAACCTGGTCGATAACGCATTATAGCTAAGGGATAGCCTATGGCTCGGAGACAGCCGTTGAGTTAAAATGATAAATAAAACGAAATGGTCGTGGACACCTCCATCGTATACGGGGGAGAGGCGAAATAAGGGTATTTCCAGCGGCACGGTCAAAGTGTGAAGGACGTGCCGGTCCGGACGGAAATCAAAATTTGGCTTATGTCCATGGCCTGGGGGTAGACTTGGCCACCCAGGAAGATGTAAGGTCGAGTATTTCAAAAGACTATCAGGGTGTACCAAGTCGCACGCCATGATAGGTGAGAAATTACCAAGGGGAAACATATCCAAATTGGCTTGTGATGCCAGCGACCGATGCATATAGATTAAGTGGGCTTTGCTGGTGGCAATCCCCGTGCAAGTCCTTGTATTGAAATCAAATTAGTCTAAGTTAACTAAATGGTGTGCCTTCTGAACATGCTTGAATATAACACACCAGATAATCGAGAGTACTTCGGCAAAGGAGTTAGAAAATACGCCTACGACGCGCTAGGACCCGAGACAGGGACACGCCCTTGACATTGAAAGTTCACATGAATCACGTTAAGTTATTTCCTATGAATTGTCGACTAACTTGGTTTACTTTGGACAGGGAAGGCCGGACGGTAAGTATGGGTAAGTTGTGCATGTATTTCCATGCGACACTTGTATTTCGACAACACGAGATAGGCTATGAAATATGCCATAAAATTGATCCTAAAGGCAAGATTAGAAAGACAATGAATGATAGACGGTACACAAAAGTAAAATAGAATGTGTTTGGTAATGATAGCATTGTGGGCGAGCTAGCCTCCCCACCAGTGCATAACAATATACTGATAACCCCACAGTCTGCTTGCAGGATGCAGGAGACGTCGTCGGGTGCGGAGCTTCCCTCGAACGTGCTAAGGCACGGAGCTATCTCTGGAGCCTTGGAGCGTTGCAAGGAGCTGGAGCACCATATACAGGACATAATGTATCGGAACATCGCCCTGAATCATTCTATGTTGTAAGCCACTTGGCACGTCTTTTATGTTTCAGAGAGAGAGAGCTTGAGCGATTTGTAATATCGGCCTAGCGCCGCTTGTAAACTTCTTGAATATCAATAAAGAGTTGAATTCACTTCAATTTGTGTTCATTTATTTTTCGCTGCAAATAGGGACACTCTGTGCGACTCTGTGGCCTAGCTCAAATCGGCCATTTCTGGACTTAGCCTTGCACGGGCGCAACCTAGGCCCGTGCGGCATCACGCCTTAGCGAGGACGATCGCTCCTGTGGGAGCAGGGCGTGACAAGTAGCAGCTATCTTTCTAATTTTGCTAATAAATTATAGGGAAAAAAAGAAGAAGAAAAGTAGTAAAAGATGACATGAATATTAAAGCGACAGCTGGTAGCTTATTCCCCACTCCTTGGACGGGAAATTTTCATTGCTCTACCGCCTGCGAATGCGGAGTTGATTAGATTTGACAAAGCATCAGCTGGCAAAAATACCAGCAGCAGTGACACACCTGTTACCACCAAAATGACACGCGTCGAATATTTAGTACATTCGTGACATAATTTTCTACTATTCCTATACGATCTGATTCAAGGTGTGATCTGGGCTGGACCGCCCCAAAGAAAACCGGGTCCAACAGGACTTGGTCCGGGCCCAGCTCGGACCGGTGGCAGGTTCGAAGGATCTGAGCCCTGCCCGGCCCAGCGACTCGGCTTGGGTAGGGGTGGACCGGGCTGGTCTGATTCGTAGGCGGACTGGGTTGCGTGCTCGGGCGAGCCGGGTTCGGGTACGGGCCGGTCTGGTCAAATTTATTTTATTTTTTTACTTTTTTTAATGATTTTCTGTTTTTTTAATTTTATATTCTTTTAAAATTTAAGTTTACTTTGTTATTTTATTCTTTTTAAGTTTTTTTTTGTTTTATTTTTCTCTCCTCTTTTATTCGGGCTTGGGACCGGTAATGCAAGCTTTGCTTGTCATAAACAGAGTTAAAAATTTTGTTTTAAGTTTAGGGCTTTTTTTGTTATTTTTTGATTAATTAGTTTTTTGTTCTAAGTTTTATTTGTTCGTTTTTTGTTTTTTTTTTCTAGTAATTTTGTTTTTTTTTTCTTTTTTCCAAGTTTTTTTTTAAGTTTAGCTTTTTTTGTCATACCATTGAGTCATTCTTCTTCCTCCTCCTCCTCGTTTCTAGAAGCTTCACCCATTGTAAGTGATTCCAAGTCCAACTCGTTGATGTCAGCAGCTTCATCTTTCTTGTTTTGGATTCTTTTATTTGCTAAAATTCAATCTTGAACACATACACAAGCTTCCAAGATATCTGGCTTCAACGGCTCCTCTTTACGCTCAAAATCTTTGATCCTGCACTGAAACAAGACTCCGATGCTACTATAGACACCGGCACCATTAGTAGATCACGTGCTATTGTAGAAAGTATAAAAAATCTTTTGTCGTATTTTTCCACCATTCTAAAATGGTGAAGTGATTTGAAGATTCATCTTCTTCTTCATAAGAACATAAATATAAAGATAACTCTTGAGTGAGTTGGAAAGAGTGTCTTTGTTTCTTCCTTTTTAGTATACGACTAGCGTGGTCGTCTAAGCTTTTTTAGTATATGATTGGCATGGTTGTCTAAGCTTTTTTAGTATACGACTGCTAAAATCCAATCTTGACCAAAATACCCCTTAAAACGGTCATATAGTGCGGGTATTTTGGTAAATGGGGGACCAAAGATTCAAAAAAAATTCAATTTTCTGGTTCAGCCGGGTCGGACTCGGGCTGGCCTGACCGGGCCAGGCTAGACCGAACCTACCGTTGTATATGAAAAGAAAAAACGGGGGGTCGGTCTGTCACGCCCCGATTCGTAGAGTCGTTTATTCATATATTTTAGCTCTTGGAATCGATCATCCTCGCTTGGGCGTGATGCCGTATAAGTCTGGTATTGCACTTGTACAAGGCAAAGATAGTATATAATTGATTTACTTCAAATAGGAACACATCGTAGCGGCAGAAGCAGATAAATTAAAGTTAATAAGGACAATCTTTTTCATTGAATATAAATAGATCACTTCTTTATAGCCGGAGATAAAAGGATAACTTGAAGTCACACAGAGATATATAAAACTTTATTCTCTTTATTGATAATTGAAGAAGAGTACAAGACTTGTATTGAAGTACAATGCTTACAACAAATTCCACTTTACATTGAAAGCCAACTGAACAATGCTATACAGCTTACATTTGATATTTGGATACATTGGATTACAACTCGATGTACCGACTTGGCTTACAATCTCACTGGTACAACTGATTACAATGTTCCATACATTATGCCATTTATAAACAGAAGACATCATCTTGTGCAAGAAGAGGTTCTGTATGTCCAACAAATCTTCAATGCTGCGGGACCAATCAAGCCAATCTTCGTGTGTAGAACATTCCAAGCACGAGCACCTGTCCACAAAACGTGGGTCAGCACATCATCTATGTACTGACGAGCAGAATCCAACCCACTCGCCTAAACTAACACTAACTGGTCAAGTTTAGCAAGCATTTAATAGAATGATCTTTCTATTTGGGGCCTAACATCAGTTTACAGTTCATGGACAATAATCATGGTGAAGCATGTAAACATATTCTTAGCAATATTCATGTGGACAAATCATTATAGCATTCTTGGTGTTATCATGCAAGGGCGTCATTGAGGCGTCGTTAATATTAACATCTTAAACATGTTATGAAAATTCTCACTTCAAGCATCACTTAGCATGGATATTATGTTTGAGCACTATTTATAGTAAGGCATCTTTCTAGCATACTGAATGGAACATGTTAAGCAGGCAAGTTAAACCAACTTATACAATATCACAATTATGTAATTTCTTACCGATAGCCGACTTCTCGTACCTGCATCAAATACAGGTTATCCGATATACTTACTCTGCCTGCACAAAACATTCATTAGCATGCATCACAACTACATGGTCACTGGTGTTGTTAAACCATATGGACTCTTTTCATTTCATTTCATTTCAAGATAATACGGTCAGCATAGTAGGTGGCGAGCCTCTATGCCACTCCGCCTTATTCGTGCTCCCATAGCACTCATTATTATTTTCTCCTAGGCCGAATCGGTCCCCAGGGCCCTAGGAACCGTTCAAAAAAATTATTACTCAAACCTTGTATATAAGTTGTCCATGACCATGTGAATGCGTGTCCAACTCGATTGTGAACAAAATCGCATGGTAAAATATATTAAGGAAAGTAAAGGCATCAGTGCATCATTAGTCATATTCAATGACTTATTCATTTCATCATTACCATCATTTCATTTGGTGATCTCAACGATCCCAGCTTCATCATTTCTCATTCATTGCTTCATTGCGACGTATCTCATATTATTCCTTTCTTAAGAGGAACGTAATATTCATTCATTTCATAGGGACATTTATTCATTCATTCATTTCTTATAAAGGACAGGCAGTATTTCATATTCTTACAACAGATATACAAAGAGTACATGATTCTAGTGTTTCATTCAGTTCATTGGGTCGATAGCATAGCCAGTTCATTTCTTATTCTATCATTCATAAGGCATCTCATTATTCAAGTGTCTACTTGTTCCAGCAGCGTTAAGCATAAGGGACAATGTTATCAATTCATTCTCAGGCCTCAAATCATATTAGCAGTTCAATGTGTTGTACATTTCAATAATTCTCAGCATAAGCATCTCTATTATTCAGCAACTAACATATGGGACATTTAGGGGCAGTTCATAGCATTTTATTACTTCATTTATAAGCATGAAGGATTAAGGAGGAGGAAGGACAGTTCCACTCACATGCAATAAAGGGTCCTCATGTTC